>JBBPCY010000002.1:13839316-13879466 GCA_037974405.1 Brachyalestes nurse | reverse complement strand
CACACACACACACACACACACTCTCTCTCTCACACACACACACACACACTCTCTCTCTCTCTCTCACACACACACACACACCCCATAGTCGTTTAGAGGGCCAGATGGTTCAGTCTGAAATCATCTATAGACCCACAGAGCTTGACAGGCAGGGGAGATATGTGGGGTTTTTACAAAAGTAGTGAAGCAGTCCAGCTGCCAAGTATAACCATTATGAAAACATGGCTGGTTAAAAAATCAGCCTCAAGTGAAAAATGCTGCACGCTACCATTAACTTTTACCAATAAAGACACCAGGCAAAGGAGAGTTAGAATTTATCCATTACCACCCAAGTCGTTCTTGGCCTCTGTCTCCTTCTCCTCTGTGTAGTCACTGTAGGATGAGAAATATGACAGGTGTGAGAGAGCAGAACAGAAAGACAGCATTAATGACAGCTAGGAGAGACATGAAACAACATGCAAGAGGGTGACATGCATTCAGATACAAGAGATGCAGAGGAAAGGTTTCACAGCAAAGCCATTTTTCATACTGACTGGCCTACAACCTAAACATCATATCAGTAGAATGATGCGGAAAATAAATTGCTTCTTATTTTCAGTTGCTAGGTTCTTTCACAGAGTAATGTGGCTGCGTTTTTTTTTTCTCATATGGTTTTAAATTCAGAGAATGTTAGCGTAGCCCAAAGGCAACAGATTCAGTTATACTTCAGCTTATTAAACAGCCACATTGTGCTGCCTTCAGATATCATTTTCTTGTTCCGTGAAATGAAGTATCATAAAGCGATCTCTCTTGCCATTTGAGTCAAGTGAGTCATTTTCCCAGAGGAACTGTATCCTTATGAAAAGTAGAGGCCAGAACATCCTCTTGTCATCCAGCTACAGAACATCTAGCAAAGACTGCTCTCTACCATAGTCAAGACTGACCCTCCCCCCACCCCCAAAAGGCAGAATGAAAAAAACCCTCAAACCCTCCTACACCCACCACTACATCTGTATACAGAGAGACACACACAGTGTAATTTACATTCAAATTTCATTTGATGAAACCTCAGAATGCAGAGCAACAAAGAGCTGTTGTGCTCCTGGGATTGTCTCTAAAAGGTAAAAGCTGCTGCAGTCACACAGACACATTTTCAGCACTTGTTGATCAAAGCTCTGACATCATGCAGTAATTAGAGAAAGCCCACGCTGACTGTACCCAGCATCCTGCTCTGGACCAACCTGTCTGATGGTGAGAAGGACAAATGCTCTTCATAAACCTCGCCCTCTAACCCCAGACTGCTCCAGCTACTGCTGTTCCCATTACTGCTGGGGGAGAGAAAAGGAGCACTCAGCACTGGACAGGCACACACACTCTACAATGCCATGTACCATACCCACCTTCTGAAAATCTTCCACATGTTATCAGACACAATCTAAAGCACTTGTGTGCTGTCAGCCAAACATTTGAGAAGTACCCTGACACACATACTTAGCCCAAATCCTTCTGCATACAAGGCAGCTTTAATATGTTACATTTACTTCTTTCGACCATTTAAATCATAATACCAGCAACACAGAAAACAAGACCAGCAGACAAGAGTGATTTCTGGAATAGGGTTTGATCCATGATACAGAATTGGTTTCTCTGAAAACATTGCCCCAAGCTGAATGACTACTACTTACAACCACACCTTTCAAAAATATTTTGATACCTTCACAGGGCCTTCTTTGTCCAAAATAACTGCTCATTATTTGCTTCCATAGAGATAACTGCCTGTGAAAAGCTTTTCATTCAAAAAGCAAACCAAAAAAAACACTGAACCTTAAAAAAAAAAAACAAAACAAAACAAAAAAACAACACCACAAAAAAAACACTGTATGACTCATGGCACTCTCCAATTACAAATCCAACTGTTTTTGATTAATTATTTTACATTTTTCCACGCTTTAAATACCCCCAAAGAACACCAATCCCTATGTCTTTAGTTGTTCTACAGAGGAAATTCTCTTAATGGAACCAGAACAAACAGTCTTCAAGAGAGTGAATGTAATATTTACACAAAAGAGAAATCACTCCTTGGAAAAAATGAATAACAGATTTCCAAAACCAGAGGTTACATAAGGGCTAAAAGTTACAGACCAGGTTACTATGACTGAAATCATGTTCAGTGCAGACAAAACATTTCAGCCAGAAACATAACATCAACAAAATGTTCTGGACTGCAATAAAACAGAAGACAAAAACACTCTAACACCATCTGCATCACCTGATCAATGAATTTTGACATCTAACTTAAGCACAAAACTCTTCCAGCTTCGCAGCATTCTGATTGGCTATTCAATTCGGTTAAATCAACAATGTATTTTGCCTTTGTTAGAATCACATGTGAGCAGTGCACAAGTGAGAAAAATTCAGAATTGAGAAAGGTAGGTGATGTGTTAGTAAAATTCCTTGAAGCCATGATAATAAATAAAATTGAGAATGTATAGCATTTTACCTATCACTTAGGTGGTGGAAGCTACTACTTTCATCTGGATGGTCTTCTTCAAAGCTCAGATTTGACCAGCTGCCAAGACTGTCATCTCCCACACTCAGATTGAGCTGCTGGCTGACTGTTGACTCAGTCACATTGGCACTCTCTCTCCCAGGGCCACTGGAATATAAACAGAAGACTTTTACAACAAAGTGCATATTCTAATCAACAACAGCACTATTCCAATAATTTCTTAGTAATAATAATAATAATAATCATAGTATAAAGTAAAATATCATTTGTAACCCAATATGATCTTCAACAATAAAAACATATCGTTTTACCTCAGGTTGATGGTTTGGCAGACGTTGGACAATGCTGACGTCATAATTTCTGTGGTAAGACTTTCAGCAAAGCTTGCACCATCATGGCCAATCCCACTGTCTGCATTTAAGCTGGTGCTGCTCAGTTCCTTCTTGGCTTTCTCAATTGCAGCAGACACCATTTCTTCAGCAAAAACTGCTTTCTTATCCAAATCTATGTGAATTTTGGGAATTTCAAGACCAGCCATTCCATCAGTGTTCTGCCGCATCCTTTTTTGCAATCCCTGATACTTAAGATGTCCATTTCTGCTGCAAAACAGGCAGTCTCTTGCCTGACAGTATCGACAAGCCTTATATGCCTCAGTCAACTTCTCTGTAAAAGAATTTAGCTCCAAAGACCTCCTCTCTTCTGCTGGCTGATGGCCTGTATGACCTAAAGTCACCTCCAAAGTGTCATCAACAATCTTTTTGGCGTAATGCTCAATTACTTGCATAACGCCATTGTTGTAATTTCCATCATCTAAACTGCTGGTGCTGTGGTACTGTCTGTTTTTCTCTGTGTATGGTAACAGTGAACATGAAAATGTAGTTTTGATAACATTTTCTGCCCCAGCATTTGACTTTCTGTAGAGACATGAATCAGTAAGAGATTTTGGAAGCCTAACCGATGATGTCCGTAGCTTTCTTGTGACATCACATGTAATATTGTATGCTAATGACTCCGCAAAGTTCACAAGCTCCATGTATTCAGCCCTGCTCATATCTTCCCCATCTTGACAAGCACACAACATTGATTCACTTGAGGAGCTTTCTTTTTCTTGGGTAAGAACTGAAGGTGAAGACTCAGATGGTGGGTTCCTACAGACGTTATGGCTGCCATCATGGTGTAAACGTCGAGATGAGTGAAGTCTTAAAGGGGACCTTTGTTTTATTTTCCTTGCTGCATGAGCCAGGCCTGACTTGATTGACCTATATGCCAATCGACTGGCATATTGATCCAAGATAAGTTCTCGACTTCCCCCTTCTTTCTTTAGCACCTTGATTACGTACCCTGCATACTCATCTGTAACACTTTCACAACTTGGGTACTCAGATGACATTCCACTTGAAGTGCCCCTCTGAGTGTTGAGCACTGGAGCAAGGAGGTCATTTGACCAATGGTTAGTCAAAGCTGTCAAATGAGGGTCTTTTTGATCAACACTCTGATGGTCATCTGCTTTACTAGATCCTCTTTTTGCTGCTCTGTGACGGCAATGGCTGGAACTTACCATCCTTTTAACGTCATTGATGACTTCCCCTGCAATTTCACCAGCATATGTCCACAAGGAATTCAAGGTCTGTTCTGAGAACTGTGCACTGTGCAAAGCAACGTTGCCTTTGCCTTCATCACTCCCTCGCTTTCTTGCACCATCACCAAAGCTTATAGTGTCCATCTCAGTTGCCATAGATACAATATGGCAAGCTAAACGTTCTGCATAACGCAGAGCTCCTCTCTCAATTATTTTGTTTCCCACACTAGGGGTTAATTCTGCAGAATGGTCTGCAGAATTAAGGCCATATTCCTGGTCCTCATCTTCTTCATCATCATTGACAGCTTCTTCAGAAAGGGATCTCATGAGCTTTAGCATGAATTCTGCTTTGTCGGAATCAGAGCCATCCTCTTTGTGGCCTGTAGTGGGCTGGTAATGTGGGGTAGGTGGAGGTGTTGCAGGGGAGAACTCCTTTGCAAGCTTGCCCTTGAGCTTCTTTGAGAACTGTTTAATCTGTTTCTCACTAGAGATGTCAGATGGTTGCTGTGGAGTTGATGGTGGTGTGCCTGGGGTTCCACTGGATTTTCCTCCAGAGTTGCTATTCAGCATCTCCTCGGTGACAACTTTTCTGTTTCCACGAACGTTAACTTCAAAACTTGGCACTTCCAAATGATGACTCGGTACCATGGCAGAGTGGAGCTCAGAGGTGAATTTGTTGGATGGACGTATACTTTTTGAGACTGACTCACAAATTCCTTTATCGGAGTTCTTTGAACCTAAATTCAAAAGTGGCTGAGTGGGACAAAAGGATGACGACTCTGCTACACCTCCTTTAGGGACAAAAGATAACATTTTCTGAGACAAACATAATTCATAAGGTGCTGAACTCTGACATGCTACATCTTGCGACTTTGCCACATTACTACCTGTGGTCATTCGACTCCCTATTGTTTTACTCAAGAAATCAGCACAGTCTTCCACTTTTTTCTTCATTTTGCTTGCAGTCATGATGTCAAATGCTTCCCCCACTACTGTGTCAACCATTGCACCTGAAAAGTTGTGAAAACTTTTTCCAAGTGGAGTTTTCCCAGAAGCAGCTCTGGGGGGTGCATTTCCAAAATGACCACAGGCATTGTGAATTTTGGAAATACCTGGCACTGATTCAGATGGTGTTGCAGATGATGTGTCTGAGGTGGACGTCACTGCTCTTGCTTGGGAACAAATGCTTCTTTTGGGGCTAGTCTGGCATGTGTGACTAATGCTAGACTTATAATGACAGGTTTCCTCTGGATTTTGCAGATAGGAAATGGCTTTGCCAGCAGCAGGGACTGGAACACAACTGGCCATTCCAGATACACAGTACAGAGCTTTTTTAACTGTGCAGCCATGTTCTTCTTGAGGCTCGGCCTGTACCAGTGACTGCGGACCCTGATAACTGGTTCGGGCATTGCAGATTTTCATGGTCTGGGACGTGTCTTCAGCACTGACATAGCAGATGTTGTCCAGTGACACACTTATGGCCGCCTGTGTAGTGAAAGTCACATCAGCTTGAGACAGTTCTATGAAAGCCTCTTGGAGAACAGACTCTGAAAGGTCAGAAGCATAAGAACAAACTACCTCCTCTTCTTGCTCAAATGACCAGTCTCTTGGAGTAAGAGGTGTAGAAGGATGTGAAAACTGACAAACCTCCATAATGCTCTCAAATATTAGTTCCTCAGCTAGATCACTTGCAAATCTGGTAACAGTATTGTTGAAAATTTGTTTTTTTACGAACAGAAACTCTTTTAGAGCTCCTGAGACAGCTTCTCCAACAAGGAAACTAGCCAGTCCATTTATGGCACGTTCTTTTAACACATATGCGTGACGCATTCCTATCTCTTGGAATGCCATCTGAAACACTGAAGAGGTCAGTCTAGCAGCTAAATGGCAAAGTGTTGTTGTGCAGGAGGACACTCCTTTCTGTAAATCTCTTAAGGCACTCCCAATGCTCATTTCAACCAAGTCTGTGGCAAACTTCTGAATCCCATCCTTCAGAGATTGTGACTGTGATTTGGCAATAGTGACTGTCTCCTGAATATCTGACAGCTTCATAAGATGTCCATTAGGGTTTTTGAATTCTTTATGACACACACAGCTAAGGTTCTTATTAATGTTAAAGTCAACAGGAGAGGAATATCCACAAACAGTTCCAAGGATTTCTTTTGAGAGATTGTTAGCAAAATCTGAGTACGTTTTATATAGGGAACAGAGGTCTTGTGGTTTGCGTAACTCAGAACCATCTCCATCTACTTTCCAAAAACAATCCAAGGCTCCTCCTTCTCCCAGGGGGCTGAAAGCTGATGAGCGAACAGGACTGAAAAGTCCCCCATTCTCTTCACCGGATGTCCTTGATGGCCGCGGAGAATCCGGGGCATCAGACTGTATATTGTATGGTGATCCTGGTTTAAGTGGAGTGGGTTTTTTAACATTGGCAGGGAGAGTCCTGTGGTCAAACTTGTGAGGATTCATTGCCGTTTTTGAGCCACCCTTTAGAGCATATTTACTAACAGAGCTGTCAGACTGCTTCTTTTTCTGAGAAAAGAGGGCTTGTTCTTTTGGCATCTTCATGCTGGAGTCAAACGCCGGATCCAGATCATCAAACTGATCAAAACTATCAAAAAACTCACTGACTTCTGAGTCAGAGTCTTCTACTCCTTCTTTAAGAACAGGGATCTTGGGAATGTCAAGCTTTGCCTTTAGACTCTTCTGATAACCAACTTCATCCAAAAAAATAATAGGGCTTGGACTTGAACAGTCGGACTCATCAGATTCTGTGAGAGATATGGAAGCAACATGTCCTTTTGGTGGGCCACTTTGTGTCGATAGGGCCCACTGGCACTCTGCACCTCCTGACCACGATGCTGCTGCTGCTTTCTGTAATGTTGTTGACACAGGAGCAGACCTTTCCTTATTGCTGAACTTTCTGGAGATGGAACTAACGATGACACGTGACCCAGATAAATCTTTCAAATGAGGAGGAAGCGTTTGGGAGGCCACATCCCTTTGGTTCCGCTTATTATATGAAGCTGCAAAATGAAAAAGTGTTACTCAGAATCTGTTAAAGAAAATTGAGGCAAAGACCAGGTTGCACATTTACCTTTGAATTTTGAAATTTCTACAACAATTAATTTTTTCACAAACTCTGAAAATCAAAACTTCTAAAGATACTTAATATATACAACTCAAAATATACATGACTCTGCAATTCATGACTATTGTTATTTAATGTTAAATTGGTTGTCAACATGATTGTAAATATTACAGAATTAAAGCAGTAAAAGGCTCTCAGCTCTTTTGCTTTCTGACAGAAGGACTTTCAATATGAGTAAAATATAAGATAACTAAAGCTGTGTGTGGAATTGATCCTTATTAAACAATGCTTTCTCTATAATTCATGTTGTTCAAAGCCGAGAGTTAATTATTCGCTACCTATAGCTATAATCATGAACTGATTAGATAAAGAAGTTCAAAGCTTTAACAAATATATAACTTATCTGTGAGGAATGAGTGATTACCTGTCTCCTCTTCCTCAAGATGTTCAAAAGCTGTAACAAAGTCTTCCTCAATAGATGAGACAGACTGGTTAGTGTCATCATCCTCAGCTTGACAAGCCTCAGATATGCCCCTCTGCAGACACTGTAACTCCAAAGCATATCTGATTCCTGCTGTATAGCGTGTCAGTAGGCCCAGAATACTACTGATTTGTGTAGAGCCTCCATGTCTCAGTACACACATGGCTCTGGGTAAGCCAGCCTGCTTTTAGGGAAAGACATACAGCTTTTAGTAGCACACCATGCTTCTTAAACTTGTACCCAGCACTGGATTCAGAAAGTTAATACTAATCCTGCATTAAAAAAAAAAACAATTTACAAATTTACAAAAAAAAAACTGTTTCTGGTATTCTGAGAAAAAAAAACAATACAATTTTCCCCATTGAACATGTTTGATATTTTTCTTAGGCCTCTTTGATAAAATGATCAATATGATCTAACTACAGGTCACAAAATCTTGTGTCGCACATAAACATTAAACACCTAGAAAACCATACAAAATTATTGAAAAAGAATTCATACCCAAAGAACGTCATCCCCTATTAAATAATGTACCTGAATAATGCCATCCTTTTTTTCAAAAGGTCGTTTGGGATCTTTGAGGAGCAGCACTTCTTCATCCTTGAGTGTGTGTACATGTAATGATCTAAGCAACTCCATCAACTCAGCGGAGACGGATGTCAGAACCTGCAAGCATTACAAGTGAATTCACTAAACCAAGCAATGATCCCTTGTGATGAGGTTTAAATCACCACAACAATCCTGTCATTTACTTAAAACTGCACATAAAAATTCACGTGTATGTTTTAAAATAATACTCGCCTGTAGTGTGAAATCCTCACCCTCTGCATGACTAGGTAAGCATACAAAATGTATCTACAAGGGAGAACAAGGTCATGAAATATTGTACAACTGATCCAGCTTTCACAACATCTGGAACAGATGGCATTTCAGTGTTGAAGATTACTTGGTCAAATGATCTGCACAGTGCAAAAATAAATGCATATAAGATCTTATAGATGCAGTGAGATGCAACCGTCCATTATTAATTATTAGACTATGTGTTTATATGTGTGGTCCTCACCTCTGACAGATATTGTGAATCTCTGTTGTGCAGCTCTGGCACCACATTGCTCAGCTCCTTCCGGTTCTTCAATAGGCTCCTTAAGGACAGGGCCGAGCTCTCTCTGACAGTCTAGCCAAACAAATATAAGGTCAGTTAAAGCAGTCAGTTCTTTTGCTGAAGATTAAATACTCCTGAAACCATAATATTGGTCATGTAGAATACAAAACAGTAACCACAAAGTGTTAATATCACAGAATATCACAATATATTTCCTGCACATTTTCCCTCAGTTTTTGCCGGCTTTGAAACAAGTCACACATACCAGCTATTAAATAACTATTAGGTAATAACAATTTTATGCTAAAGAACTCTAAAGCACAGTGATTCTGAAATAACAATGAAGGAAAATATGTCATTGTTTTCACTCTAAAACATGCACTGGTTAATCATGTGTGTCATAATATTCTGTCTGGTTTTGTTAAAGGAAGCCCTTTAAACTAAATTAAGAATACAGTTAAGTGGCCTAAATGTTAATAATTAGATTACCTCTTTTCTGATGGTGGCACGGGTCTTGAATGGAACACCTTTAATCCTGGCGCAGGCGTCCATGGCAATGAAGGGCGGGGCTGGGAGGCTCACCTCACCTTTGAGTAAAGAAAGCAGAAATAACCGAAGAACACAAGAACATGCAGTGGAACATGGGTAAAAGCTGGTAACTAGACCTCCAGCATGTAATGTGGCGCACTGCTGCACAGTTTTATTTTCTTAGGTAACTGTGGATATCTGCTTGGCCAATTATGTTTAAAACATCGGCTACCACAATTATATCACAATGAAAGGAAATACTATTATAACAAATGAACTTTAAAATATACACTTTTGAAAGTACATATACTGCTAACAATTACCCAGCCACCAGCAACACTTGTGACCATCTGGGATGGTGAACTTCAGTGCTGGAGGGCCAGAGTCCAGCACAGTCTGGAGGATATTCATCCTCAACACACCTACGCTCTTGACTGCCAGGTTTAATTGGTGTTTTAATAGCAGAAAAATCACCAAACTGTGCTAGACACTGGGTCGCCAGGACCACAGTTCACCATTCGTGTGCCTACTTTGCTGGCTCAGTGCTGTATATTTCTAAAGTTTCCTGGTGCATCTGCACAGAGGTTTTTTACCCCTTTACTGTCATGTCCACATTAAATCAAAATGCTGAAAACTGGCACAATATTAAGCAACACTGAATAGTGCTTCACGTTTAAGAGGAGTCTGAATAAGGGTGTTAATAAATGAGCTGTTACATAAAAAGTAGTCTTTACAATACAAGCTCTATGGTATAGAAATGTAGGAGCGTTTTGTCCTAAACAGAGCTCGCCCTATTCTCACGTAACCTAAAACACTCTACTATTTTGCAGCTGCCTGATGCAAGATCTTATCTGTGCATTGCAAAAGAGTCTATGCAACATAAGAAGAGAGAAAAAGAGCTGACTTAACTGATCTCTGAAACCTAAGCTGAAACCAGTATGAAACAAAAATGCAGGTCAAGTGAGAGGGCTTCCTATCTTCTTGCATTTCATGATATGCATCATATTTAGTTGGAACAATGCAGGACGGAAATACTAAAAGGCCTGGAACAGTTACAAAATCTCTAGTATGCATGCAACCACTGGGCAATGTTTTTTTTTTCAAAAAATAAATAAATAAAACTGTTATGGTAGCCTAAAAAAAAACCCCCAAAAGATAACACTGTCTAAATTTCAACACAACAACACAAAGCCACTCTACACTGGTTTTATGTAGAACCAAAGATGTTAAGATAACAGGTCCTTATATGTGCACTTAAGCCTCAACAAGATTATACTGACTGAGTATTCTATCCAGAAATTGGATGGTTATTACTACTGTTCAGTTATCATTACTATTATGATTATTATTATGCATTATTATACTTGACAGTTTTTGATTTAAAAATTAACATTCAGTTTTTAGAATATTTGAAGTACCAGCATCTCAAGAGGCAGGGAGTAGGACTTTTATAATCAGGCATTCTATTCAGACATGCAAGCACACTAAAAAATAGAAGTACCTAAGTCCCTCTACTGTCAATAGACAATCATGGTCTACGCAAGGATCTAAACAGAACAGATGCAACACAATAATAGTACTGAAATTTTAATCAGATTTTAATCAGAACCACATTTAACAGTTTACTAAATGGAGGGCACCAATCTGAACTGGGAAGACATTCTTAAGCACTTCAGTGCTAAAATAGGTCAGGCTGATGCTGTGTGGGTGGGTAAAGAGTAAAAAGTGCCTACAGTAAAGCTGAAACAGACACGCATCAAAAAAACCAAAAAACAAATGGAAATTTTATTTTACCATTGACATTGAATTAAAAAAAGAACTGAGTTTAAAAAAAAGGGGGGACTGAATAACAGGGGGTCAGAAACGAAAATCCACATGGCATTCTGGCACATATTAACATAAGGATAATCATTTTATACAGTGCTCATATATAATGACTACAAACTAACACAACTGGTGCTTCAACATCAGATTAATGTTCTGCCGTCGTACCCTGATTTTAAACCAAAAACAGACAACACTATAATAAAAAAAATGCACTGCCCAAAGCCTGCTCATTTGTTTCTTCTTCTAGCAATGGTATTAATAGGGAGTTTGTTACCCCTTGGCTGCAGTAACAGTCTCTACTCCTCTGGGAAGACTTTACAATAAATGCTGGAACACTGTTGTGATTATTTGTGTATGTAGCCTATATAAAGATGAATTTCATACCTTTCCAGCTGATATTTGGCACTAGACATTGGATCATAAGCACCTGTACAAGAGCACCCCAATGTACACACAGGGTTTTTCTGTGGGATTATACAAGCTGCGACTGCACAACAGAATACCTGTGTCAGCAATGGGTCTTGCACTCTTAAAGTGCACTGCATGTGAAGTGGAAAGCATTTCCTCACTTAGCTGAGTGTGTTGCTCAGTGATAGATGCGGGTGGAAGAGATACGAACATTATTTTATTGATTAATATTATTTTCCCTGCCTTTTGGTGCATGATGACGTAATCAAAAATGGGGGAAACCCTACTATGATCAGAGATCACAGAAAAAAACCAAACAATATTTCTTAATGGTAGAGTACGATAATTTGTGCTTAATATGACCAGAGACATGGACAAGGTAATACAGTCAAATCTGATTTCAACTAACTGAATTCACAAATTCCATGACTATATTTCCTTTCAACAGAGTAATAAGACCTGAGACGTGAAAAGGGAAATAAGGTCAAACTTGATTTCAACTAACTGAACTAACTAATATTGTGACTACATTTCCTTTCAACAGAGGTTTATTCACTGTGTTGTATAGTCCATGACTAGGCTTTATCCCTATCCAAGAAAGCAAGCCATTATACATTCGCGAACCTGAAGGATATTTTACAGTTGGTCAGGAATAAACCACCTAAATAAAATGAACCAATCCAAACGACTCATGCACTAGTCTGTTTGGTGGGTGGAAGTGACAGAAACACACCTTATTAAAGACTAATAAGCCCAAAAATGCACAACTTGAATATGGAGACATGAAGTAGCTTTAGTTCGGCCTTAAAATGCATTCACCCATCTTAAGCCCAAGATGGTTGGCCTTTGCTTGTCATCATTACTAATACCACAGGCCTCTGAATGAAACGAAAGGGATCCTTCAAAGTAGCAGTACAGCACCATGCAGAGATTTCATTACACGTATTAATCTTATATCACTAGGAGAAAACACATGCACTTATTTCAGGTGTTATTTTGCTACGTCTGTTTTGTTTACCTCCAGCTGGCTGATATTGCTCTCAGGCCTGACAGTGACAGGCGTTACACAATGCTAGCTAGCAATCTACCTTAGTTTTACTGTCAAACACAGTATTCCTTAATAAAAAAAAGACCCTGTCGCTGAAATGCATGCAAATAAACGTGTCAAATAACGAAGGATAAACAGTTAACACGCAATGCATGTGGTCGTTAGCGTGGTTTATCAGAGTTTGTGATGTTTTTTCGTCTCAGAGAAGACCAAAACATCCCGTTAGCAAAGAGTCAGCGTACAAGCTAACAGATCAAGCCTGCTCAAGGTTCAGATTTTTTAAAAATCCTAATATTAAAAACGCTACATGTGAATGTCTTGCTGCCAGGGCATCCCACTGTCATCTCAAATCTCATCCACACCTGTGTCTCACCTTTATCTGTCAGACCCCCGCGGTGAGGCGTTAGCTGTAGCAGCTCTGCTCATCAAAACAAGCCTAGCAGACCAGAGCAGTCGAGTCCGGAATGGTGGCTCTGGCAGCGTGAGCCCAGAGTCAAAGATGGGGAGAGCACATAGGGATGAGGGGTTTTATTTCCAGCACGACACCCCTAAGTGACACCAAGGCTACAGCACTATGTATAAAAGTACACCTCATAATTACTGAATTCAGGGGGGGCTTTACTTCCAGTGAAGGGAAATCTTACTCCTTCAGCATACCAAGACATTTTGGAAGACACTTTTTTATTCCAGCATGACTGCGCCCCAGTGCATAAAGCAAGGTCCATAAAGACATAGTTAGATGAGTTTGGTGTGGAAGCACTTGACTGGTCCACACAGAGCCCTGACCTCAACACCATCCAACACCTATTAGATGAACTGGAACGTTGATTGCCAGGCCAACAGTGAAAGCTGTAATGGCTGCAAAGTGGGGGATCATCTCCATATTAAAGTTTATGCATTAGAATGCGGTGTCATTAACATCCCTGTTGGTGTAGAGGTCAGGCGTCTCAACACATTTGTCCAAATAGTGTATCACAATCCTGAACCTTTTTAAACTCTTCTAGCGAATGTACAATGGAATATTCTATCACTATAATAAAAATCTGTAAACGGAAAACTGACTGTTCAGTGGAGTGCAGTGACCCCATGTTCTACATTCACTAAGTCTCATTAGACTGTCTGTGCCTAGATAAGGGAAGTCTGTAAACCTACTAATTTACTTAATGCTGTGATTTATTAATTTTCAGATGAATGAAATTACTGATACTCAGTTTACTTAATATCAATATGTTCGTGTAGACATCAATGCTCAGGCAGGAACAACAGGATTGGTACTGTCTATAACAGGGGTTAAGCTCTTCACAGCTCTGGATTTTTTTTTCTTTGGAATATAAGGTGATTTCCCTTTAAAAAAAAAAAAAAAAAAAACATGGCTTGTGGTCTCACCACAGAACCATTCCGTAGTTTTTGCTTTGGCTTTAGGCTACTCCCAACCCAGTGAAACGTCTGTGGGATAAAGTCAATGCAGAAAGGGCACTTTATTATCAGGCAAAACACTAGCTATGTCTAAATAATGAATATGTACTGTAGATCCACTTAAATAATGAATATAGACTAAATCCATGTAGTAAAAAAGTAAAAAAAAAGAGTGATACAAAAAAGGGATAATTTCAAACTGTTGTGCCTTTCAGTGTTTTGACTCTAAATAACAAGAAAAGCTGAAGCAGCCCTATTTGTTTAAACTGTCTACATTAAAATAAATTATTTAATTGATTTGTTTTATAACATACTGCACTTTAAACATAAAGAAGTACTATACCAATTAATTCCCAATTTTTCTCCTATTACTGTTATTACTTTAATACTACTGTGTGCCACGACTTATATTTATAATATTTAGCAGACCCTTTTATCCAAAGCAACTTCCATTCCCTAACTACAGGGGACAGTTTCCCTGGAGCAACCTGGGGTTAAGGGTAGGGGTGGGCGATATGTCCAAAATATCATATCACGATTTTTTTTATAGTGAAATCACGATTTCGATTTTATCACGGTATTTCTATTGATTTGTAACTATAGTTTTTTTTTTTTATTATTCTGCAAGTTACTGAACAGTACAACCAAACTATTTTCCTTTGTAAAGCTATGGCGCCATCTACTGGAAGCTTTGAGGAACAACACACAGCAAGAACGACTTGATTCAAAGATTGTTTTCCTCTTATACACTGCAAAAACTCCTGATGTGACCACTCCTGACTTGCAATCTTATTTCTAGCCTAAAAAAGTCTTATTGATCTTGTTTTGAGAATAGTATACTATATAAGAGCAGATCTGTAAGATTATTTAGATTGTTTTAAGATGTCTTTCCTATTTTAAGAAATCTTATCAAGTGTAAATATCTTACTGCACTGGCAGATAATTTCACTTGTTTTTAGTCTGAGATTTTTTGAAATAGGAACAAGTATCTTAAAACAATCTTAATAATCTTACAAATTTGCTCATATAGTATATTATTCTCAAAAAAAGACAGAGAGGACTTTTAGGCTAAAAATAGGATTGCAAGTCTTGGTTAGATCAGGAGTTTTTGCAGTGTATTAGCCTTTAGCTTCGTTTTAGCATCATTTTAGCCTCTTGTAGCCTTTAGCTCCATTTCAGCTTCATTTCTAGCCTTTAGCTCTGTGTAGCCTCATTTAAGCCTCTTTTTAAACATTTAGTTAGGTCAGTTTTAGCCTCTTTTGTAGCTTTTAGCTCTGTTTTATCCTTATGTTTAGATCTTAGCCTCTTGTAGCATTTAGCTCCGTTTTAGTCTTATTTAAGCCTTGTTTTTAGCCTTTACGTCCGTCTTATCCACTTGGTCCAGAGGCAAGTATCCTGAACCACCACTATTAACTACTACTATGACCATATTCACGATTGCACTGCACACCAAAAGAATGAAACAAGACATTAGACAATGTGTATGCATTCAGGTTTATTGAAGTAAGATATGAAGTGGTACCGTTTTACCACTCGAAAATGTACAACAAAATTGAAACATTTATTTATTCAATCAGGATACAAAAATACACATCTCAGTGACTTCCATATTGTAATAAATAGTTAACCATGCATCTACGATAAAAAGGCACAGAAAACAGTCACTTAGTAGTCATAAAAATTACCAACTACTTTAGCAAAAATCATCCATATATCAATACAAGTGACTACTGTAACATTATATCCCAATGGTGAAAACACATACACATCAGTTGTTTAACCTTAATAAATATGCAAATGTTGTATAGAGCTATACACATAGTTTTCAAAATGAAACTGTGCCATTGTAAACACAATGTAAACAAATGAAACTCACACCGCACTTTTCTTAATAAGGATCATGTCAGCGAAATGCAATCTTGCTCTAAAAATGTCAATTGGATCTGAAAAATCAGGCAGTATACAGCTTTATTTACACCATCCTCAGATAAGCCCAAGCGTGCTTTTGCCTGATGTCTTATCAAAAAAAACCAAAAAATTAACTAACCAAAAAACACACTCCTAGTCTGGTGGATACACTCTTGAGAACTCGTTCAGAAACAGATTAAATCGCTGCAGCATGTGAGGAAGACTGCACTTGGGGATCTGAGTGATATGAAAGCAAATGAAAAAAACAAAACAAAAAACAAAACCGCACAGAGGCACCATTATATTGAGGTCAGTGAACCTGCTACAGTTTATAAATGAAACACTGCAAGGCCAGATCTTCATGGGCTCCATGTAGCTATCAAGTCCTTAAATCTTCAAGGTGCTATACGCCAAAGTCATTGTGAAACTATTACTGGCATGTCACTTCACATCGCAAACAGCATATATGGCATTCTGCCTGCCTAAGACTGAAACCTGTGGTGCAGGTTTCTAAAGTGAAATGACATGTCAAGTCAAATAACACTTTGTATGCGTATCTTTGGTAAAGACTCTATTGAACTGGGGGGAGCAATTTCCTCATTGCAAAAATACAGTCTTCAACTCCTTCCAAAGGCAATGCATATCTGCATAAGCAGAGTGAAAATAAAATAAATAAATAAATATTTTCAAAAACCACTACATTCACCTTTTTTAGTTGCAATGCATGCATGTTAGAGATTCAGTTTTGGACTGGACTGAATTATCTCTCCTCTCCTTCGTCCTCTGCTAGTTTTCTACTCATCTAGGCACATTTTCATTGCTCCCACTCCCTAGACAGTTCCTTTAGAGTCAAAAGAGACGAGAAGAACACCTGCGGCTGAACAAGCATCCGACACTTGAGGCCAGTTTTGAGATTACTACCTGCTTGTAGTTCTGCGTAGAAACATTTGCACTCTTTGCAATGAGCGGCATTTGCATTGCTTTTTATTGTGCCAGCTGTCTGATTCAAGAACACTTCTTATTTGATGAAGATTAAATGTCGGTGGGAAAGAATAAATATACTTTGTGTCTGGCTGTCAGTAAGTACTTGGCTGGGATCCACAGGGGAAAAAAAACACCTTTTCTCTTCACAGACATTCAGATGTGATCTGCCACCCTCTAGAGGGAGATTGCGATACAACTTATGACAAACCCATGATGAAATGTCCTGATGGTCTGGTTTCCTTTGGGATTTACAGGACTTGATTAAAGCTATTGGGCGAAAGAAAGAAATGAAAGAGGCACAGCCGGCAATCCTGCCAGTTCAATAGTGTGTCTAAGAGGACATCCAGTTGTCTAGCAAATGATCCTGGAAGCACGGTTTAATAGAAATGACTGAAGATTTGCCTGTGGAAGATTTGATGAATTTGGAAAGGATATGACATGGCAAGTCTGTCCACGAGTCCACCTTATACCAAGATCAAAAAAGGAGTGCGTGAACTGGTTTTAGTTTTCCATGGAAAAACATCACATAATAAAGCTTCATAGAGAAGAAAATGTATCAAAATAAATACGATATTGCACCTTCCATTGAATACAACAGCACTTAACATATAAAGGCGATTACTAAACATTAGAATAATTCACATCAGTATCATGGTGCACTATACACAATCAAATGTGTAAGCTCAATAATATCATGATAGCATTAATCTATACAAACCATTTTCCTTACAACTGGAATTAACAGTTCAATATATTTACAGTGCATATAACAAACATAACATCACCTATACTAGTATACCCTGTAATGCCATAAACTTAACAAAATTTAGTTCTGGGTATCTTAGCCAACATTTTATCCCTAAATGCAATTTAAGGAGCAAGTGTCATGAGAAACCTATGCAAAGTTGCAGATCAACTGCGATATCTTATGCTCAAAATCTATTCCAAGTAAAATCGATACATGTTTAAAGTAGGTTTAGAGTCAGTAGGTCGAGAGGCAACTCTGCATTTCAAATCTAATAACAATTTCCACACTATTATTCTGATACTTAAAAATAACTCATAGATGTTAAGTGTTGCTGGATTTCTGGGAAATGATACTTAAAAGATACTGTTTAACACTTTTGAACTTAGGGAAAATGATCCCTAAAAGTACAATATAAGTTACTGAATTTTGGGGAAATATAAAAGCAAACAAACTCTTGTTATGAAAAACAAGAAGTATTGGGCACATTCACTTTGGTACTGTTTTACAAAGAACTGATGTTTTGTCTTATTTAATGTGCTAACCAGATATAAATCATAGATTTCCTACCAATAAAGCACATTTTACAATAAATATGGCACGTGACAACGCTCTTTGACACAGGTTTCATGCAAACAAATAAATAGAAACCAAACCGCGATCTGTTGAGACCACAGGGATGCTTCAGTAGTAACAAATGGCATCATACTAAAGTCATATAAAACTTGTTCAAGTGTTCGTTTGTACAATATAAAACAAGACACTAATCATGCAGTGAAATAGATATCCAAATCAAGCATACATACCATGCATCAGAGTGTCACTGTTTCAGGAAACCCCTTTTTTAAACTTTTTTTTTCCCTGGACTGCAAACCACCTCGCTATGATTGCCATTTGATTGCAATGCTTCAGCAGCCATTTTCCTGTCTCCTTAAAATGTAAACAGTGCAGTCGAAAGAAGAATATTGCTGACACATCACATCCCCATCCTATTGTAGCCATCTACCGCAAGGCAAAGAGCCAGTGAGCTATTACAAGGCCTTACTTCACCCACAGTGAACACTTTATGGAAGTCCTGTTTTGCTACTCTTGACTCTTTTAAAGATGCCAGAAGTTGCCTCTACAATGAGAGTTGCATACCTGATTGTGCCATCAATGCAGTATGTAAAAATGGCTTTTTTTGTAAATCTACAACCACCTAAGTCATTCTATCACTATGTCTCTTTTGGCACCAGCACTCATTCTAAAACATCGCATTCTCAGGTTCTCTAAAGCTATGCTAAAGCAATGGGAGAAACCCCTCCAAACCAAGTTCATTCAGACAACAGAGCTTGGTAAAACATCCGCCCCTCCCAAAGGGAACGTGTGCTCAACCCTCACAGGTCCACCATAGCGCTCTTGGCAAGGTCCTTAGTTCCCTGGAGAATTCTCTTCATATGACCCACCTTCGAGATCCCCAGATCCTGTTGAGGCAAGCAAACAAAGATCCACTAAGAATGACTTATTTTCAATTAGTGTGCTCTAAAACAGAAACAAGACAGATATTGCGAACTAAATAAAAAAATGTCGATTTACATACATGTAATGAAAATAAATATATATCTAAACCTAAATATGGGAAATGTTAAAGCATTACTATTTACTACATTTAACATATTTGGAAAAAAAAACATGCCATAAACTTTACACACAATATATATTTTATGTTTTAATTTTTCCAATATGTTAAACAGTAATTGCGCATTAAAATGTGCAGAAGTGTGTATTCATTTTCACTTAGATGGTTCAACAAAACATGTAATTTGACCAGGGGCACCAAAACCTTTGCACACGACTCTATGTCTATTAGGACAGCCCAATAGACAACACAGGGTTTTTTCCAGGTAAATGATAGGGACATTTGAAATGAAGGGGGCACAACAAAGAAAATAAATGGCACAGTCCAAGGAACCCTGGTTTTATTGATCACATCTAAACATTTTCATAATTATGAAAGAACACTTTAACCACAAATAACGAATGGACAACATACAATTATTCAACTCCACATTAAAATCTTTAAAGAATGCCAAGGTTGTGTTGAAAATGAAGTCTTATTGAGTAACATTCACATGTTTCTTATCTTGCTGGTGAATTTCTGTTGGTGTGGTTTGGGTGAGACGAGTAGGAATGTGAAATTTTGACACTGAAATGGATAAACTCCACAAGTGTAAATGATAGCACACTAACGTGACAATGACCAGTGATGTCTTTAACTACTGGTTTTAGTAAAAATCAAATTTACCCTTTTTTGCCAGATACCCCAGATGTAATCAATCAGCCAAGACCTTTTTAGCACCCAAATACTGGATCCTCAGTTTAGAACTGCAGGTGTGAGATTAATGCTACTAACAAAAAACAGAACTCAATAGCCACCCAGTCACACAGTTTTGGTAAAAATATGCCATAAAAAAACAAACCCACCAATCAAAACAATCCAGACTCATATAAGCAGGTTTGTCACTGTGGTTTAGGACACAGTAACACTTCGTATGCGCAATAAAACTTTCCCCGGTATTCACAAAAAATGCCTCAAGAAAGAAAATCTTTATACACATACATTTTTATTCTTTAAAAATTCTTCAGTTTCTTAAATGTTTCCTTAACCTAAGGATGGCATTACATTTATCTCAGAATGCAACTGTAACTGAGCTGACTCTCGTCTTTCTGCCATCACCCCACAATTATCATATTTTCTAGGGAGGATTTTTATCAATATGTTGGTGATTTCCTCCAACACCACTTTTAGTTCTTGTTTGTTAATTTTTTCGCAACAAATATCTTTTGATCATTCTTTTTCAGATAATTGCCTTTACGAATCCTACTGTTTGTTTTAAGATCATTCATTCTTTTTTTTTTTTTGAGAATCTGACCTCAGGGTTGGTATTCACAAAACAGCTCAGTGAATGGTTGTTAATGAGCTGATCAGGTGTTTCGGAAGAAGTAAAAGCATCAAAATGTGTTGGGAAGGGTGCCTCCAGTATGAAAAACACTGTATTTGAAGACCAAGTCCTTAATCAAGCACTGGGTGTGGTTTGAGCAAGTTGAGAGAAATGTTGGTGATGTATTTTTACAAAAACCATTTGGGTGACATTGACTGTTTATTAGCAACATTATCCATCCGGTTCCAGGACTAACCTAAAGAAGCAATATTTGAACACCAAACATGTCTTGAAAGATCAACTACAAATGAGGTAAATGGAATATTGTACGCATTTGATTTTTTGCCAAACCATTAAAAGAGTCATTAAAGGGTCAAAACATACATGACTGAATCTATGCAAATGTGCTTGATCAGCTGAACAGCAGATTTGCATTTGTTATGTAAGTTTTGCCTAAGCTTTGCTTGTTCCTGCCAGTGTCATTTCGCCTCGCCATGTGATAAAACATACACGCACTTCTCACTGTACTCAAAAAAAGAACACAAACACAAACATGCTGGTTCGCAGCTGAGCTCTTCACACCAGTGGAGTTGTCCATCACACAACACTAGCTGATGCACATGTGTCACACCATGCTGCAGGTGCACTTTTTTAGCTTCCCCTCAGCGTGGTGCCCCCCCCCCCTCCACTCTTTCACCCCTTTCACTGACTGTTCTGGATCCCAGCACTTCCAAAAGCTGTAGCATGTCAGGGCCACCAGCGGTTAGTAAGTATATAAGTAGGTTTAAGTCTCAAACGACACTTGCACAGAGGAAGCCAAGCAGAGCAGTGCAACACAAGATAGCAAACAGGGGTCAGGTCAAAAAAGACAGAAAACAGTAAGAGTGGCAGAGAGTCAGTAAAAGAGGACAGATAGAGAGAGAGTGTGTGAGAGAGAACGAGAGAGAGAGAGAGAGAGAGAAAGAGAAAGGTCTGATTTGTTCTGAGGGACATTGTGAGGCACCTAAAGGACGGGAGGGGGGGTGTGTGTATACCTTCAGATCCCTCCTCTCCAGGTGCAGTAGCTCGGAGCCGCGGATGTCATGGCGGATGAAGGTGTCTTTGTACTCCCCCAAGCTGAGCTGCTCCAGCCAGGCGCCCACCTCCTCAGTGCCCCACCTCTGAACTACACAAGTCAAGAGCGAGAAGCCCCCTTCAGTCTCCGAAAACCCCCGCACACGAGCAGGACACAAGCAGAACAGGGTCAAGGCCGAAATGGGGCGGAAATGTAAAGAAAAAACAACAACAACAACCACAAAGGGGGAAAGGATCAAAACAGAACAAGAAGAAACACAGAAAGGAGTGGCAGCGGCAGCTGGCAAAGAGAGGGTTAAACAGGTTTGCTTTCAGTAAAGTTCTCTGGTCACTGGCACACCCAGAGGATTTTTTTTCTGGCATGCAGGTCATCACAGTGGGACATCCACCACCGCATTCAGAGCAGACACAGGAGACAGGAGAGAAGAGAAAAAGAGAGAGAGAAAGAAACAGAGAGAAGGGGTGAAAGGACGGGAGGCCGAAGCCTATGCACCCTAGCTCACTATATCTGGCCCCTGAACTGTGGTTCAAACCGTTCTGTCCCATTAAGCCATACTCTGGCTCATCCACAGACAGGATGCCACGCTTGAGAGACACAATATCATTAGCAGCCAAATGCTTACTATACCCCAAAACAATCAATCCCATGCATTTCCTAAGTGGGAATGCACTTATATGTAACAGTTTGCTCACCCGGTTAAACATATCGTAACACTTTAGTTGAACCTTCCTACATAACATTAAAGTAACCATGCAAAATGTCTTGAGTTGTCATGACAGATAAATGGAACCGTCTGTGCTGCCATTGTCAGTAATTGTCAAGACAGATGCTACAGATGCTATGTTTGTCCTGGCAGTCTATGCCACATGCTAACTTCAAGTTATAAAATAAAGCACTGTAGCATCTTTCAGGACAGTTACCAGTAACAGAAACAAGATTATATTATATTAATTAATATAATCTGCCTTGACAATATGACATCTGCCCTGACATGCTTAAGGCATGGTTATGACCATGTTATGCAGAAGGTTTCAAGTGTTAACAAATTCACTGTTGCTGTCATAACAAAAAATCCAAAATGGTCACTTTACAGAACAAGGGGAAATGTATAATGTACATTATTGTAACATAAGGTAAGATTTTATTTATTCTATTCATTTATCTATTTCTATTATTGCATTCCACATTGTATTTCTACACCAGGTAAATGGCAGCTACCATTTTTGTATGGTGTAGAATAAGATATGAGGTTTTGATATGACAGCAACAATAGCTTTATTGTTTTTTTCTTTCTGGAACTAGGTCTTAAGGTACTATTGCTGGCATATAAATTTCGAGGGGTTCCACTGAGTCCGATGTTCCAGCACCAATCCTTCTAAAATGTGTCCCCATATAAACAAGAAAAACCAGCTGATATATCTGTGTATGCACGGTAGTGGTTTCCCTTCTGTGCGCTGAGCCTTGGTTTGTGCCTGCTGTTCATGTGTGGACACATGGGACTATATCTGACTCACAGGACGACATCATGAACACAGGAAAGTGCAGGATGCTCATGGATGGTTGGGTTTGACCGAGGACATCACAGAACAGAGATATCTTGGGAGAGGTGTAGATGCTACATGGAGCTCTGTGTCATCAGACAGGCCACAAGGCACTGCCATAATTGCCTTAAGAGGTCAGACACACTGTTTTTTTAAAGAAGCACTGAATTTTAGTGAGAAAAGTCACCAGAAACACTCTCAAAACGAGAAACACCTGAGAATTCAGTTTTCTGGTATTACTGGCAATATGGCACTGTTTCCAAACACACTGCACTCCATGAATGCGCCATGCCATCCATGAAAAATGTTTTTTTTTATCCATCTAAAGTGAGAACAACCACTCATTCTTACCTGACTGTGGGCTGGACTTCTTGAGGGCTTTCTCTTTCTTGAACTTTGGCACGATGCGGAACATGCCACTGCGGCTGTTTCTTTTGCCATACTCCAGGGAGTGGTCCTGTCATACACGACAGAGACTTTTTTTCACTCCAAATGACTTAGTTTATTTTGTGAACATGGCAACCAGTAATAGCTGAGGCTAGAATTTCCACTGTTACATACTCTCCATTACACACAAAGTGCCAAGGGTTGGTGTTAAATACTTGGTCAAAAGCTGACTCCACAATATTAGCTGATCTCACCTCCTCGTCGTTGGGCTGCAGGATGTGGTAGAGCCAAGGAATCTCAGCCAGCTTGCCCAGCTCCACCTCCACACTCTGCAGCGCGCTGGACAGCAGCTCCTCGTCAGGGGGGTCCAGTTGCTGTCCAGAAACAAAGCCCACAGTGTGAGATGTGGCCAAAAATCACACACAGCACAGCCATAGACTACAATCAACATGCCAAGGTAAATGGAGATCTTGATCATTTAATTCATGCTCAGTGAAAGTCAGGGAGGCAATCCTTTTGTAAATGAGGCCCCGTTGTAAAGAAAAATGTTAACATCCAACTTTCGAAATGTCCTTACCAAAGACACTCGACCAACTAGCAGTGACTCAGTCTCATTGTGCAGCGCTTTCACTGTGCTTGCCACTTCTATGGCTGTGTTCCTGGTCAAGCTCTATAAGAAAGAAACCAAAACACCACCAAACATCAATATAAACTTTTATAACCTATGAGTGCAGCAAGGTCGTGAGCAGGAGCAAGTATTAAGGTTGTCTTCCAAAGTAATATTTCTAAAGTTCACCATAAATGCATTCAGCTCAAGAAGGGGATACTAATTATGCTAGGACACGACAAGCGATCACAAATCACCTCTTATGCTAGCTGCACAGTTTGTAAAGAAAAACAAGAGGTTCTAGAAGTAAATGATTCATAATATCCGTTAATTAAGTAACTTGTGGTTAGGTAAGTTTCAAATACAAAATAAAAGTTTCAAATACACAATTTAAAACCTGTTTCCTCATTCCAGCAACATATTATCATCATTTTATACACGCACGAAAGTGGGTTTATTTTAAAGGTCCCATATGCTACATTTCTACATTTCATTTTCCAGTGATATTGTTTGTGCGGGTTTAATTCATTTTAACATTACCATTTTACAGACCATCTTTATCCTCTAAAATCCCCTAAAAACTGGTTGTTTTTGTTACTTGGCCTTTACCTCAGGGAACTTGGGGTGAGTTTTGTTGATGGCGTGAGATGCAGCATTAACAGCATGAGCTAGCTCTTGCTCCAGGAGCCCGTTAGTCTTGGCAGCTTCACAGATCCTGGTGATGAGTTCCTCTGCAGCACGAGCACACATTTGGATAAGTGTGGCCTCCTCTTCAGTGGCCAGGTCCACTGAGTGCTGAGGGTAGAGGTGTGGTCGCAGAGGAGGCTTGTCATACTTCAACTTGTCCTCCCAGGACTTTAGGGTGTTCTCAAATGCCTGTGATTGGAGCCAAAAGCTTCAGTGATGAAGACGTGCTTGGGTCGGGTAATGTGCAGACATGGACATACACATTAACACTCACCCTGTCTCTGGTCAGCATCTGGGCCCTGTTCTTGTGCTGGATTTTGATTACTCCAGGAGGCTGGATCCATGCCTCTCCATCTACTTGGATTGGCACTCCTTCATCACCCAGAATTGTAATCTTCACGGTGCGACACTATAAGCAATGAGAAGAAAGTAGAATGGTATTTCACTAGAGGCAAGGTAAGACACATGCACGTGCAGCCGTACTATAACTGAAGCAAGTGACATGTCATCAGTGCGACATTATTTCCAGTTTGAGACCAGCAATAGTATAAAATGCTCATGGCAAGTATAGTAGGCAATATCCATCCATCCATCCATTTTCTACCCCTTTGTCCTGCACTAGTAGGCAATATACCTGTCAAAATGATTCTTAATCTAACCTATACATGAATATCCCACAAGTAAGAGCAGATACAAAATGTACACACAGTGTAAAACACACTAATATTAAGTTCTCAAACTGAGCTACTGATTCTACTGACAGTAAAAAAACATGGCTGTAGTAAATGTAGAGAATGACTGTCAAATGTGCCAAATTCCAGCTGGATCTAATAGTTAAGACATCAGGCCGAATGAGAAAAATGACTTGAGAAATCCAGGCGTAAAACTACATTTAGCACTGGCTTTGCTAAAACCACAAGAAGCCACTGTGTGCTTATTCAAAGTAAAAGCGTATCTCAGAAGAATAATTGCTACTGTTAAATTTATATATAAATACACCCCTTCCACACACACAGTATATACATATATGTTACAGAACACAGGATGTTAGGATTTATTGCCACCAATGGAGCAGTAAAGTGTTGGTACCTGTACTTGGAATCAGCAAATCAGGTTTCAGGAAAATGTGTTACAGATTCATGCCTAATTATAAACATCTGCAAATATTTTAAGGCTCACCTGAGCAATGCGGTGATGCTGGAGCTTGATGACTCTAGACACTGCCATCTGCATACTTCCAAACACAGCGACCACCTCCAAGATTTTATCATCAAATGAGGGAGCACAGAATATCTAGATGCGAGAAGACGATTTTTTTTTATAAATTCCATGTGTCATGCTGCTCAGTGACCGCGAGACAATATTCGATGCATTCACTGTTTATGTACAGTGCAAAGGTTGTACTATTAACTGATATCCCTGTGCAGCACTAAAGGGCCCCTCCCACAAACACATGTTCAGTTTCAGTAATGAGTAAAACAAGTCACTTTTTTGAGTGAGAAAACTGTGTTGCATTCCAAATTAAAAACATAAAAGAAAATATTAGTGTCAGCTTTGCCTGTCTTTTAGCACTGAGAGCACTCCATTAAAAATGACACATACATAAAACATTATAAAACTGTCTCAACGGGTAATTTGCAGACTTTTAGATGACATTATTGAAGCAGATCCACTGTAAGTCCCGTCCAAGACCACCAGCATGTCAGTGCTCTGTTCTATTCTATTTAGACTGTTGTTATATCATGCCTTTCCTAATCATACCTGTATTAAAGATACTGCTATAAGGGTTTATTTTCTGTTCTTTGGATTATGTTTGAATGCACAAAAGTTAAAAAATCTTTCCCCAAAAAAGTTTAATTTTTGACTCAATCAAGCACATGTAGAGGACAGATTTGGGGTTACTATGATCACTTACATCATCCTCTTTGGTCCCGCCCCAGAAGTTGGTTCCTCCAGCATAGCTGGGGATATTCAGCACAGCAATCCCCTGGAGACTGGGGAGCGGGATGTACTGTCCATCACACTGCAAATGACAACACACAATAATGCAGCGTTCCAAACTCCTCTTAAGAACGGAAATGGGCAGTCAGCCATGAACAAGCATGAACACGATTGCCTAACCTCTAAAGATTACCATTTACACCATGAAGAGCTCATATTAAACAACAGCATGAGTAATGTTGTCTAGAACAGCCATTAGAGCAATGAAGTATTAACAGTTTTCATTTACAATGTAATTATAATGACTTCTAATTAGTACTTTCCACATGTGTTCATCATAAGTACTGGCATGCTAATCTATGCAGAGACTGGTACATACAGTTCTAAGTTTGCACTGCTAATGTTTTACCTCTAACTGTACTTTCTGCTCCAGGTTCTTGTATGTCCTCTGAAGCAGCTCCTTGGTGCCTAAGACCCCATACCACATCATGTTCTTGGTGCGGCTCCTATGACAAAGAATATTTTAGCACAGCTTAAACATGAACATGGCTATGAAAGCTTATGTAAATACGTTCACTCTGATTTGCTATAGGCCTATACGTTAAGGTGCAGAGTGACTGACCTGCATTTTTCAGGATGCTCCTCACGCTTGTTGTTGAACTCCAGTGAGATTTTGGCATCTAGGCCAATGCCAAAATAGTTGTTCATGACACACTTTTCCAAATAGCCCTCTCTAGGATAGAAAGCAGGTATGAGCATGCTGGTCATGACATAACATGTAAAAATAAAGAGGTAAGTTAAAAGTTCTTACAGTGGATCCAGGTCAGGGTCAATGAAAGGTGTAGCTCCAAATGGGTCAATGTTGGCAAGCAACATCTTACTTATGATCGAGCTTCCAGCTATGGAGGCGGCAAGGCCTGCACGTAATCCTAAAGACCAAAAGACCAACAATGTTGCAGAGAAGCTTCTGTAAAGAATGTTAAGTAAGGGTAAGGGTCCATGTTCTGTGGTGGTATTAAGAAACACCAAATCAATATTTGATACAACAGTAAACTCTGTGGTTTAGTATTAATGTCATCATACCCGGGCAGATAATGCGTGTGTTTAAGACAGGCAGGTTCTCCTTGCTTGTGGTGAATGGAGGAATAGAGAAGGAGCCACAGGACTGTGTGCTGCGGCTTACGCGTCTGTCCGTAGGCGAACACGGTGACTTTGCTACTGCAGAAACAAAGAAATGTGGCTTTAACATCTAAGACACATCTGCAGATAATGGGTAGCAACTAAATAAATTACACTAAAGGGAGACAAGTATTCAGATATTTATTTAATTTACTTACAGTGCATATATCCACTTCAAATTTACATACATAATCTCTTGACTTTGTACTAAATATGCACAAAAAGTATCTAAAACAAGCATGCACTAAGATAAGTAAGCTGGTAAGTATTTTTACAAAAATAAAACAGTACTAGGTATGAATGCATTGTCTGGAGAGATTTCATGCATAAATGAAGCGATGTATCTGAACACATTGGAGGAGAATTTAATCTTTTTTGGCAAGACCTGTTTCTACAAAATGTGAAGGGTTGTGCATGGCCAAAACAATGTGGCTTGAACTATTATAACTATGGATTTATGGATTAAGAATTTTGAACATACGAGTAAATTAGAGTGACCCTAGCAACCTTACGAAATTGAGGGTGGCTTGTCAAGAGGAATGGGCCAAAACTGAACGTAATGCTGCAAAAAGCCAATTACATCTTACTGTAGAAAGCCTTGAAGCTTTAATTGCCCACAACAGCTTTGCGGCCATTTTCTGTTAATTAATGTTCATGTTATTAATGTGTGGTCTTGAATACTTATCCAATACTTTTTTTTGGTTATGTGTAATAATACATAACCATACATAAGCCAAGTCAGAGGAGAGCGGCTTAAACTGCGCTTATGGTCCCCAATACTTCAGCTGTTGTGCACGGGGTTCTTGCCATGGACGTCCTTTTATTTTATTTTGTATTTTCTCTGCCTGTAAGCACTTTGAGATTTTCTTGTAAAATGTAAAGTGCTATATAAATAAAATGTATTATTATTATTATTATTAATAATAATTAATAATATAATCATAACTAATTATAATTAATAATATAAACTTTTTATAATAACTAATAATAACTTTCTTCATACTTATAAATACATAGCTAGAACATGGTGTGTATACATCTGAATTGGGTATAGGCATTGGAAATACAGTAATCCCCCAGTTTTTTCGTGGATCAGGACTCACAGATTCAGTCACACACGGATTTTTTTGGAGAACCGAACTCATAGTTTTCCTTGGAAATCCCCAAACTGCAAATATCCTCCACCTTTTTCTGCTTATTTGTGGCAATACATATATTTTTTTCTGGATGTTTTCGCACAAGGGGACCCGTACACCTCGCCGCGGTGTCCCAATACTCTTGTCCCACAACATTCTGAGTTGCATATCTAGGCGGGGAAAGCACTCAGACACTTTAAACTCCACAGTTCGGTAGATCTCCCGAGACCTTTCCAACAAGCCCTCATTTGTATTTTTAGCCCGAGTAGATCAGGTTTTCTTCTCCGAAAACCGGGTGTCCCAATACTTTTGTCACACAACCTCGGCGGGGAATTTAAATTAAAAGACGGATTTACCTTGAAAAGAGGTGAATACGGGTTTACCTTTACATTTTCTTTAAGGATAATGCCTTAAAAAGAGTTTAAAATGAAATTAAAGTGTTCTGGGAGCATGTTTGGCGTTTACACTATAAAAATAGGCTTTTTTTTACCAAAACACAACAACGAAGAAAAGTGTCTGAATATATATTTCCCAACACTATATTATGTAATTAGAACAACATAAACTGTGTGTCACTGCCCTTTCAGACACTGCATCTCCACACAGCTGAAGTCATGGGAGAGCTGGAGTGTTTCCCATGCCAAAAATAAGACACCAAGACTTAAAAAAAAAAACAAATGATTCTACACGACAACAGAACTTCAGCATATTATTCTTGGCAATAACATTCTTTCAAGGCAATTTATCAAACAAAAATAGCTCTGTGGATGCTTAGTCATGGTATGTAATGCTGTAATAGTGCATTTGAGCTCCAGAGTTATTTTGCAAAGACTAAACTAAATTAAATAAATGCACTCAGAGCAACCGGATTTCCAACCCTGCTTAGGCAGTCAAAGAGCAAAAAGATATTGTACAGTTGTCACCAAACATCAGCTAACAAAAGCACAAAAGCTTTGAGCTGGAGAAGCAACCAGGAACCCTGAGGGACTGAGTGCAGTCTAGAAAATACACACAGCCTCTCATTGTCTCCTGGACACGATCAAGCAGGAAGCTGACCTTTGCATAAACAGGAAGTACCACTGTCCGGCACACAATGACATATTCCCTATAGAGACAAATATCGCACATAGCCTGTGGGACACACACTTACGGTATATAAACACACATGCCTAAAACCTGTAAACAGAGCATTCAGCCCTCTGGGTGGGGGTGGTGTGTTACAACAAAGGACAAGAAACCATATGCCATCTTTAACAAATGTGCAAAAATAGGCTATAGGAAAGAAAATAAAGCTACTGCACAAATAATTATGCAAATTTCTTCTCATAGGGTATTGATAATGTAAAGGCATAATGTTCATAACAAGCTTTTAACACTAGAGGGCAGCATAACTATCTGTTCAGAAGGACACAGACTTCATTATCTTTAAGTAAAGATTTTTTTCTACACTTGCTGATTTTGCACATCTTGATAAGTTTGTGGTTTACGGCCTTTTCACAATGTCATGCCGGGCATTGGTGGCCGATTAAGTAGGTGCAAGCTGAACTCACAGGGCAGAGCCTCCAGTTCCTTAGTGTCCTCGTCCTTCTCATTGTCCTTATTCTCTTCCTCTGTATCCTTTTTGAAGTCTGTGGGAGACTGCAAGTCTTGCTCATCTGTATGGGCATTCTGTTCATCCACCACTAGAAGAAAGAAAGAAAGGAACATCACATGTGCACTGCCACTTACTTTAGTGGGTGTTTACAGTGCTAGCAAAAACCAAAACCAGAAAAAAAATACTTTGTTTGCCCTTTTTGATCACTGCATACATTTCACTCATTTATATGTATAAGCTTGAGTACAAAGTTAGAGGGTACTGAAATCTGTTAGCGACTGAGCTAAGCCTACAGCATCTTTTTTAAATCATGCTTTCTAATCCTCATTGTAATTAGAACAACACACATCAAAAATGGGCATTTTTGTCATGCCCAGAAAACTAAAATAATTACTGTCAAAATGTTGGACATTTTCATTATTTCAGTTTAAAAAAAGTCATTTTTGAAGATTTTCAGCCAAGGATTTTTGTGCCTCCTCTTTAACACTTTCTAGCTTGCTGCTCTTACTTTTTTCAGCTTGCTCGATAATCTGCCGAACTGCTTTCTTCAGACTGTTTGCACGGAGCATGAGCTGCTCCCGCGGCCTGAAGAGCTTGTGCGGAGAGTCCTTCTCTGTCACATTCTCTTCCAGCTTCTCCTTAAGCTCTGTGAGAGACTCCTCGCTCAGGTCCTCCTCCTCCTGCAGCTCTTCTTCCTCCAGCTCTTCTTCTACAATGGGAGGAGTAGTGAGAGAAGGAGGCCTCATGGCCTGGGCTTCTGTGTTCAGCGTCTGCAGCAGTAGGTCCAGCTTTTCGTTCAGAATTCCACACTGTGTGAGAGGAGAAAAGCCTCAGAGCGCAGCTGAATGTGAAGGCTCTCAGTGTACAGTAAAGGCTTTCATTTAAAAGTAGCTGAAATAATAATGCAATAAGGAGCTTCAAATGTGAGTCACAACACTGGGATGTCTTCTCAGAATAACTCAACAAAAAGACAACAGTCTGCAACTACAATATCAGAGACATCACGCTTTATCATTTTAACTTGTTTACAGTGTAGCCTTGTTTATTGTTTGTCTGTAATTTTAATTAGGCCTCTATGTAATTGCAAACATTGTATTTGCCTAATGTAAATAAATATATCTGTCTTGTATCTTAAGACCATGTGGGAGTGCTGGAGTTATGTGGGAAACTTACCTTCAGGGCCATACTTTCAGCCTCTTCTGTGCTCTCTGTGGTCTTGTCGTAGGACTTCCCCACCTTGGCTACAAAGTCTTTCACTGTTTCACACAGGATCCTAATGGAGAAGAAATATACATGCACATATTTTCCCTCTCTGTAGTTCTGTGAGCTGAATGAGTGTGTCAGAACTAGAGGTGTGAACCTTCACTGGCCTCTCGATTTGATTAGATTACGTTTATCATATCAACAATTCGATTTGTTTCCATATCCCGATGCATCCCATCAATTTTCTACATTACTTCACATTGTTATGTTTTCAAATACAAGCAGTGAGATGTAAGCTCACGTTTTTATCAAACAAAACCAAAAAATGTAAACAAATATTGTGACCAGTACACTAAATACAGACATAGCTCATCGAAATGTAAACAGAAATTGTAAATAGCATAGGCCTAGCCTACATCTTCAATGAATATGGTCAGTCTTCAAAAACAAAACTTTCATTACGATATAATCGATTATGTCCTGCCACTGCATCGATGCAGAATCATCCACGTCTGCATCGCGATACATCAATTATGTGATTAATTTCAACACCCCTAGTCAGAACACAAACGCAGACCATACAGCACCGGTAGACTCACTTTGCTGAGGATATGACCACAGAGTGCTGATCTGAGTTGAGGATCTTTGTGAGATGAGCAGCAACCGAATCCTCATAATCTGTTATCTGAAACTTGAGCCAAACAGCAGCATATTATCCAAGAGCGGAACGCTGTCTGTGGCAAAATGATTGAACAAATGACTGTTTGCTCTTGAGAAGAGCCACTAGAGGCAGTGTGTGGATGTTAGTGTGTGTTAGTGTTTTAGGAGCAGGTACCTGGCAGTCCTCTGCCTCCTCAGGTGTGGCAGGGCAGCTGTGTTTGGGAGGTATTTTAATCTCATACGTCATTATACTCCACCTGCGAAGAGCAAAGAGCAGCTGCATGCTCAACTAGCGCTGCTAAAAACACACGCACGACAGAACAGCTATGTGGAGTCAGACCTGCATTCTTTACACTCAATTGAGTTTTGCTGCAAACATTTAATTTGGGTTTGTAACATAAAGTGTCTGCTGGGACTTAGGTAATTTTGTGGTGTGTCAGAAAAAAAAAGTTACAATTCCAATGCATTTTACAAACCAGTTGTCAAATAGAGCACTACAGACAACATTAATAAATATCCAAATGAGACCCAACACTGCATTTATCAAGGGCAACCGAGCCTCTTAAGAAAAGTGTCAGATTTTCTCTGATACTTTTCAAATGCACAGGGAAAAATATCTGAAAAGGTTTTCTTAACATAAAAGTTGTTTCAAACATGTTTGATATATTTTGCCGCTTCCTTTTCAGCAAACTGCCTACCGTGGTATGAAAAATACATTTGGACTAAGTACAGATTTGTCAGCAACTACTTACTATTAATCATAAAATTTCTAAATTGGAAGGTTTAAGGCACCTTTCCACCAGGCAGTGTGACAAAGCAGTCTCTCAAGTGATTCCAGTGTCACCATTTACAGAATATAGAGAATTCACATTTATAGAATTTAGCAGACTGTTTTATCCAAAGCAGTTTCCATTCCCTAACTACAGGGGGCAGTCTCCCTGGAGCAACTTGAGATTAAGGGTCTTGCTCAGGAACTATGCTGAAGGTAGGATTCAAACCCATGACCTCTTGGTCTAGAGGCAATTATCCTACCCACTAGGCCAGCACCAGCCCATAGACAACATAAACAGCGGCACAGATAATAGAGGAACTTTGTGTTCTGATATCCTTTTTGCTCTGCATTTGATTCTATGTAAGAGTCATAAGAATCAATAACTAACTGATATGTAGCCATATTTTACCACACTGTCTGGTAAAAAAAACATTAAGGCGCAGACAGGCCTCCCTACCTGTCCAGCATTTTGGTGCTGGCTCGCTCCAGTTTAGCCAGTATCTGAGGGAGCTGTGTGTCATCGTCACATGACGGTCCCCAGCCGAGCACCCGTGCCAGGTCATTCCCCGTGCCCAGAGGAAGCACACCCAGCTGACACTGCAAACAGAAGCACAGACTCTCAGCATACTGCATTCCCTTTCAGAAACTTCATATTTTTTATTTCTGCCTTGTGTTTGCCTTTGCTGACATCAAAACAAACAAAAAAGGGCAAATTTGAATCTATCAATATAGAAGGTAAACCGAGCGTAAATGTACATAAATTATTAAGCACATTTTATAGCATAACAGGAAAGCAACTCCATTTAAATCACACAACCAAAAAGCAGTCGATAATAACAGAAATATAAAGCGTAAAGATTAAATAACATGTTTAGAAAAAGGTTTGCTAGGAAACAAAAAAATGTAATCATTTTTATTTATGGTCCTCAAGTTTATATGATTATTATGGCTTATAATTAGTAATAGGCTGATCCACGTTTTTCCAGTTCCGATCCAGTCCCGATTCACGACTGCCGATACAGATACAGATTCCGATATAATACATATTTTTTACTTTAATATTAGCATTATTTTTGTTGGAATTGTGCTGTTTGTTAGTAAGGTTACATCACAGAATAAATAAACTACTAAGCACTTATTAAAAGAGAAAAGCATCTGCACAACTACACTGAATATAAAGGCATTCCAAAGGAATTTATTTATGTCACACTTAACAAAAAGGTAGCAGCAACAGCTGTAAAATGTTGTAAATATAAAAAACCAACAATCTTGGCTGAATCATCTAAATATTTCAAGTATTATGTACATTGTAGCAGCAACAACTGTGTAAAAAAATAAAGTGCAAAACTAATAAACTTAAAATAATGTGAATTCGGAGACACGACATAGGCAGAGTGTAATCTAACCACTTTAGCCCAAATTTAGCCTTGTAGTGTTCTGACTTCCACCCCTCGGCACGCTGGCTTTACACACATCGCAAGTAGCCACCTTGCTTTTCATTTCCAAACTGTTTCCAAACTGTAGTATCTCCAAACGAGCGACATTTTGTTCAAAACAAGGCTTAGACTGAAGTTGCCGCAGGTTCACGGTATGGGGGCGGTGACGCATCTCGTATTACACAGCGTCCAGGTTAAGGTCCAGAGAAAGCTGTGAACTGGAAATCAGGGGTTGTCTGACCAATATCTGATATCGGAATTTGGAATTACAGCTATATCGGACCCGATACCGATATCATATTGGATCGGGCCCATCTCTACTTATAATCCTCATTTTTTGCCATGCATTTGAATAAAGAAATAAATACACATATATTTAAATAGATGTACTGTCATGCTAACAACTGGAATTTTTTTTGTTATACTGTATAACAAAAAAGCAAAAATAAAATAACTCTAATTAGTCTGTTTGTTAATTACCTGTTTGTGAAGATTGAGTTTATCAATTTCAGACAAGACCCAGCCAACACTGCCATCTCCACCACACACAAGGATTCGGAAATTATCAAATTTCTGAAACAGGCGTAATCTGTAAAACATAAACGAAAAATAAAGAAACACTCAGGACATTTGCAGAGGTGCCTAAGTTAATCCTCACTCAAGACAGCAAGTCAGGGTCACTTAACAGCTCTGAGTTTCCATGTGACTTACCCTAAATGAGGTCCACCGTTGACAAGGTCAAAGACCTGAGCCGGGTTGAGTAGCTGTTTGAAACGACGCAAAAATTTCACTCCTTGGTTGTCTCCGCTTTTGGAGTTGACAAACACTAGAAGTGGGCTGGCACACGATGGGGGGCAGGTGGCTTTCCAAAAACCTATAATACATAAATATTATAATATTATAAAATTATTATACAAAAATAGACTAATAAGTTTACCCTTGTAAACCAGAAGACTTTTTTCTGTTGCTTGGAAACACTGAAATGTCTCTGCAAGCATGAATCACTGCAAGAATATTTTTTCTCTTTTTTTTTGTTTTTTTACACTTTTACACTTTGAAGGAGGAGGGAATTAAGAGTTATGCAACTGCAGTGACTAACAGCACCTTTAAAGAAGTCTGAGTCACTTTTCTGAGACCACGTGTGAATGCTAATTGACATTTCCCTTTGCCACCAAGGCCCACAGCTTTAATGTTAGGTGCAGGCAAGGCCCAGTGTGATGACACATGTAACACATTCTAACAATAAATTACAATAAATCAAGACTGGACTTAATAAAATAAAATAAAAATAATCAAAACAGACAAAAAATGCCCTGTTTCACGACAGTTTTACAACTGTTTTGAGAAGGTTTTGGCCTAGACATGCATGGCAGAAAGGAACAAGTATGCTGTTATAAGACAAAACACTACTCAAATGAACCATAATATTTCTGAATTTTCTTACTACTATTTTAAAATGATCAACAATTCATATTAAATTCATGAAAACATGCATATTTAAACAAAAAATAAAATTAACAACAAAATTAAACAAAATAAAAAAGCCGTATTAGCGTTATATGTATTGAGACCCCTGGTTTTTTACACTCCATGTTTACTTAGTTTAGATCTCAGCAATTGAATTACAGAAATGAAGAAGTTTTGAAAAATTGGTTAAATTGCCCTTTAAGAACAAGGAACATCATATAGCAGCTATAAAGAACAACATATTTAAAGGACTGCAAAGAAAAGCAAATGGAAAATATTCACATTTTTGTGGAATATTGCAATCAGTTTTGGGCTGTATACAGCAAACATGTTTTCTTGATATTTTACAATGTTTTACAATTACTCCAGGGTCTCCTGTGTATGAGTATGAGTGTGAGAGTATGTGTGTGTGTGAGTGTGTGTGTCTTTGAGAGTAATCACGTGCTGGCAGCATGTGTGCTAAAGCAGCATCTAAGCAGGCCAGTTTCTGCAGGCCTCACCCCACTGTGTTTATGAGATTCATCATAGCCCTGAACTAGACAGATCTCAACGTATCCTTCTTGCTCTGTGTGCATGACTGTGTGTATAAATGCGAGGGCATGTGTGCACACGCATGTGACATGCATTCATCTCAGTGCACAGTCATGTGTCTGTGCTCTGTCAGAACATGCTGATGGTTTGGGCAGATGCGAGTGGGTGGAAGGACATGGACTTGGCTGCTGTGGGCGAGACAGTGGACCCCTAGGGGTTTAGTCCACTCCCCCTTCTCTTTTCTGCCTCTTTTCCTCGCTTTTTTTCTCCATCCCTCCCTTACTCTCTCTCCCCTTGCTTTTCTCTCTCTCTGCTGAAGGAGATTGAGTCACGAAGCTGCTGCACGTGCCAAAGGCAGCCCGTAGCCAATTAAGATGCAGCTCTGAGGTGGGGGTTCCCTTCCACGTGAAGTATTGAGGATAGAGGCGGGGTTGCTTAAGGAATCTCCTGCATTACACACCACTTTAACTCACACACACATGCACAGACGAAAACTCACACCCCCTCCCTTATTTTCCTCGCAATCTTGCAGTAAGTGATTCAAACAGCCAATTACTGGGGCCACGAAGCAATCCAATAATATAGTGTTATGGGAGAATTGCATCGCAACCATTGATTTCCATTACATTTGCATCTGGTCTCCCGTTGATGTTTACTTCCGAGTCACACTCCTTCAATTAAAGCAAGAGGCTCTGAAAACTGAAGTCTGCCTCATGCCTCAAATCAACAGCGTCCTTAGCGATCACACAGGTCTGACTGGACACACGCTAAAGTGGAAGCGCGACACTAACCTCACAGCATGGCACGCTATTAATAGACCTTCACAGCACCGGCTGGGAGTCAATCAGCTCCAAATAGCAATTTTATTTAGCCATCAATAAAGAGCAGTGTGCAATTTCCTGGAAAGCACGTCTCCAGTGGCATATGTGCTAAGATGAGCTGAAAAACAATTCAGGGACAGACCCTCCACAGAAGGTTAATAATGTGGGGGAGGGGGGAATGGAGAGAGAGAGAGAGATAGGGAGAGAGAGAGCAAGTTAATAATGGAAAGAGAAAAAAGAGAGGGAGAGAGAGAGAGAAGGGGGAAAATGCCACTGTTTGCTTTCATCTTGATTTTTCCGTGCTCAGGGTCTACCAGAGGCCGTTGTGTTTACATGCGCAGAGGACAATTTGCTTGGAGGAAAAGTGACTTTCCACGAGGCGCTGGCACATGATTGCTTACGCGAGTGCTATGTAAAGGGACATCACCATACAGCACGTGCTGCTGCGAATCCAGAGAACACATCATCCTCCTCCTCCTCAACTATTACATGACAACCACTTCCACGCAGTGGAAGAGACATTAGTCTTACAAAAGGTGGAGAGCATAAACAAACAAAACAACCTTCATCTCCTCCATATAAAAACACACAATGAGCTGCACACATTTGCATACACATATAGATGCTCGAGCACACGCATAAACAGCCCACCACTAGTGCAGTGACCCTGCTTCAGCAATTATCTATTTTTTGATAGCTATGAGAAAAAAAAATTCTCTTAAGTATCTTATCAACAACAATAGTGCGGTCATTAAGAAGCGTACCATCTGAGTCGATACTGTTAAGGGCGGTGGGGGGGATGATGGACACTTTGCACTGGCCCAGTGGACACTTGCGTGGGTAGATGTCCATGCAGGCTGTGTGCACCTGTTAAAGCAGAGACACATTCTGAGTTTCAGTAACACAAACTCACCTCGACACAAATAATGCTGTCAGCTGGCCCTAGTATCTTTAACCTGTAACTTTCTCACAAACTACCTTTTGAGCAATACATAAATATAGGAATATACTTCACACTTCAGTCATAATTTTTTGTTATTTTGAATAAACCAAATAATAACAATTACCTCCTCTTAAAACATCACAGTAGATCTAATAATAAAAGGCAGCCTTGTTCTTCTATTATGACAGAATACAAGGTAGTGCATAAAGTGCAAAATCCACACAATGGTTCATTTATAATACTCTGTTTACATTGACTGGTGAGTGAAGAGTACATGGTGAATGCTCACATAATCCATTAAAAACTTTCAATTCGAAGAGGTGATGAAAATGTGGGTTTCTTTAAAATGGGATCTTTAAGTCAAATGACTATACTTAATGGTAATGCATGTGCTTTCAGTAAAATCACTAAGGATTTTGACGAATTTTAAAGGAAATGTACTGCAAGAGGTTAGACAGGCTAGCCCTTAGAAATCACTTTAATTGCCAGTGATAAATAAAGCATGTAGTACCAAATATGTGGTCAGCAATTGTAAATCTAAAGTATATGTAATTCTCTACAAAACGAATTCATGAATGAATTAACTACATAATTATTCAAATTGTATAGGAAAAAGCCAGTAAAAGAGTTGGTTTGTGTTGTGAGCACTGAGACTTCTGTGATATGAAGGACATGAATCTCTTACCATAGCTTTGCACCACAGGCAGCGCCAGTCTTGCAGGCGCAGCACGCTGCCGCACGTTTTGTCACACACAGCACACTTGGCACTAACTGGCAGGTTGCCTTCCAGCCACTGGTGTGGCATCGCAATCTATGACAAAAAAAAAAACAACACGAATCATAGTGGATGAATGAGTGTTCCTTCTCACTATTCTCTCTGTAATATTCTGTCCTTTCTTCTCCCTCTTCTGTAGTTTCTTCCCTCCCTTTATGGACAGATACTGTGAAGCAAAAGGCAATGGGCTGAGACTCACCCCATCTTCATCTTCTATGATGTCCTTCCCAATAGAGGCTAGTGTGGTCCATTTACAGTTGTTAGTGGCCCTGACGGCACACCTTTTGTGCGCTTTAAATTTACACACTGCAAGAAAGAACAAAACACTCTTGAGTCCGTCTAGTCTGAAGCCGTGAGAAGCCTCACTATGGCAGAAAAAACGCTCATTGTTTTCATGAAGAGGATGTGAAAACTCAAAGCAACATTAAAATAGATGCAAACCAAATTACATTAGTTAATGCTTGTCTGGGCTGCATAAAAGTAAAGTAGAAGAGTAAAAGTGAATTATCACAAACTGTTGCTACAGGCAAAAGTTTAAGCAATCACACAGCAAACATGCACATAGTGTTCCAGTGCCCACACCACTGCTGTGGGTGAGGTCCAATAAGCTAATGGCTGGCAGCGCTTTGCTGATTTCCTCAACCAAATTGCATTGCAGGTTTAATCAGATTAGGAATGTTCATCTCGCTGTGTCCACAATGAAAATTAAGTGGCTGATTGATTGGCTAGCATCCTCTGCGGTATCACTGCTGGTTCCACACCCACACTCACAAACTGCACACTGAGGCGTTTTCCAACACACACACACACACACACACACACACACACACACACACACACACACACACACACACACACACACACACACA
>JBBPCY010000002.1:13821312-13836629 GCA_037974405.1 Brachyalestes nurse | reverse complement strand
CACACACACACACACACACACACACACACACACACACACACACACACACACACACACACACACACACACACCTCACCGCAAATGCAGATAGCTTTACCTATTGAAAACCAGCACACTTCAATCTCTGCATGTTGGTTTCAATATCTGGCTGACTAACAGCTAAACAAAGAAGTTGGATGGGGTCCTGCACTGAGAACATGTAATGCACCGAATTTACTGAATTCAAATGAAGTTTCATTTCTACATGAATAAAATATATGAGTACTATAGTAAATCTGGTGAACATCTGATCAAGTAAATAACATTGGATCAAATAAAATGCTAACCAATCTCTGTTGGTATGTTATAGTGTAAATAACATAATTCATTTATTTAAAAAGACGCACTGGAATAGTTTAATTAGTTCCTTTAGCCCATAGAGTGTGAGCTCTGAATTTAAAAAATCTGTAAAGGACTGGAATTGTCCATTATAAAGTATAGCAACAATTTAATGCTGTGCCTCCCCTGACTTGTGTATTATCCATATTTGTGATGATACTGCTGATCCTGCTCTTGCAGGAACATTTCTCTGCTCTTCTCAAAAGCATAACAGGCCCGTGGGAGGATTTTCGGAAAAGGGAGCAGAATATGCAGATTGTGGCGCGTGCACCAAGAGATTCCACTCTCTGCTCTGCACTCTCTCAATAATAGATGAGACACTTCTATTGAAACTAGAGTCTCTGATGTGTTGCCACGGAAAGTCTTCTCTTAGCAAAGCCACATTAGCAATAACCAGTGTCTCATCTCTCTACAGCTCTGCACTTCAACTGCAATCTGAGCTGATCTCCTCCCCAAACATTCTCCATGGCTCGGAAAACAATGCTCTGATCAATAAGAGTAATGTCATTCTCTGTGCTGTTAGCAAACCATTTACGGACCGCTCCGTAATGTTGAGTGAACACAAGACTGTATGCGATGCACAGCTAATGGACAGGATGTCTCCGTCAAATTAGAGAGTGAGAAATATCGAGTCTGCCTCTTTTGTCAGGGCCCACGTCGCCCATCAATCTTTATTGATTGGCTGGTGCAGGAAATCGAAGGGGAATATAAGCAGCAATGATCGTTCTAAACTCTCCAACCACTCACGGTCTTCTACAGAGTGGCCTTTCTCACGTGGCTTTAAACGCTCTTCCTCGCAGTCTGTCAGGCCGCTGCCATCAGGAGCCCTGCGCTAGCAAAAGTAGCCTATTTGCTATAAAAATGAATACCCAGGAATACCCAGACAATAAGGTTCAGGGACTGTGGAGAAAGTACCACTGCCAAACACTAATCATTAACAAGCTATGCCTGACTGAGGAGCAAAAAAATGAGCATTAACTCCACACTGAAAAAAAAACACTTTTGATTCAAATGTGACCATCATTTACACATGAATAACATCATCACATTTTTTTCTTTCATGTGGAAACGATTTTGGAAATTACACAATTTCAATTTAATGGATTACTTTTTTCCAGACAGCAATCTTACGGCATCTCCAGTGTGACCAAAAACAGCTCTCAGCAATTGCAAGATAGTTAATGAAATGTTCAGACAACGAAAACAAGATCATCTCCTTGTAGTGAGGCATAATTAATACTCTCGAGGACTTGTTGTGTGAGACAGCAGTGCGACAGATTGTCCCTTAACTGCCATTCTGCAGACCACTGAGTGGCCAGCACAGTCCATACCAGTGCTGAATAAGAACAGCTCATTTGTCATGATTTATAGCCCAGCACAGCAGTGATAAATGTTTTCTCATATTTGGTATAAAAACCGCTTACAGAAAAATGTCTGTATTTTTGCCACAAACACAAAAAATAAAGGATTACGAGTATACAATTTATAATGTTGCATTCAAGACACGTGGAAAACTCGTAAATTCCCAATTGACATCGTAATAATGAGGTCCAAATGTTTGTGTGCTTCAAAGTTGGAAGTAATTTTTAAACACCCTATACCCAGTGTGTAATGAATGCAGTTTCCAGATGAGCAAAAATAGACTCTTGGCAGAATTAAACCCTACTGATTACTGGTCACAGGGAATGAGTGTGAAGCTATTCCTGGTTTTTGCAAGAACCAGTGACAAGCAGAGGTGTTTAATGAGCACCATCTGCATATCTCAGAGACTAATTAGCACTATCTTTCCACATGAGTTCATCCCATTAACATAATGCATGATACTGGAGAGGGTATTTTTAGGGTGAGTGCTTTAACCTGTCAGCAGCTTCTTTGGGGTACTTATATTGTGTATAAAGATAATACACACTCAGAGGTAAAAATCACACACACACAAATTGAAGCTTGTGACATGTTCTCTTCTCAGTATGTATGCTTCTACTAAGGGTGAGCAATACTAACTTATGATAATATTTATAAAATCTTCAAATAGCAGAGTGCTAAAATTTGCATACTCCTGGTCAAATAACATATTTTGTTGATTTTCCGAATGAAAATAAGCACACATCCACTAAAAAATGTCTGCATATTTTAATGCAAAATTACTGTTTATTTGCTGAATTCAAATTGTAAAAAAAAGTCCTGTGTAACAGTTTTGGCACATTTGGCTCTTTTATCCAATATAAAATTTTGCAAATTAATCAAATGTGTACCATATGTGACTTTGTATTGACATATTTTCACTATCATGCAATTTTACCAGAGGTATGCAAATATTTGTACTTGACTGTATATTAAAAATAATCGAATCCATATTGTTATAAACACCAGTTGTTTATATTTATTTGTCTTGATGGTAGGTCGTTTTTTTGTTGTTTGGGGTTTATCAAATATCCAAAAAAGGGAAAACCCACATCATGAGACAGCAATGTATCAGTATTCTTTATTATATCAGTGTGCCTCTAACCACTAGCTTCCACTGCATCATCATCTTTCTCTCGCCAAACCACAGCAGAGAGGCATCAGTAAAATATGGCATTCATAATTAAAGAGGCATTAGCATACAGAAGGCTGAGAGATTCATGGGAAGAGGAAAGGGCTGAGTGGGGAGAGATTGCAGAGGGAGGAAGCAAGGAATTGGTGTGCGCCTACCTTCACACGAGAGGCCATGAGAGGTGACCCCTGAAAGACTGTCCCGGCAGACGTTGCAGAAGGTGGGGCGAGCGTGGGAGCAGGCATACCAGTTGTGCATCCCTGAGAAATGTTCCACATTAAACTGTGCCGTCTAGCAAAGGAGAAGTTAAGACAAATTGGCAGAACCTGGATAAGACTTTTTCAGAGCCCTGGAAAGAAAGGCACTTTATAACACAAAGGCGAGCTAACAGTGTTTAGACAACTAGCCAAGGCATGCAACTCACGTGCTGTAACACACCCTACAGCCTCATCGGTGTGTGCAGTACTGCACCGCATGATCCCACGCAGCACCACACCCACCACACGTTTAACTCTTCAACGGTAAAATCCGCCAATCAGATTGAACCCAATTAGTCAGTGGGGCTGGTACCTTACCATCTTGATCATAAGTGGATCTCTAAGACTAACACACTGACTGGTTCACTTTAAAGATATAATGGGATTGTGATTTGACTTAATTATCACCCTGAATGAGTGGATCAGCTTGTGCCCCACTTGGCAGATGTGTTTGCGGGGTACAGGCTGAGCTGGGGCTCAGGGTGTGGTATTGCAGAGAATCAGGGCTTATGTAATCTTCTTCCTCCCCTTCATTGTAAAGGCAATATATTTCCACTTTTATTGCTTTACAGTGTCAACACAGACGAGAACAACCATTTATTGACAGGTTACATGTTCATATAACTTACAGAAACATGCTTCATTCACATTTAATGAGTAAAATCACATCTACCTCTATATGATTAGCCACATCAGAACACTTTCCTTTATTTCTAAATATTATTTCACAGCACTATTAATAACAGTTTATCGAAGATGCAAAGAAGTGGGGAAGAAACATCTGAAACTGCATTCTCAAACCTATGGGTATCTACACAAAAAAGCGTGCAATGTATTATTTGCTCAAACGGACAGACCCTGTTGCAGCACACAAGTAGACAGTGGTGATTCTATGGCATGTTTATTTACTTCACAGTCTAAATTACAGAGGACCACATACAGAACAATACACACCACACAAACACAGTAATGTATAGTCAATTACTTAAACAGCCTCGCTTCTGTTTGCTACATATGTTGCTATGTTCACAAGTTCATGGCTCAAAATAGAACAGCATCAGCTCCACCGCATGACAACATGCATGACACATGCAGAAGACAGAGAGAAGCATGCCTTACCTCGTAATGCTCTCTTGACTGAACCGATTTTAAAGAACTGATCCAGTCCTCCATCTCTTTCCTGTTCTCTGCGCACAAGATGAGTCTTCGGAATGGAGTAATTACCTACAAGAAGAGAGAGATCCAGGGAGGTGAACCTGGCTGGCTGGCTGCCTGTCTCAGAGTGAGGCTGAGGACGAGTGCCCTCTTCTTAAAGCTGTGAGTTAGGACACCCCCCCTCCACGCCCCCGCCTCCATCCCCTACAACCCTGCTCTCCCTCTCCTCAGCCCTGCAGTGCTAGCCCTACTTGAGTGAGATCTAGGCTGACAGGCGGAGCGCCTCGGAAAATGCTAAAAGCCTGTTTCATAACGGAGGCAGCCTCCGCACTAACGCTGCAAGAGCAGAGAACCCCTGTGCTTTTAATACTCCCATTATTTATTGATCACACATGTCTTCAACATCCCCTTCCACTTATGGGCAACCAAGCAGCATGGCAACCTCAAAACGCTCTGTGTGATCTTACACACCCAGCACACGAGGGGGATGCATGAGGGAAGAAAACGTACTGTTCTCAGAGTTCCCAAACAGTACTTATACCAAAACAACACTCAGGTAACTACCTATACCATAACAACGATGCTTCAATACAACCATAATAACAGTGCCTATACAAATCAGCAGTGCTTCTGTAATAATCCGTATAAAATCAGTGGAGCTTTACAAACATTCTGTCAGTGCCTTTATTATTTGTGCCTTTGGGAAAGCTGGGTAAAAATGTAATGAAAATGTTTTATCTTACACAGAATATATGAGATGAATCCAAGCTTCCATGTTCTTAACATTTTTATGAACAGAATGTAACTAAAGCATTTGGTATTTCTATTTAACTTTCTTAAGTCAACCTGAGTGTTCAGAGGTGACATTTAATGTTTGACATGGGTTTAAATATGAAGACAAATTTCCTAAATAAATATGAGATGGATGTGAAAAAACAAATGAAACGAAATGCATTTCTGTGAGAAATACATACCAAAAAAGCCATTTTACATCCCTTCCAAAAAACAAACATTCTCTTTTATATGAAGGACCTGAAGCCAGTGTTTAGGTACTTTGATGAGAGCATTATGAACGTAAACTAGAAATGAAAGTCCAGTCATTTTAATATCTGAAGCATGATTTGTTCCAGTACATGTCAACACTACCTCTCAGAGGACTTTTACTGCACTTGTACAGTTCTTTATAAAATACTCCAGTGTCCTTTTTTATAGAGGCTCCATTTGGGACCAACAGTGGCTATCACAGATACAACCCTTTGAACATACGTCAATCTTGTCACTTCTAAAGAGAGAAAACGGTTTAGTTTATAACGGCAATACTAATCTCGCAATGTTTGTATGCACAGCACACAACTGATGAAAACCATCTGCTCATATAAGAAGTGCCTCAATCACAAGTTGCTTCATGCTTTTTCTTCAAATCAGCCATCAGCCATCACCATCTGGCACAATGAGGGAATAAATCACTTAGTAATTAGTCTTTGCTATTGCTGTTGCTGCACAGTCTGTGACACTGGTTAGAAAAGTGGTGCATTTATGAACAAACTGAACCTCAAATGTTACATAATCCAAACAAATGAATTCTTTCTTGCACAGATAATTTCCCATTACTGTTACTGATTTGTGTGTGCACTTTTGCCTTGCCCTCAGTATGCAGCTCATGAGGTGGATTAGACAGAAATGCAGGAATGGGAGGTAGAGTGGAGAAGATCAATATCACGATAGTACTTTTTTTCTGTCATCTGATAAATAAAGCCAGAGGCGCTAAATTTAAAGTTCTACTAAAAAAATGTTTTTTCAACATTGTCACACACAGCAGTGCACTAAATCAAATTAAACCAGATACTCTGTAGTGAAACATGCAGCTGGTCAGTGCTCCTTAAGTATTACTAATATCACTATTCTGAATCGTATTTTGATGTAATTTCTCATGAATAAGATAACTATCATCATATTAACCAGCTCTAAAATGCAGCATTACAGAACACAGCAGTGTTCCCATAATAATCTATTCAAACAATAGTATGTTCATAACATAATGTACACAACAGCAGAGCGATCTATAAAAATCAGCAGTGTTTCTATTATATAACCATATTACAGGACATGTGTCAAAATAAACCACATTTGGTTAATTATTATTTAAACAAAAGGAGTGATACGAATACATCAAAAAGAAACTAGAGTTAGAGAAACCGCAGGACACCGTTTACTTTAGCATGTATAAAAAACACAAAAATATTTTGCTCTTTATTAGCATCACATTAGGAAACATTTCTGAGCAACCAACCAAACAGTTTATGTTGGAGTACTGTAAATGGTTTTAACACTTAAAAATCCAGACATATACAGGCAATTATTCCCCATTTTAATTCAGTTTTATTCATTGTTTGGTGCCATTTGCAGTGTAATCTGGGATACACTGAATGGTACATTTTGAGTTACATTCGTAGATGATACATTCGTAGATGATATACTACGATCTCCAATGCATAATTCCAGAATCTCCACAATATTTAAATGTTGTACTCAAATGCAATTATTTCATTACTTTTGCAAGGATTTCAAGTATTTCTATTGCTGATATTTGCAAATCAACAAGGTCTAATTAAGCTGAGGTAATATTTAACATATTCTCAAATGAGGTGTATTTTTTTTTTCTTTTCACTTTTGGGACATTTTTAATTTGATAACTTCTAATTAGCTACTCTGGCCCAAAAGAAGTGTAAGAACCAAAGACAGAAAGTCTTGCAGCTTGTTATTTGGTTTCTTCAGTGCGACTGCTGCTGCTGCTGCAGAGTGTTGAAAGCCCTGACCGTGCTCCCAGACATGTGCTCACTCGTCTCACATCTTCCTAACTCATTACTGCCTGCTCCCTACCGCCTCCACAGGCTATGACTGCGCTTGGCCATTTGACAGCAAAGTCATTAGAGCACAAAGAATTAGCAGCGCAGAACTTGGCTAGGGAAAAGAGACAAGCAGGCATGCACTCTCATCTAAGTTCAATTCAATTATGCCATTACTTGTCGATGCAGTTCTTTAGGACAGAGGAGCTTCAAAATCCAGTTTGTTTTCTGCAGAAGAGATAAACTTTAGAACCCTGTACGAAAGCGCTGAAATTTCAGCATAGATAATAAAGCAATATATCATTATGGCATCTTAACTAACAACTTCTCAAACTCCTAAACTTTTATTACATTATATAATACTAATGAGTACCATTCATTAAATACATTCAGGTAAACCACTGGCAGAGGGTAAAAACTTAAATCTTGAAAATAAAGGTGCCAAAAAGGTTATTTAGAAAAGCCATTTGGTTCCCAGAAAAGCTTTTAACAAATGGTTCTTCTGCGTGAATGTGAAGAACCCTTTTAGAAGTTTCAAGACCCTTTAGCAGACGGCAAACTTTTCCCCCTTGTCATTTCAGATTTTAAGCAGCAGGACCATAGTGACTTCCTCACAAATGACCTCCTTGCTGACAGGGAGATAACATCTTTTCAGCAGGGGCTGTGTTCTCCTGGCAAATGTCCAGTGAGCTTTAGCCTGGGTCACTGATGGGGCGCTAGCGAGACGTTGGAATCCGAGAAGACTTCTTTGTAAATACCAGCCAGTGCCAGTGTGAAGATCTCCTGCTATGTATGGGATCAGTTTCTCATTATGACCTTGTAAATGACAAGAGGTCAATGACACATCGGCATTTAACAGTGGGAGAGTGGAGATGTGAGGCGTCGTTTAGCGGCAGGCGCGCGGGGGAGGTTGGTGGCATGCCCACACACTGCTAATGTTTATTTATACCTTCACCATAGATACTGCAAACCTCCACAACAGGCACCGCAGTGAAAGCTACTGTACTGCACAGAGCAGTGCACTGTTGTAATACATCTCCTAGAGAAACAGCTACGAAAGCCTATCATAAATTTTTCTTAAACTCAGGGATTATTACTAATAGATTTTTTTTTTCAAGGGAATTTCCATTGCAGATGAAGCCCTTTTGCAGTCTTTCGCCACAAAAAGCACAGAACATCCCTATCAATTTCCATTCGTGTCTTGGTGCAAGAATAACATTAGCATTCATCTCCGCTGTTACACAATCACGGACAACTCCCAATGAATCACATCACAGCCAACCACTTACTCTAAAAGCCTCTTCAAAAGCTCTAGTTAAAGAAATAGAAGCAGCTCTGCGGAGTGATTTCTCTTGTTCTCTGCCGTCGAAACTTGTGATTACATTAAAATGGGTTTCAAGCAAGCACGCAGGCTGAAGGACACCGCCTGTGTGCCGGAGCATGGAGTGGAATGCAGGCTTTTTTACAGCCACTTAGAAAGCAGGAGTGGGCAGTGTATTTGAGACAAAAAGGAAATCATTCAAATCCCACAGCTCTATAAACCAGAGGCATTTATTTACACTGGGTCATGATTTCGTGATCAGTGGACCAATAGAAATGATCCAAAATTACATGAAATTTCATAAAGGTACATTCATGTACAATAACATTTTTTTTACATTATTTGCTAATATAATTTAGATAAAGTTACATTCTTGTTTACACTCTTACATGTTTTTAAAATCATTGTGTCTCATATACACTTTTCATGATCAAAAATAATCAGATTAATTGCTTCAATTTCATTTTTAAGTACTTTCTTAAGTAAATACTTTTTAGATACATGAGTTAAAACATTTCGCTGAAATGCCCAAATTTGGGGATTCATTCTAAAGTCCAGGTTAACTATGTCAGTCCAAGTTAACTTTTTTGCCAATTCTTAAATCACGGAACAACAGTGACTGTTAAAAAAGGCTCCTATACAAGAAATAGACATTGTACAGTTGATGCACCTATTACAGAATACACGGGTTGGGGTATATGTGGCACATTAAACACAACTGATATACATTAAACTTCAACATATACCATAATATCATCAATAATTTCAGCCAGAAAATATACACAGTAGCTGGGCACTTCCCATCCAAGTAAATTTAAAATGTATTTGTCTGAGTCAGAAACACATGCTTTGATGTGTTAATTGCTTCACCACAGTGAAATGTGTTTACTGGTGTTTACTGGTTACTGGTCAATATGTTATTATATTTATTATAATACTTCTGCCCCTCTGTGGTGTGTAATCAACAACCCACAACCAAGAGAAATGAAAACAGGCTATACTATAGTACCAAAAACATATTACAGACACTATTATTTTGTAGCATACTGTCATTTTGCAGCTTCAGTGTACTGTATTGTAGGTTATAATGTGGCTAATAAATAAACACACAATCTCACATTGTACAAAGCAGAGAGGTAGAACTTATCATTAGGACAGCCTTGGTGCTCCTCCCCATGCATGGGTCACCACATATTAGTGTAGTCAGAGTATTTCCTCTGGCCAAAACTGATTATTTTTACATTAGACCTAAACCAGTTTGATCTGATGTATATCAGGCTCTTCTAGAAGGACTTTGCCGCTTATCTTTACAAAGACGCACCTTACCTGACCTTGTGTTATAAACTGCTGAGATAGTGAAATGTCATACTGCACACAGACTATTAAATACATGTTTTTCATTTACAGTGATTTACATTAGTCTGTCACATTGCTCTAATTTACAGCTAGGCGACAACATACTGCATGTGTTATCCTTACTGAGAGAACCACTGTCGATTAAAAAAGCGGTTTATCAGCCTGCACATCCGTGTACATCATGCATGCTCACGTTACTCAGATTCACAGCAAATTCACATGCACTTCAACGTCACATGCAATTTTCAACGTCTTTTGTTTTTTTCCTATCTTTTCATGCAGCAAAACAAGCGTCGTTGGATGGTCCTGTGAGTTCACAGTGCAAAACAAATAACAGATCCATTTCCCCATAATCAGCTAAAAGCTCTGCTCAGCGCCCGACAAGCTGAAAGTGAATAATGGAATCTCACATGTCGTCGGAGTCGGAACCATAAAGCATTCACTGGAATTCACTCACGGCTTGCCTCCCTCACGTGTACCTCAAGGTGCTCCACTCTACCCTCCATCTTCAGAACAGCCCCCTCCCAAATGCCCAAACACACACACACACACACACACACACACACATATATGTATATGCATACATACATGCTTGTGTGTATGTGTGTACATGCACACACAAACACACACACACACACACAAAATACAAACATGCAGTAGCGCTGAACAGACAAACTCACAGAGCTTTAAGGAAAAAAGCCAGATTCAGAGGTCATCCGTGATCTGTGATCTAACGGCAAGTTTCCTTTCTGGACTGTGGCAGAAGAAACGCCCGTCCACAGGGAACGGGAAGCATTATTCACAGGACTGCATGTTTGTGCATGTAAATCTCTGAGCAATGCACTCACCAGCAGTCTTCTCTAAATTTCTGAGCTGTCTCTTCAGCTCCTGTCCCCTGCGTGTCTCTGCGCGTGCATGCGTGCATAAGCTGCAGGCAGGCAGGCAAAGCGCAATCTCGCCGTGCCTTATTCTGTCCTTCCCTCCCTGCCTGACTGCTCCAGCCCCTTCTATCGCTAGAGACACACATGTATATACATGTGCCCACACAAGCACACACAGAAAAAATACCTTGGAAAAAAGGGGATGTATGTGGACCACCATATGAAAGCATCGTAAAGAGACACCAGTCTCATTAATGAACGCATACATACATGCACTGTTCGCTCACATCACTGTGGTTGCGCTTAGCTTTTTTCTGGGATCTGAATGGTTTCCTCTGCTGCTTTCACTGCTGGCCCAGACCGCTGGCCAACTGAAGTGGAGGAGTCATTAAAACAAGAGGAAAGAATAGACTCACTCACCTATTCCCCTTCAGTCACTCCATCTCTCTGTCTCTCTCTCTCTCTCCCTTCTACACTCTCCTCTTGTATCCATTGCTCTCTCCTCACCTCAGCCCTCCACTCACAGCGCTGCTCCCACTAAGGAGGCGGTCACATGCTGACGTCATGACGAGGATTTCCTTTTGTTCCTCACTCCGACCTCTCCCTGCAAGCCCTGATCTCTCTCTCTCTCCCTCTCTCTCTCTCTCTCTGTGTGAAACACTTGGGGCTGTGCTATTATTAGAAATGGAAAACAGCCTAAATACAAAGAAGCAGATAGTCACTCCACTGGAACTACAGTAAAATACTTCCCAAAGTGGCAAAGCTGATACTACAATATTGTGCAAAAGTGACAGACCCTTTCATTTATTTAATTTCCAGACAAAAAGGCCATTAAATACGAGTTATTAATTTTTCAGTGTCAGGAGTCTCAATGTTTTCCTCTAAATCATTTGAATGCAGCAGCTGCCTATTAAATTGTGTAACTCTAATGGTAAATTAATCCATGGAAATTCTCTAATTTATTTATTTTTTTCGGACAAGGACGATGTATTTAACAAAAATTAATAAAATAAATATTGAGTATCAGTATTTATTTTTGCCACTCTTTGCTTTTGTGCACCCTGAAAATCAAAAGAAATTAATGAAAAAAACAGGTGTTTAGAAAACCGGGTCTCCCAACAACCATGCAAGACCCAACAGACCACAAAAAGCATCCTTATTAGATAAAATTTAAAGCTTTAGTCTTTAAGAGAGAGAAAAATTTGCACTCCAGTGCTGCTTCAGATCTGATCAAATCTACAGATATTTCTGTCCACCTTTCCACTGTGAGAAGACGACTCAATATTCAAACAAAACATCTGAGATTTGGAAGAAGGTTTTTTGGTCTGATGAGTGTGAGTGTAATTGGAGCTACTTGGATTATAAGAAACTACTAGTAAGTTTATAAGAGACTACTTGGATTATAAAGAAGTGTTTACAAGAGGAATAGAAAATATCCCTGAAGATTAATGCAGAAAAAGAATGGAAGCTGTAAAAAAGGCAAAGACAATTCACTTTACTTCAAATACAAAAAAAGGTTTTTAAATGTTTTAAATGTAGTCTTCTGTGTAATTTTGTGTTATATACCCTTTCTGTTTTGCTAACACTAAGAAATTAAAGGGTAGTTTTTGATTCAATTTTTTGAAAAGCGTTTACACAGTTTATAAAGGGAAGCAAGTGTTCCTATCTGGTAAATAAATACATAAAAACGCATGAGTATTTGATGAAAATGATGATATATCTAAGAAGAAGCTCTTTAAGTGGGAGGGTACTGAGGAAAACATGTTGCCAAAAGACCTGCCAATAAAAGGTTAATTAAGATCCACTATGAATAATTGGTGTAACAGCAGAACCATTGTTTACACTGAGGGTAAGAGTGTGCCTAAATTATTAAACAGGAGTCATTCTAGAGCCTAGGAAACACTGAAACACCATTTACTTGTAAGAGCTTTCAGGCTCTTTGAGAGAAAATATGCATCCACCTTCTATGCTTCTTAAAGGCTTTGGCTTTGATATGAATTACATAAGTCATCATAAAAACTGCTGCATGACAACAGAAAATTACAGAAGATATCTTTAGAAGACCAAAAAATGTGTTTGTTGAATGAAGGGCAGTAAAGCAGCAAAGAACACGTGCTGAACACTCACATCCACATGAGTACGAATCCACGCCATCATTAAACAATACGCCTGCAGTCAAGTCATCCGAAGCATGCTCAGTGGAGCACTGCTGCTATGAATAACTCCTCGTTCTCCTTGGAGCTTTCTTAGTCTTCCTCTGTGTCTTTTTATAGCCATGCCTGGGGAGAGGAGCAGTTTCTAAAGGACATGACCACATTCGCTGCTCCTCTGAAGGTTTGATGTTTGCCGACAGCTGCCACTTGTTTGCGCTCCTGCACCCTGACGCCCACTGGTCCACGCTCACACACCGGAGAGTGCACTAATATGCCTAAACACAGGAGCTTGCAAATAAAAAAACCCTGCATTCCTCAGCAGCTGTTTGGGTGCTGCCATTGAGTTCACAAAGCTTCACAAAGCTTAACTGCAGTGCCTATGTAAAGTTGTGAAACAACAGGGTGTCAATTTCATTTCTCCTTTCAAACATTTTTTGCAAGGATTGTTGCAAAATCTGTACCATATCTGAGGGCATTCTTAATACACTATATGCAATTTTTGTTATAAGAAAATGCAACAAACAAAATCCACAAGCAACATTTGAAATATTTTTTTAAACAATTTTAATAAACTATTTTAAAAAAAGATAAGAATGGCGTCATGGGTTTTTTTTTTAAATATATTTTAGTCATGGCAGGTTCCACAAACAGGTCTCTCACTATCACACAATGCCATCAAGCAAGGGTGACACTAGATGCATTTTTTTTAATTGCTGATAGCATTACTGGACACATGATTGGAAGAAAGAGCTAAACACCAAAAGTTCTATCAGCTACGAGACATCCAGGCTGGCTAGCACTGACCTGAGTGATGGAGGGAGAGGGCAGACCATCCTACCCACCCAGAGAGAGTGAGAGTGTGCTCTCTTGGACTCCTGATCAGGAATGGCTATGTCGGTGCTGGGCCTCAAACCACTGTGATACATGCAGTCATACTGATGATACCCGAGACAAAAACATATTACAACTGTGATCTTTATATTGTCCACTCTCTTGCTAATTGCTTTGCTCTCCATCATAATACAACTCTCAGTCTGTGGCAGAAGAACAACACCTGTATGAATTTGTGATTCCAATCATTCATACATGCCTGTAAGACATGCAGCCCGACTTCAAGTGTCAGAAACAGAGACAGTGCTGTAGTTACCCACCTCAGTTTACACATTTCCACTGGTGCAATGTAATGCACAAAAAAGGCCGCCTACCGTGAAACTGTTGTTGACATTCTTTGTGCTGGATTCGGCAACACTGGCATCGGAGAGATCCACCTCGTCGAAGATGAGGGACTGTGAACAGCAGAACAGAGGAATGGTAAACACAGATGATTACAACAGTGCGACAGCTTGACCTCTGACCTTTCCATTTGGAAAGAAAAAAATAACTGTTTGAGAGAAATTTCAGCTGCCAGATGAAGCTAACAATTCAGGTGGTTCTCTTAGAACCGACAACAAAGAGGAAACATTCTAGTCTAAATGACACGGATGCATTAAATTTACTTGGTTCAACTGTGTTCATCATGTCTACATGTGTAAAATATACATCGACACATGTTTGTGTTCCAGTTTGCTCACTTTTGGCGGTAATGTAATGATGTACTATATTTTATTCACACAGAATACCATATGCATGTCATTTTATTCTTATCCTCTAAATCACAGGTCAACAACCTTATCCACAAAGGAACGATGTGTCTGCAGGCTTCCATTCCATCTAAGCAAGAGCGCACCTCGTGTGTTTGAAGACCAAGACCACCTGATTAAACAAGTGGAATCAGACGTGCTCCTGCTTGATTACAATTCAAACCAGCAGCTACTCTAGCTCTTTGTGGATAAAACTGGTGACCCCCGCTCTATATGGTCATGCATGTACATGGTTTCGCAGGGTGAGTTCATTCACTATGATCCTCTGACTAACAGCAGCGGATGACTGAAGCACTGACAGAGCATGACACGTACGGGCATTCACACAACCTCCAGTGCCGCACTAACAAGTCTTCAAAGGAAAATATGGGTTTCGAGGATCTGCCTTCTGGAACTGTTGAAGGTCAACCTGTAACGCTCTCCAAAGTTAAAAGTACAGAAACAATACACTGTCAAATCAAACCACTTTGCTTGCTCAGGCCACTTCTCAGAGGCGGGCTTCAGGCAAATTAAAGGCTCTCGATTAAGGCCTGATCACGTTACAGCACCTAATCTGTGTTTGAGTGCTGATTGGCAGATATTTGAGTAAATGATGACTGTGTACTTGGGCAGTGTAAGCACTATGACATCCTGTTTATGATATGATCTGCAGGCTTGGCTGGCCTGCAGGAGTGAGTGAGCAGACTCTGCACTAGCCGCTTGGCTGGCTGGACGGCACCAGGCCTGCAGTATCTGTCAGAGAGCAGAGTGCCATGCCAACACAAACAGAGTCCCCATCCTAAACTCCCCAGCCTACC
>JBBPCY010000002.1:13802058-13813286 GCA_037974405.1 Brachyalestes nurse | reverse complement strand
GTAGAGAGAAGGAGAGAAGAGTGTAATGAAGGTGGATATATATATACATACACGTAAAGAACCCCATGAAACCCCACAAATGAGATCAAGTTACACACACTGACTTTTTTTAAATCATTCTTACTGAGTTTATTATTGTTACTCCTACACTTCTAAAAGACTTTGAACACACAAAGCCAAAGCCTTATTTTCAAACAGTTTAGGGAGAAGCAATAATGATCAACTGTAAAGCTCCATTTATTTTTTCATTTTTGGTCTCTGTAGTTCCTTTCCTTCTCTTCAGTTCTCTTCCTGTTGCCAAGTAGGACAAGAAGCAATCTATTAATAGTTTGTTTCTTTGCTAAATTGTGAGAAGGAGAACAGCTCTGTGCCAGACAGGACAGAGTAACCCCACTGTGCCATACTGTACACACACACACACACACACACACACATCAGTAACTCTACCACAACGCAGCGTGTAACTCCATACCTCAATCCTGACACTGACACACACACACACGCACACAATAGACAAAGGCGCCAATGAGGGCAGCAGCTGTGTTGAAGGGATAAGAGCACAAAGCAGGAGGTCCTAAGAAAGTGAATGAAGAAAACAGGCCTCCATCCTGTCCCTGAGGATATCCAGCTTCAGTATCTCACTCACTGGCACACGTCTGCAGTGCCTGCACCACCCACCCCCGCACACACACTTATATGCATGCACGCACACGCATAGAAGACTTGCCTATCGCCCCTAGGTATGATCTAGGATTTTACAGTACATAGTCACAGAGTGAACCTGAACTGCATCAAGGGAAGAAAGTTCACTTATTGAAAATATAAGCCAATATCACCTCATGGTAATCATCAAATGTACGGATGAACTTATATATTCATAATATACATATAAATGTATTTTGATATAAGGTTTCTTATGGTAAGAGTGTATTTACTTGGTTTACATTTTCTCTATAGAATAATGAAAGGCCAAAACTCTACCCCACATGAAATGCCCTCCTCCACCCGAAAAACAGGCATATTATTTATAGGCAGTATATTATTTGCCTATTTCTTATCATTTTCAGTGTTATAAACTGACTGAATAAACTGAATAAACTTCAAGGCAGCATGAATTTGAAATAAAATATATTTTTCTCCGTTTATGCATATTATTTTTCTATTTCTCATCATTATCAGTGTTATAAACTGACTATAAACTGTATAAACGTAAAGGGGGCACCAGCGGCCATGGTCCAGAGCCAACATCAAGTTAACATTTATAAATCTGTTTTCTTTTTTCTGAACAGGTACCAGCATAAACATTTTCTTTTATCAGAGAGCAGCAGAAGCAGACAGTATGTTCATTAGCGAGTGTCCCTGTTAAAGTGAGATGAAGCGGTCGAGCACAGAAAAACGAACTTTCAAAATAAGAGTAATTTAAAAAAACTGCATTAATGTGCGATAATTGTCGGCGTTAATTAAATAATGCCCAGCACTAAAGAGTGTAAGAAAAAAAAAGAGTGTAAGAGTGTTAGGTGGTTAGAGTAGGTGACACTGAATGCATGATTATTATTATTACTATTATTATTATTATTATTATTATTATTTATGTTTAATACTCTTTCTTATTAAATATAACTGCAATAATACTGTGATAGATGTATATGTTAGATGGCCACATTAATATTAAGAAGAGTGAATAACAATGTAATTTCAAATCGTATACAGGCAATTTGTTTCAGCCTTAAATGGATGTGGCTCACGCAGAATATATACACACACATTTTAAAAGGTGTAGTCTATGTTTAGTGGCATCATTTGTGGCTAGTGATTGGTCCTGCAAATAAAGCTGCTCGGGCGCATTGCAGTGATCTTTTTATCTGTGATACTTGGTCTGTGGGGGTTCTGTGGCAAAGACGCCACACAATCTGCTGTGCCAGGGAGTTGAAAGGACACAGCTTTTCTCTGTTGGTAATCACCCACAGGCAACTCCTAATGGCCAACACATCAAACTCCCCCACCAAGCCTTCCATCCACTGAAGGCACAGCCATTATCAAACTACTGCTGCTACAAATGGCCTTGGGTCTAATTGGAAACCAGCACTGGGACTGCCGATTCCCAAGAAAACAGGGAGCCATTTGCACTAATGTAAGCCAAAGATTTTGAAACAAGATGTAGTGCTTTCATGTTTGGATCAATATTGAATTCAGAGAACAGACTCTGTGGTCAGAGACCAGACTAAACACTGATTGTCAAAAATGCATTGGTCTTTCAATGCTCATTTAAAGGCAGAGAGTGCTCGAAAGAGGCAGTATGTGCTAAGGCAGGACTCTAACCAATGGCATGATCTACATCTTTGTGGTGACAGATGGTTCTGTTTTAAGCTTGCGAAAGCCAGATGTATTTTAGGAATGATATGCAAAATTACCCCCAAAAAATATCTTGCCCTATAAAGCTCAAAGTCTACTGTGGCCCACTTTGGAGTAAGTTAACTCTATCTTTTGATGGTGATGAACTGCTGCAGAGGCATACATTCACACATTCTCGCCACAAAACAGAGAACACCCAAGACTCTCCAGCTTCATGGGACAGGCTGGCGAATAAAAAAAATCAGAGAAATCACAGAGAGCAGAGAGACATGTTGCCTCCCTAGTAATGACTCTTCTGGCTTCATGTTAGCAGAGCAAGATCAGAGCCTTGCATTATCACAAACACCCTGCTTCTGCCTTGCAAGTTAAAAATACCACTTTCACTGAAACTTTGCAACATGGCTTTAACTGGTCCAGCAATTACACCTTGTCAAATGTTGGCACATAATTTTCCCATCTCCAACGACACAGAGCCATTGTGTACAGCATGAAGCAGCGCACAAGGTAACAATTACACTGGTCAGGACGCTCAAGCGTGGGGAGGAGACCACTGAAACACTGCTATACAGTCAGCAGGGGAGGGAGGGGGAGGAGGACAGCCGTTAAAAACACTTAACAAAGAGGCCAGTTCTGCCCAACCAATCCTACCCAACATACACACACAATGCATACACTGCCTCCCATCTGAGATTTTGAACACAGGCTTGTTCCCACTAGCCAGACTTGGCGTCCCCACATACCAAAAGTCATGTTGCAACCATCAACAGTTTCCCTGCTACACTGGAAGCCTGTATGTTGGCTACATAAGGACAGTAGGTTACAGGAGTTTGACAAGGTCACTCAACTCTGAAGACAATCCACTCAATCATCACAAAACGAAATCATGTGAGGCAGGAAATGCATCAATCAGGCCCAATTACAATGAAAATGAATATTACATAATGAGGAAAATATAGTGACTGCTTTGAGCCTCCTCTAGGAGGGATTTACTCTCTAATGCTTCACTTTCAGACCTTTGTGAAAAGCGGAAGGAATCACATTTGAATGGAGTAGCTTTGTCTAGTCTTGTGTCTCTGACAACACGCCAGTAAACGACACTCTGGTTACAGGGTCCTTAGATGGCTTCCGGTCTTCAACTCCCTATATTATCAACAAAGCTGATCTGTAAAATCCCCACTGTAAATCATTTAGAGCCCGTATGGGACTATGGTGCGTTTTAGCATTTTCACCAGGCAAGACAAAGAAGTGCACATTTCCCATGAATGATTCTCAAGTACATCATCTGAAGCAGAGTGTACATGGTAAAAGCACTGCTATCTTCTCAAATCTGGAGTGCAGGCTGTAGGGCATGACTGCTATCAAAGAAAAAATAAATACCAATTTACCATTCTCACAATCAATGTAATTTTAGTTTACATTTTAATTTTATATTCCAGTAGTTTGTATTTTAACAGTGTTTTGCAACATATGGCTCTCAGTTCAGAAAACTGCCCAAATAAACAGCAGGAAAGCATTAAGTCTTCAATAATACAAATGGGTGGGGATTCCCAAATGTCTTTGTGGTTTTGGTTTCTGCTAATCACCTTTTATTTTTGTTCTTACTTTTCATCAGCTCTCATCCTAGGAAAGGATTTTCTTGTATTATGCTAAAGGTTACATCTGGATGTGTTTTATATGGCTGTTTTAACCATGATGGTGTTTACCAGTTCAGTGTAGGGCTGCATAATGCATCGTCTACCAATCGTTATTGCAACATACTGATATACAAATCACAGCTCCAGGTGAGGTCCTGGTTATTCTAATGAAGTGAGGTACTCATGTATTCCAACACATGTCTAATTTTTAACCATTAAATGTGTTGGAAAATCAGTGCATAAATGGGTGGGCCTAAACTGCTGTAGCCAGAATAAGGACATGTATTTTAATGCACTTGTTTTGAAACATCACAGAACTATGCTCACTTTCCATATATGGAGTGTATGGATGGGCGAGTAAATGTACCATTTGAAAACATTTTTACAGATTTTAGGCCTTTTTTAATTCCAGGGAAGTGATGATTGGGGCCCTTTAACAGCGTTTTCATAATTGCAATATGTAGCAGTAAAATCAAAACACTGATGTGTTGCCCATATTGCTCAGCCCTAGTTCAGGTGTTCAAGTTTGGGAGCACTTTTTCCAAGAGAAAGTAAAAAAAAAGTTCTCATCTTGTTATGCAAGTTAATATAAACAGATTTGTCAAGTAATTTTGAACCCTTTCTATTGGTCCATTTCTCAGGAATGTTTGACAGGAGTAAGATGCACCAATTCTAATTATGTAAAAAAAGGGACACAAGTCTTTGTGCCAACATTGACAATATGCAAATCTTTCCATGAAGGCATGACATTATCGTCAACCACCTGAAAATACTGTTCATTCTGAAATAACAGAGCAGTCAGGAAACCTTCCATGTGGATGTTAGACAAAGAAAGCTATAGCAAATCCTTAAGCATGCGCAGTTCACACTGCAAGTGATTTGTCAGAACTGTTCCAAAAATCTCACTATATTACACTACTACTGTTAGTCACTGGAAAATTCAAATTCTTCATTTCAGCTTTTCACATTTACAGGCCAAATTTAGGCCAACTAATTCATTGACTAATTGGGGCATTTAATACTTGTCAGTCAATTCTCTGAAAACAAAAACAATGTATTTGCAGCTATACACTGAACTGATATATCAGTTAGTTATATGCACTCTAAGCCTGCAGCACCTCCACAATCTTCTCATCTGTCCATCCCATTCATGCATTAGAGTCCAGGACTCATGGGCAGAGCAGGTCTTCCTAACTCAATAAGAAGACCTGTCAGACATGAGAGCAGTTTTTTCTACATTTAGAAAAAACTGTCATTTCTTCTTTTGTCATTTTAACAGTAAATTGATCCAGGCAAAGACCGAAGCACAGTAAATGTAAACCTTGTCTGAAATTTCATTTTATCATTTCAATCGGTCTACAGCTTCCCATTTCATTTATGCCTGCACAACATTAATGTGATTTGTGATCGGTGAGGTTGTGACAGGCTGTGTGGGCTATTGTCTACCATGGTATCACTGAGTCCTAAACACAATATCTGCTCTGAGCCTTCCAGTTCTAATTGCACTATCGAATTCTCCTATTCCATGGTTAATCACATCACTGCAGATAAAGCAGGGGGACAACAGGGTAAACCTAGACTTTCAGTGCATTAACAGCATGGGGGTGGGGGGGGGGTGTGGGCTGGTATTCATTAGGAAACAAAGATAGTCAAGCTGGTTACTTTGGTTAATTCTATAGGATTACACATTCAGCATCCATTTATCCTTCATCCAATCCTCCATTAAAGGTAAAGCGAAATGTATGTGTGCTGTTTTCTTCTAGTAAATCTTTAACAGACTTTTAAATATTTCGAGAGTAGAGGTTTTGTTCTGAAGTCACGTTAGTTAAGAGTTGGCATGATTTCACCTTTTCTCTATATTGATACTGACTCTGTGTGTAGCATCCACTACAGATATATAAAAATATATATTTTTCTTTAAAAATGATTTAGCTTTGCAATGAGCTATTTTCAATTACAGCACTTCACCTAAGATAGGCATCTAAATCAGGCTATCATGCTGAAACCACTCACTCATCCTGTGGGGATGAAAGATACAGCTAAAACATGACATCACACATTGAGAATGTGTCCTATTTCACACTAGAGTTGTCACAAGATTGGATTGGAACTGATTCATTCACTTTTTTCTGTCCAATCCAGCATTTTCTGCTGATATTGGCCTGATACCCACACTTGGTAGGGGTTGGTGTCATCTTTACATGGGGCAGAAGCTGAATAGCCATTTACTATAATATGTTGCCAAAATAGCCCATAATATAAACAGAACATACTTTAAGCAGTTTTTAAACTTTTTAATGGATTCCAGGCACTGGAGGCACCAGCTCTTTACCTATTCTTGTGGAATGCAGAAAGTACCTGATGCTCCATAAGTGCAGAATTGTCATTTACTACTAAAAAAAACAGTGTTATGACTCTCAAATGGAGCTCAGAGATCTTAAACTGTCCTCATAGCCATGGGCCTCAACCAGGTGAAGAAATGAAATGTATGCCGGGCTGTGAGAGGGAACAGCATCTCTTCACTGCTAAAGAGAGGAAAGATTGACCCTAAAATATCTCTTGATATGTCACAGACATAAAGGGTCAGTTTCTTGAAATTTCAATGGTAATTTACTATTAATAACACATTGTGTTTGTAAAATGTACATTTAGGATTATCCATGGTCTAGGAATTCAGTTTAAAAGCTAAATGTTGATAAAGAATAAATGAAAATTACTTCAGCCAAAATAAATAATGCACCTGTAGGAGTCATCAAAGTCACACTTCTTAGTATATTTAAATGTTAGTACATGTGTACATGTAGTACAGTTACCAAGATAAATAAGAGGAACTGGGAAACTGACACTTGCTCCTCAGACCACACACACACACACACACACACACACACACACACACACCATACAACACAATATCTCAGGTTTGTAGAAAACCTGCAAATTGGCTTCACAAATAGACGGAGTGCTGCGTGGGAAACCTACTGAATAAACACCGAGAGTAGCGTTGCTACGGAAACTAAATCTACAAATCATGAGACAAAAAAAGAATGGAACAGCCCTTTCTTTATTCCGTTTGTTTTGTTTTCATGTCTGATATAAACTTCTAAGGCTTATTTACTCCAGCTCAAGCATGACCAAAGGCCGTCAAATCTTTTCTAAATAGTGATGCTCCCAGCATCCTGATCCTATACATTAGGCTGATGAAGATATACCTGCTGGTTGCCATGGCATCAGCAAATCAGGGTGAAAAACTGTCAGTGCACCCCCGCAGCAAGAGATTCACAGCATCTGGACAGCTGTTTGTGTGCGTGTGTGAGTGTGCGTGCGTGTGTGTGTGTGTGTGTGTGTGTGTCGGTGGCCGAGGCACAGGCAGGAAGCCACAGACAGTCTCTATGATGAGCCAAGTTGAGCAAACAATGAGGTGGAACAGCACTCAGAGCCTGCGCGCTCCATTACCGCTAATCTGCACACATCACAGCCCAGTGCGCAGCCTACCAGCCTCCAGAGGAGTCCAGTTAAAACACAGGAGAACAGAGCAGTTACTACGAAAACATCCTTCCCTCTCATTCTTCTTCATTTTCTAGTTCTTGTCTTCTAAGAAAAACTGACATAAATACAATGTTCTGCATACTGTACTTTTTATGATCATCATGTATGCATGTACTCAATTTTAAATATAAGCTTTCTTGTGTATGTAAGGAACCACAACACCACGGGTCCCAATGCTAATAACTCCAATTACTAGGATTCAATGACTCTTAATGTGTGCTATAGGGAGAACATTTAATTCTACACACCTATTATTGGGTCGAAGTTATACAAAAGCCTTTGTGTTTAGGTGAAACTAATAACATCTTATTACAGGAAGCTAGAAATCATCTCCTTAAGATCCCTTCCAAAGGAGCATAATAGAGCATCTTAACAAATGCCACATGAACAAAATATCCAAAGAGTACAAGTGTTACACCCGTTTCATTTTGTTGTGCCTCTGTGTAGCACTCTCTGCACTGGAGAAACTGTCAGCAACACACAGAGCGAGGGCAGTAATGACATTTTGAATGGACTCTCACATTCTTGTTAACATTTTAAAAAGCCCCTATTTACCCATCTGGTGTGGTTTAAAGAGACTCTTAATTAACATGTCAAAAGACAGGGCTTCCTAGCATCCGGGTCACAATACAGAGCAACGAGCCTCTAAATATAGGCATCTTAAATAATGCATTGAGGCTGGAGAGTAGCAGTCAATAATTGAGGGGATCTCAACCTGGTCTGAAATAACAAAAACAACAACAACAACAAAAGCACCTTTTTATGTGGCATGGTGTAAGTGCTACTTTTGACTCCTTCACCTATTTGATTTTGCAAGGTGGGATCAAGGAGCAGCACGTCTTCCGCTTCTCCAGTGAATGACAGAGAGCACTGGTGCAATTACATGAGCTTGGGGAGTATTTCGAGGTCAGTAAAAGTAGGTTACTTGTCTAGCAAGTGGCAGGTGAACTTTCTCCAGTAATAATACTTTTCTGACACAGACCGCCTGATAAATCATGACAACAATAGAAGAGTATATTTTATAACCTTTAGCTTCAGCTGCATTATGCCTTATAATAACCTTCAGAAGTTCAGTTATTATAGGCCCTAAACAATCACTACAATTTCCCACTAAACAATACTTAATTTAATTTGCATATATGTTTTAGGATGCAGTACACAACATCTGAAACAGAGGAACAAACAAGAGCTCTCAATCTCCTGAATCCACACTATCCAGGCAATAAACCCTCCGTTCTCAACAAGTGGCCAAGCAACAGGTCCGAAACATTTCAGCATGAGGACATCTACTGACACAGGCTACATCGAGTCAGTGGCTTTTGGGGCAAAAGGAGAAGGAAAATATCAGGTTGTGTCGTTTGCTGTGCCATTAAGGCCATATAACATGTGAGCTAACATAACCTGTGGATGCTCGCCATGCAGAATCAGTGTCGTGTCTCAACTCGCCACATTGTCTGCAGCATTGATGCAAATGTGAAATGGACGAAAAAAGAAAAACTCCATCTCAGGCGTTTGTGTCCGTGTGATGGGGGTTCTTCTTACCTTGCTTCGGATCTGTCCAGACGTGGAGACTTTCCTGATGAGTTTCTGCGGCCCCTCCTGCTCGCCCTCGCTGTCGGAGGACTCGTCCACCGGCCCGGCTCCCCCCACGGCCCCCGGCGGCGCTGCGGCTCCTCGGGGCTCCTGCTGAGGGGGAGAGGAGGCGCGGAGCTCCGTGTTAGCCCCGGCGAGAGCCGCTCCCTTCCTCTCCGCCAGGCGGGAGCTGCTGCACAGCGGCTGGAAGGAGCCTCTCTTCGCTGTCATCTGCCTCTCTCTCTCTCCCTGTCTTTCTCCACTGCCCTCCGAAACGCAGGCCTTTAACTCACTCCTCCCTCAACCCAGCACATGGACGACCACCATGCTACCGTGCCCAAGCGGTGGGCATCCCCCCCTACACTACACTACACTACACTACACTGCTCCCTCTCTCTCCTTCTCTCTGAAGACTATGTATAACCCACAGGCTCTGCCTACATGGAGCCAGAGAGGAAATCTCTGTAGCAGACCCTAGCGGCGGCTGAGCTCTGAGGAAACTCCGACCGCTGCCAAGACTGCAACACATGTCCCCTCCGTCCCCCCAGCCTGGAGGACAAACTTCTCAAGGGGATCCACGTGCCCAGTACCTCCCTGGCACTCTCCGCTCCTTATCCAGGCCAGCTCCTCCCCAGAAACCCAGACTATCAGAAGTATCATATACCATTTCGCACCTTTTTGTAATTTTTTGGCTATCCTATGTAACACCATGCATCATTTCTGGCTTTTAACTCATTGAGAAGTTTTTTTGTTGTTACTAAATTGCATTTTTCTGTACCAGGATAAACTGAGCCTGGCTACACCTGCCCAGATCGGTCTGTTTAGGTACATTTTCTCTTATTTTTTCTGATGTCCTCTAATCCATCCTTGCTTGACCTCTTCTCTCTCATTTATCTGTTTCTCTTTCCTTACGTCTTCCGTTCTTTCTCGAAAAAAACGACTTATTTTTAGAGTAGAGCGTCTTCATGATGTTAGGCTCTGAAACAGTGTGACTTCTGTAATCGGACTAATCTGTTTAACGGCCAGTTCCAGCCTTCAGGCTTTATCTAACTTCGTTTAAAGGTACGAAGTTAGATAATCAACCCAATGTAAGTTAAAGGTGTCCTTAAACGAGTCCGCTAGTCTGTACTGGTGTTTTAAATCTCACACTCCTCCCTGAACTCCTCGAAACAGGAAAGAAAGGCTCCTTCTCGACTCTGGAGTAGCGACATTACGGCTATATCCACATACCCACACATCCACTCCGTTATTTCTGAACTCTCACAATAATCACTCCTCGACTCGTAGCAGAAACACTGGTTTTACTGCTTCCCGGAGTTGGGAATGTGAGATACTCACCAGCTCTTCCCAGGCAGGGCTGCGGGTGAACTGGAACTCATCTTCCATAGTCCCACTCCCTCTCTGCCTCCCAGGACCTGAACCACACGAGCTTTAGCACAAGTCAACCCGTCTGTCTAACCGCGGTGCCGGGCATACGGGTGGACTCTTCAGCTGGCTGTTGTTATTACGCCTTTTACTCTCCTCCACTTATCACCTCCCTCCTCCACCTCCTCCTCCTCTTCTGCCAGGGGCTTCCAAGGGCTGAGCCTCCTGGACACGTGATAAATGTCAAGCCGTAAAAGGAGCTGCACTGATCTCCACAAGATCATCAGACTTACTCGGCTGCACCATCACATAGCTTATTTAATACACTTATTAAAGGGAGTAAATTGACTCTAAAAGAACACGAAAAACTACAACACTTACAGGCTCCAGAAATAATTAAAATAAATCAAGAAACATTGAAGCTCAAACTGCTTTGGTTTTTTGACGAGTGTAATTACTAAAATAAATAATTTTACTAAAATAAACTCATTTTTTTCAAGTTTTTCAGGAAACACACGCAAAATAATCTCAGCTCCTATTCATTTCAGTGGTCGGCCCTTGCCCTAAAGTGGTAGAATCATATTACCTGATCGACTGACGACGAAGTGGCCAGCATCTTGAGGAGATGATATAGGCAAAAAAGTCCCTTTTGCCAAACAATGACTTAGGCGATTATTTTAGCAAGGTGACGATATAGTAAGCTATAATTACACACACACACACACACACACACACACATATATAACCCTCTCCCCAAAA
>JBBPCY010000002.1:13777739-13796305 GCA_037974405.1 Brachyalestes nurse | reverse complement strand
ATCTGCTAAAAAACCAATCAGGTTTTAGAAAAGTGAGACAGTAACACCCACTTTCAGAACTGAAGGTAACGAGTAACTAGAACCTCGACAGAAATGTAGTGAAGTGAAAAGTACGGTTTTGTCTTTCAAATGTAGTGAAGTGATGGTTATAAGTCTCCAAAAAAAACTACTAAGTAAAGTACAGATACTCAAAAACTGTACTCAAGTAAATGTACTTAGTTACTGTCCACCTCTGCTCATACACTCGCGCACTCACTCTCTCGAAAGCAGTGCTGTGTGGCTGAAACAGTTATAGACTGAGGTCTATCTAACTGTTGGATTTTTTTGTTCTCCTGCTTTTTTATTTTGTTTAATTATTCTATGTATTATTCTTAGTATTATATCTCTTTTTAATTATATTATTTATGAATGTGCTACTGGTTTTCTGAATTTCTCCTTGGGGATAAATAAAGATAGATTTTGTGTGATTTTTGACATTGTATGATATACTGCTATCTATAAATGTGTATAAAAGTACAGACTAAACAGTGTTATTAGTGTTATCAGCCTAAGCAGGGCCATGCAGAGACCTTCAGAGGCAGAGGTGCCAGGAATGTGTCGGGAAGTTTTAAAGGTGCGATGCAAGCAACATTGGAAATATTTTAGAAAAGCAACCTCCTTATACTTGTGGCAACCATTAATCTGCAACGTATTTCTGGGAGTAAATACATTTTTAGCCGTATGAGGGTTGTTTTTTTTGCCTTCAAAATTCCATTAGTTTTAAATTGCACATTAAGCAGGTTAATGAAGCTTCCTGTTGTTGCTGACTAAGCAAACCCATTCAGAGCAGCTGTATTGCTTAATGCTAATGGACTCTTTCTGCAGGATCATGCGTCCAGCAGTGCCTAATAGAAGCAAAAATTGTACAGGAATGGTTTGTGGAACATGACTTGAGTTGACTCCTGTGGGATGTGGGACAAACTAGTCCGAGCCATAGAGGCCCCACCTCACAACTCACAGGACTTTCTCCTCCTAACACCCTGGTGTCAGATTCCACAACACACCTTCAGAGGTCTAGTGGAGATGAGCTAGAATAATCTGAGCGCTCGCCCAGTGTTGCATGGTGGAAGAGCTGGTTTAATCTGAGAACGCTCCAGTTAAGGAGATGAGATTCTCACCAGGAACCCACATTCTCACACACACACACACAGCAAAGGGGTTCCGTAGCACCAAGTACTCACAGAGAGTTGAGTTGAAATGAGGGCTTTGTTAGAAACCAACATAGGACACAAATGTCTGAGTACTGATTGATTGTTACCTGTTTCCTGTTTATAAACCCTGGACATGAGTCATTTCCGGTGCCTAATAGACGCCACGTTACTGGTGTGTGTGACAGAGCCCTTGCCTGATTTGGTATCCCCTCAGATAGTTGCTGAAACGCAACTGATAATTAATTGTTCTGGAAATGTATGGGTGAGTGCTGTAACCTGCAAAAGTAACATATAAGTGAAAATATCTATGTATTAGACTATGATGTACAAATTGTCATTATCACAATGTGCTCCAGTGAGAAAGATTTTGTTTCCGCTGGATTTGCGATCCAAGAACGCAGGACGCAGCTCAGACCTGAGGCTGCGAATGACACTGTACTGAGCGTGAAAGAGAAAAATGCAAAGGCACACTCCTCTCCAAGCAAAATGCGTATTTATTCTCAGGCAACAGCTTCGAAACAGACTTTGTACTTTAGAGAACACTGCGCCCCCAACTGGCATACCCAAGTACTACTCCACAACGGAGGGTGACTCGCGAGAAGAACTCATATTCACTATTTAACACAACTAACACACACTCACCATAAATAATCTCTAATATTATGTAACAACATCTACCGTCCCCCCTCTAATGTTCCCCAGAAACACAGAAAAACGGCCAACTGGCCACTTACTCCACACACAAAGCCTCCTGGGAGTCCAGTCCTGTCGTGCGCTTCAATAGAATGCTTTTAATTTGTGTGTAATTTATCACAGACACTAGGGCTGTGCGATATGGACAAAAGAAACCTATCACGATTTTCTTGAGCAACATTGCGATTTTGATTTTAATCACGATTTTAACACAGAGAGACATGTTTTACAGTGTAAATAAAAAAATTAGATCTTTATCAAAGATGTCTCTAAAACACAAATAAGGCAAATTCCTTTGACATGCATAAGTCATAGACCTCTTTGTGACGCTGCCTCAGGTGTTGAAATAGGTTTTTTGTGTTACACTGTTTCGCCGCAACAACAGACTGACAGGTCTTACAGATTACCTGGATCTGTGATACATCATCTTTCCTGTATCCAACGTAATCCCACACAACAGATGTTGACTTTTTTGTGCTGAACTCATCATCCCTGTTTCTGCAGCCTATTTGTCGTTAAGCTCAGTCTCCTGTTCTTGTGCTCTGTTTAGGCGCACTGTGTTATGATTAGTTCAAATAGCATACCGCGGGAAAAGTGGGAGTGCGCAAAAAATCGTGCTGTAAGGCGATTTAGAAATCGCGCATATTCACATTGCGATTTCGATACGATTACGATTAATTGCTCAGCCCTAGTTTTCATCATGTTTTTATTTTATATATTTTTTTGAGGAACTTGAAACCATTTTGTGTGGGAAATTAGGCAAAAAAAAAACATTCTTGGCACTGTGCCAACCAAACATGACATGTAAGGAGTAAACAGTTTTTTATTATTCATGTGTATGGACATTAACAGAATAGCCGCTCATTACCTAGATTTTACAGCAAACACTCAGCTATTCTTGGTAATGAGAACAAACTGGACTGTTCCTTTATTCATGTTAATTAGCATTTACCATGATATTTTTAGGCAAAGTAACTGGTTCTACAGATACAGGAGTAATTATGTTTATGAGTAATATGTTTGTTTGAGTGTTTGTTACAACCAAACAATAAAATGGCCTAACAGGTGTTTATGTACAACACAGGATGTTACATATGGTCTGTTAGCATGCTGGATGTCTGTCAGGCTGTTCAGACAATCACAACCATACATGCACTCTTGATATACTGCTGGTGTGGGGTTTCCTTTTTTTTGGCGGAGCCCATTAAATGACTTGAGTGTTAATAGCCCTCTTTGTGGAGAATCACCAAATAATTCAATTCAGAACATTCAAAATAATTACCAGACTGATTCATCAAAAATATATTTATTTTTTAGATAAGGAAATTATTTAATCGACTAATAATGACAGCCCTAATATGAACAGTCATCTTGTGGTAGAGATTATCATTTGGACAATTGTTAATTAGCCTGCATGGTGTTGGTAGCCCTAATTGTGAAAACATGAATGTAAACCACTAATGGCTTAGCTTAAGCTGTCATTTACATTGTAGTCTTTTGGGTACATGCATATTTTTATTTTTAATCTCATCTATACAATGGATGAGCCTAACAACACAGCAACACAGTGGGTGGAACAGAAGAGGCTGTTTAACTGGCTGGGTTGTGTGTGTGAATCTGAAAGAGAGGGAGCAGTGGTGGGAGGAAGTGTTAAGTGGAGCATCGTACTGCTCTCAGGGGCTCTGTGCTCTTTTTCAGACCCATTTTCCAAGCATGGAAAAAAAACAGCTTTCAGTAGACGCTCCCTAAATGAACAGAAAGTATTTCACAATTGAATCCAAAATATTTCATTTTACATATTTCCAAAAAGCTAAAGGGCAGTGAGTGGTTACTCTTTAAATAGGCTCAGTTTCCAGGCAATAGTGTGGACTCAGTGACCCACCTAACTGCTTTAAGCTTTAATGTTTACTGGAAGAAAAGGTCATTTCAAACACAAGTGTGTGATTTAATTTTAATGAATCACCTAGTCCGTCAGGTTTAAAAGAGCATACTACCAAAAGAGTGACCTAAAACCAGCAGGAAGACATTTTGTAGTAGTTGGCAAAACATTTTGATATGGTTTACTGCAATTCAATTACACTTCACTATGTTCTGCAGGGACATTGTATTGGAGCTTAGTGACATGTAAATAGCTGCAGCGCGGGGACGGAACTCAGCTGCTCAGGAGAAGCCATATACTTGATGTATTTACAAAGGTGACGTCAAGTATCCAGCTCTTAGTTATTCCATCGCAGTCCAAATGGGAGGCTCTTAGGGTGCAGGAATTCTAGGAAAAGTTATTTCTGGTGTGATCACACTTACCACCTTAGCCTGTCTTTTGCTGCGCTCACTGAAGCTCAAAGTCATTGGTCTCTTAAAATGTGTAGAAGGGAGGAAGCTTGAGGGGAATTTTCCTGGGGTTATATCTAATTTGCTGTTTCATTGACAAACATGGTGCAAAGCTGGTGTGTGGCTTTTAGCTCACCTCTCTGTCCTCCGTCACGACCATCTCTTGTCATTATAGGATTATAGTGCCCATGATGGATCTGTGTCCAGAGCTAAATTTGGAGCATCTGTCTGCATTTTTATAGGCTCTGTTCCCACACAATCAGGCATATATTTATATGTTAACCTAATTACATGGCAACTTGTTTTTGGTCACTGGAGTAGTCTAGAATTTCCTGCCTTTGACGTCAAGACTGTTTGATTCTTGCACGCATATGTTTGCATGGTTGCATCTTCATAACCCAAGAGATCTGCTTGTTCTGCCTACGTTTGGTCAGGCTGAAAAAAGTCAGCTGTTTTAAAATAGAAATAAGCTGTTCTGGGTAGTGGGCGACGTAACTCATATATTTTATAGACAATGTGGTTACAAGAGTTGGCCAACAACACCTAAAGACCTTGTTTCAGAACTTCTTTTTTTTGTCTTTATTTGATATAGGTCTTACAGTTTACTGCATCACAGAACGAATTACCACTTATTAAAGACACATGGAGATGACTGCTGCAGTGATTTATGTTTTTTTTTTTTTTTTTAAACCCTAGTCTTTAAAAACCTCCACTTTTAAGATGATTCATTCTGCTAATCAAGGAGTTAAGGTCGAATGGCAAGCTCTGTGTGGCATGTGAGGGTGGTACTTTTGTGCCAATTGTAGGAGGAGAAGCCACAAAACCACAAAACCCAAGTTACTTACACTGAGACTGAAGCATCAAAAGCAGGGGGAAAGTAGCATTTGTACTTTGTGAATATTATTGTATTCAACGCTGTTGTGCTGAGCTATAATTGCTGTGCAGTGTGCAGTACGAGCAGCAACGGAGGGCAGGATTCTGGTGCTGGAGGGGTTGGAGAAGGCTGAGCGGAACGTGCTGCCTGTCCTCAACAACCTGCTGGAGAACCGCGAGATGCAGCTAGAGGATGGCCGCTTCTTAATGTCTGCCCAGCGCTATGACAAATTGCTGCAGGTGATGGCCCATTTAGTACAGTTTTGCTATCTTTTTATTCATTGAACCCATGGCTCATTATTTAGTTATTAATATTAAGTGTTACAACACTAATATATTGTATAAGTATTCTGTATGTGGTCATGACAGCCAGGACCTGTAGGTTCTGAACTTATGAGCCTTATGAGTCTGTAGCTTATGAGCCCATAAGCTGTTACTATGTACAAAGTAAACCCTCTATGCTACATGTTTGTCTTTTAGGAGCACACTAAAGAAGAGCTAGACAAGTGGAAGATTGTCCGCGTGAGTGAAGATTTCCGGGTCATTGCCCTAGGTTTGCCTGTCCCTCGATACAAGGGCAACCCTTTAGACCCTCCCTTGCGCTCTCGCTTCCAGGCTAGAGACATCTACTATCTACCCTTCAAGGTAGCGAGGTCACATGTAATCACTGTCCCCCTGAAGTGTTTTCAAATGAAAGTCATTGAATAAGGTACTCTTTTCTTTTTCTCGTTTCCTCAGGACCAGCTTGAGCTTCTGTATAACATTGGACAAAACGTGCCAGCTGAAAGGTAAAAAGCAAGTTACAAAAAGATAATAGGACGTTTTGGATGAACAGATTTCTTTCATCAGTGATAGAGATTAAAGATGTAATGTGCTTGCCACTTCTTTTTTTTCTCTCAGAGTATCCCAGCTCTTGTCATTTGGTACTACTCTCTGTTCCCAAGAATCTGCTAACCTGGGTCTTCCAGACTTCCCTGTCGATAATCTCCCACATGCTATCAAAGTGCTGGTGAGCATCGCTGTAGCTAACCTCGAGGCTCCCCCCCCCCTCCAGTTATGAAATTCAGTGTGGAAATGGAGACACCTTAATAATGTCGAGGTGGAGTATGCTGGAAAGCTCAGTAAAACAATCCAATCAGCAGTTAGGATTCATTCTCACCTGGCGTCAGAGCAGCTGTGGTTTGCCCTCGGATTTAGCTGTGTGTTACGTTTATCTCGAGAAACTACATTTCACATAGCTTCTTGTTATGATGTTTAGATATTAAGAACACACAGGCTAACATATTAGAGCTAGAATTTAAGTGTGTATGTGAGCACATATGACATTAATTCCCAGATTACACTGTTCTCAGACTACTCAGAAGAATGTAAGCTGAGGCAGAATTTTAGGCATAAGAGAATTAGGAAGTTCACTGTCAATCCTGATGTCAGATGTAATGTAATATAATTCACAAGGGTCATTAAATTAGTATCAAAACCATTATGAAACCATCAGTCGATGCAATCTATAGGCTTTGATATATATTTTCAACTGAAACATAATTTAAATAATGGACTATCTCAAATTAATTGGTTTAACTGGTGTAAAATCAGTCTGTGCATAGTTTGGGGGAACATAAAAAAATGATTAATTAAGTAGTAGCTGAAAAACTGTTGTAATTGTTGCAGGACTTGTTTCCCATGCTGTCAGCTCAGCAGCTCATCCAGAGGCTGTATCCATATGAGACCATGTTGGGCAAGGAAGGTCGCAATGCTGTGGAGGGTGCGCTGAGTGTAAGAGAGTCTCTCTCTCTCTTTCTATCTCTCTCTTGCTTTCTGTCTCCCTCCGCCCCCCTTTTCTCTCCTTTTCTCTCTGTGTATATCACTCCCTCTTTATAATTCTCTCATTTGTTCCCTTGCTACTCTTTCATTCTCTTGCTCTATCCTTCTTTCTCTTTCTCTCACTCTCTCTCTCGCTCTCTCTTTTAAACAAACAAATCAGGAAGTTTCACGCAAAGTTATCAGTCCATTCTCTCCTCTCCCTAATAGGAGTTCTTATTTCCAAGAGTGTGCTCACCAGCTCTTTCTCTTTTTTTTAATCTCTCTCTCTGTCCTCTGTTTCTGTTTGCAGCGTTTTGAGTTGCTGGATGGGAAGAGGCAGCCATCTCCTTGTGCTGTTGTGCATGTGGAGCCTGTGCATAGCACGCACACAGGACAGGCATCAGTTACTCTTAGAATTGCAGACAAAAACATCACCTTCCAGGTCAGGAGACAGCAGTGCTTCTTTGTACATTCAATAATAGGACCATAATTAATGAAAAGGAAAGGAATTTAGCTGTGAAGCACTTCACTGCTAAGGTCACTCGGGCTAGTGCTGACGTCACAAGCACACTTTGAAGATAATATTTTGTTTGAACATGTTTCAGACTCCTAAGTAGGGATTAAAAGCATGGAAACTTGTGCGCAAAAATAATACAGATGAAATAGACAATTTATCTTCCTTAAAGCCTGTTACTGATGTGACATGAACATATATGTCTGTGCTCTGGGCATTTTTTTTCCCTCTAATGGAAATGCTGCTTCTCCATTGCAGGTCCCAGCAGGGCAGCGGTCGCCACGGCCACCCAACAGCAGTCCCAAATTCATCAGCACCCCCACCCACGCCCGCCTTCTAGCTGAGATGATGCAGTCGCACCATATCAAAGATATGTGTCTTATCGGAGCCAAGGTACACAAACGCCTTCCCAAGACCACAGCAGAGACTTTTACAAACAGGGCCTCTTAACTAGTAGTCTGATATGTGTTTGGCTGCAGTTCAGAAAACACTCTTTGATTTTCCTATTAAGGGTGTGAGGACTGACCACTGATTCCTTTCTGAAGCTAAATTTTACAGTAACGAGTGATTGGTTTATAAAAATGTCAAGCTGCCATGTAAACTCATCTTTGTAAACAAATATGTCTGTTTTTTGTTCCTTTCCAGGGTTGTGGCAAATCTGTAATTGCCAAAGAATTTGCTGAGATGTTGGGCTATAGCACTGAACCAATCATGCTGTATCAGGTACAGTAAAAATATTTCAGCCTGTATCGCAGAAGTTTAACAGGACATGGATAATAGTGTACAAGGTTTTAGTAGTTTTGCACCGTTATCCTGTACAATTTCAATGCAGAAGTATATAATGCCAACTATTGCTACTTTGTTTGTATCACCTAGATAAAACATCAGTAAAGTCTTAAAGTATGTTCCTTATTAATAGGTTAGTCATGCTCTTGTAGGCCAAAGCATGTCCTGTGAATTATTTTCCACTTGTATTCTCTTTTCTCTTTTCTTGATTTAAACTGGGCAGTCCAACTCTTGGGGCATGATCCCCTGATTTGAATTGTAGAACCTTACTGATCAAAAGGTACTGACTGAACAAAAACTAGCAAATATATCTGAGCCCAGGCTCATCTCCCTTCCTGTCTTTTGTCAATTCATTCATTTTCGGCTTGGAAAATACATATGCCCTTTTACTCACTTCTATCCGGTCTGCTTGTGTTGTCTTTAGTGTTGCTTTAGTGACATAGCGGACGGAGGGTATCGGATTGAGAGCTGTCAATCACATGTGATTGTCAGACTAAAAAGCATTTTCTTCGAATAAATTGAAAAGGCCATGCAGTATGCATTGTCTCACTGTATACATCTCTTGCCTTTAAAATGTGTATTTGGATCACTGTATTATCTAGCATCCTACCCTGATGAAAATGTGAATTTTATTATTCCCACTATATTTCCCAAAAGACTGTTTTTGTGGTGTATTTCATACAGCTTATGACTGACAAACACAACACTTAAACTACGGTAGGATGGTAATCTTTAAAGGTCAGGTGGAAAATGTTCTTTCCTTTTCAGGCTACGTTGGTATGTATAGCCTGTAATCCTCAGTGTTTTATGGATGGATATTTGTGTTGCTGGCACATGAGCTGCAGCTGCAGACAGTGCTGTTTACAGAGAAATGTTTGTATATGCTGGGGAAACCAAAGCGCTGGCTCAGAGAGCAGCACACTGAACCTCAGCAGAGTTAAGCCAGAGGTCATGCACTCTGAGGTCATATATCCTAGTCATCCAGCTCTCTCCACCCGTCAGACACGAGGAGGGACAGAACCAGCTTTGGATTGGTTGATTCTTGGTCATCCTCACAGACCTTATTTCAGAGAAAACGGGTATTTTCAGAAATGAAAACATCCTTAAATAGCCATCTCATCTAAGGTCTTTTCTATTTTGGGCTCAGACTCATGTTCTCTCCATGATCTCCTCTTGGTGCCTTCCAATAACAATGTTTCCCTTGTTCTGCAGTCAGAACAGTTGGCTCATTGAGATACCTTTTTATTTCTTGCACAACTTTACTTTATTACTTTATTTATTCTCAGCACTGCTCCTGGAGAATAAACATTAAGGCTTTTGTCATAGAGCGCTGTGAATTAAAACTCCAGGTTGTTTTGAAAGACCTCGTCAACTCTTCCCGTAAAAGCCTTAAAAGGTTGTTTAATCCTCTGGACTGTCCGGAGATTCCCAAATATCTACTCCCAAAGATGCTATTACGTGATAAAGTCTACAAACCTGTGAATCTGTCATGCGTATGCTTGGCACCCATCCACACACTCTAAAAATGTTCTTTTTGAGGGTGTTGTGAGCACGTTGGACTCATTAGAGCACTCTTTTGTTTAAAAACCCTTCAAATAGTATGTGAGAAGCTGCTGAGAGAGATGGGTTAGCACTAGAGGTGGAGGTAGTAAAATGTTACCGCCCACGTGTGTGTTTGTGTAAGCTTATGCGTGTGGTGGTGTGAGCACATGTGCGTGCGTGTGTGTATAAACCTAGGAATGCTGGGAATGCTCTTGGAGCAGTCTGAAGCAGGCAGGAAAAGGAAGCTGCCTGTGCATCACGCTGTGGATATTTTTAGCCAGAGCGGGTCAGGGGTTTCAACGTCCGGGGGAAAAAAAGGAATTTTGTGGCGTAATTTATTGCATCAACCCTCTTAGTCTTATTTATTCATTTCCATAGCACATCTCTAATTATATACAGTTAAATGGTGGTAGTACAATTGTGAAAAAACCTGTATTATGATGGTAAAAGATGTTTGGATAGCCAGGTGCTGTTATTTGCCTTGTGAGGCCCCTTTCATACTTCTCTTTATGTGTGTGGGGTAGATTCACTCTGAGATAGATGATGTTATGTAATCGAGCCTTTTATTGTTTCCTGCATTTGTGAGATTTTCCTTTAAACAGGCAGTCTAGGAGTAGTGATTTTCTTTGAAACTCTAAACAATTGAGTTCTTTTAAAAGTAAGGGACATCAATCTCGCAAGACCACTTTAGTGTTTTTCTTGTACATGAACCAAATATATTAACCAATTGTAGCCCGTACTGGAATGATACGTAGCTACAATACAACAATACACGATTCAAAAAATATATTGGACATCAAATAAGCAGCATTTTATTAATTATGCCATTTTATGCAGTTTCGCTGTTTGAAGACAAGTCAAACTGACACCTGCACTTTCTATATCATACACACACTCCCAACCTTAACATAACCCACACCACATGTTCAATGTCCTACATCACACTCCCAGATGAATCCACACCAGCATGTTCAATATCTGTCATCACACTCGCATCCTTAACTTAAACTGCAGCAGCACATTCAGTAACTGCCAACCTGAGCTTAACACACACCAGTGTGTTCAATAGTGTTCAATATAATACGACACATCCAACACATCCACTTTCCTTAGTCTTGATTTTTCTTCAAATTGTATTCAAAACATGGTTAGAATATTGAATCGGTCCAGTGTAAAGAATGAATCATGAAATGTACTAAGTGTGAGGTTACACCCCTAGCCTTTAACCTGTATGGTGTTGCAGAGTATAAATGGGCTCTCAGTTGCAAATCTCCAGTGTCCTCTTTTGTGTCTTTATCCTGCTCACAGCCCCTTCCCTCTCACCACACTTGTGAATGTAAAGTCACACTGTAACTGTGTGTATGCGTGTGTGCACTGTAGGATATGACGGCGCGGGACCTGCTCCAGCAGCGGTACACCCTGCCTAACGGGGACACGGCCTGGAGAGCCTCCCCGCTGGTCACTGCTGCTCAGGAGGGCAAGCTGGTGTTGCTGGATGGAATCCACCGTGTTAACCTGGGGACCCTGGCGGTGCTGTCCAGGCAAGCCCCTTGTGAATTCATTACATAAGTAAAGGTTAGCCTTTAGCCTTTATGTCAGTTCTGAAAATGTGTGTGATTCCCATACAGGCTGCTGCATGACCGGGAGCTGGCTCTGTATGATGGCACTCGGCTGCTGAGGTGGGACCGCTACCAGAACATGAAAGAGGAGCTCCAGCTGACCGACAGTGAACTGCAGGACAGGTGCAGCACTCAACCCCCTAGTCTTTTACACGTCTGGCACCTTACATTGTTACACTGAGACTATCGCATAATTACAGCTCAGTCACCAGAAACACATACAGTTTGCTAGGCTGCGTGAAAACCTGAGATCTGTGAGAACACTCCATGTTACTTGACTCTGACAGCAGAAGTTGATGTGATTCATCAGGATGAATAGAAATGCTTGCATTTGTGTGCGGAAATCTATGAACTCTGCATTATTTAACTGTACTACTGAATCCGTTAACTCTGCTAGACTATCTTGCTGCATAAAGGTATTGTATATGACGTAACATTTTACTTTACAGTCTAATTCTTAATTTTTAGTCATTATTAAGAAGCAGCTAATATTCCCAGGTAAATAATTTGCAAGCAAACTTCGAAATATAAATGAATGTATGAATTTAAGAAAAATAACTTATTATTAATTTCCTTATGACAGCTAATAAATTGTAGACTATAAAACAGAACATAAAATAATCAATAAAGTACCATGTAAGAGGCCTCAATATATGAATTGCCCCCTTTCATGGTCAGTGTTGGGGAGTAACGGAATACATGTACCGGCGCTACGTATTTAGAATACAAATTATGAGTAACTGTATTCTGTTACAGTTACCGTTTAAATAGGTAATAATTAGAAAACAGTTACTTTGTTGAAATAAATGGATTACACGGCGGTATTTTCCTGTTCCATGTTAGGCTACCCCCTCTCTAATTTCGGTAATTCCATGCATTGCCGGAAACCCAAACAAAACACACAATAAGCGCCTCTAATGTAAGCGTCCTGTTAATGTTGGTGGCATCAGTTACACAATGGACCCAGAGCCAGCACAACATATAATAAGATATTATTGTGATTCATTCATTCTTTCATTCATTTTTTGTAACTGGTTAATCCTTACTAGAGTCACGGGTACCCGGAGCCAGCCCACCACAGGATATTATTGTCATTTGATACATATTTGATTCACATTTTATAAAATTACATGTTTAAATACTAAATGTTTGATGCATTGTAATGCAAGCTTTTAACTATGTTGTGAGAACATAAGGAAGCTAATTGTGAAAACAGCTGTGCACAGATTGTAACATGGACTTTTGATGCTTAGAACTGCTTGCAACAGACATTTAGGCAAAACATTGTTCAAAGGTTCTTCAAATGTATAAGCGATTGATATGATGGTGGGGGGGGGGGGGTGAGGGAGAGTTATTTTTGAAAATAATAGAAATATAATGCTTCACATTCCAGGTTTTTGGAGGCTACTAGCAAGTTCTCTCTCTCCAGCGCTGCAGCCTGGCTGTCAGTCAGCCATGGTCTTAGCGTCCTAGCTGGTCTGGGTTGTCTGGAATCATCATCATTTGGATATGCTGTAATAATTTATATCATTTAGATTTCTGTTTTGTCCTGTTGTTTAGTCTAGCTGTTCACTGAAGGTGGTATCGCTGCCTATATACAGGTCCACCTCCACATTCATCTGACTGGTCAGCTGAGGATAAAAATTCTCAAAATGTACACTGTAGATTTCCAGGTCAACTTTTCAGCTCAGTGCACAAAAAGTAATCACCAAGGACGCATAAACGGCGAGAAAAACTGTCTCTCCCTTTGAAACAACTGGAGTCTCTAATGTGCTGTTAATAAAATATGTCTGCTGAATTCATTAGTGAGAGCAGGTAGCCAGTCTAATGATAATGTATGGCAAAAGCACTACTCAGAGATTCTTTTTTTGTCACTTTATAAACACACAACATTTCGGAAACTGCATACTAAGAGTTAAGATTGCTAAAACTGTTATCATCACAGTGTTTTACATATACTGCAATTTTAACCAAATCAGATAATACATGTTTTATATCTATAATTTGTATAGATATATGTATGTAAATTTTGTTCCTGATTTTTTTTTTTTATTTTGCCTCATTTTTCTGCCCTGACAGGGGTGCTGTACTTCCTGCTGCTAGGTGGCACAAGCTTGACAGTAGAAAAGACTTTGCTTTAAATGCAATCACATAATAAAGACACACATGCACAAAACACACACATGAGAAAATGGAAAAGCTCACATGCGCTACATGGCTCCAATGCAAAATTAATGATTACTCATGGCAAAGGCACTCCAGCTCAGGCATGCATAATAATTATATATGCATAGTGGCTTTAAGGCGACTCATCTGTTCCTGCCTGCTGAAGCCTTCCAGAGCACACAGGGAAATACAGAGAAATCAGAAAAGCACAAGGCATACAGAAATCCACAGAGAGCACAAACCAAAAAGCATATAGAAAAGCACAGCTGGTGGGCAATCTGGCTTCGGCAGAGGGACAGAGGAGCTGATGCATTTAGGCCAGTGTAAAACGTGCATTATTCTGCTACTAGCAGTGGTGATAGGATGTTGACATTTCGCTCTAGAGTAATGAATAGTGGTAAATGTGTGTGCCTCATACTGGGGGAGGGCAGTCAAGGACTATGGTGACCTTAGGCTAATTTCTGGCTGTTCCAGAGCATCCCATAACATTGGTCAGTTATTTTCTATGTAGGTTATACCAATACCACAAATGCCAGCAGTGGCTACACTTTAAAGAAGATGCACTCACCAGCAAGAGCTGTGTGGACACACTGTGTAAGCGAATGCTCATTCATTGGGAATAAACCTGAACCTAAACATGAATTTTTGATTCATATGCTTAAAACATTCAAAATCTACATCCTGAAAATACACACACATGCACACAAATCCGCCCTTCCTCACACACACAAAACATGCAGCTGTTGGCCTTAGTAGAGACCCAACAGGAAGCACTGCCTATACAGATGAAGAGCTCTCTTTATTGTTCGAATGAAAGGGGACGACAAGATGATGGAGTGAATATATGAGAGAATGAAGTGACGGGAAATGAGGTACTTTGCAGTTGGAGCAGCAGAACAGTACAGTGGAAGAGGAGAAGGAAAAAGAGGGAGATGCTAATGGTGGCATATGGAGAAGTGGACATCCTCAGCAGAAAGAGAAGTGTGAGCTTTCAGATGAATGCAAATATTCTGGGCAAACGTGTCAGCTAAATGATGCCATATTGATTGATTAGGCCTCATTTAGCCTTGCGTTTTTGGCAGCAGCATCCCTCAAATATGGAACATCATCAAACGAAATCAGACCCTCTATTCCGGGGAAAGCACAGAGTGCCACTTATTTCAAATACATGTCAGTCACTTTTTTCAAACAAACTATTGGTCTTACAACAAAACCTCACAAATCCATTTCTATTTTTACCATTTGTAAGCACCAGCTGGCCTATTGACCTATATGGTGATGTAAAATACGGACAAAAGTATTGGGACGCCTGACCATTACACCAACAGAGATTTTAATGACATTGCATTCAAATACATAGAATTTAATATGGAGTTGGTTCCCCCTTTGCAGCTGTAACAGCTTCCATACTTCTTGGAAGGCTTTCCACAAGGTTTTGGAGTGTTTCTGTGGGAATTTGTGCCATTCTGTACAGCATTTTGTGAGGCCGGGCACTGATGCTGGATGGGAAGGCATGGATCTTCATTCCGGTTCACACCCAGAGATTTAATGGGGTTGAGGTCAGGGCTCTCTGTGGCCCAGTCAAGTTCTTCCACACTGAACTCATCCAGCCATGTCTTTAAGGAGATTGCTTTGTGCCCTGGGACACAGTCATGCTGGAATAGAAAAGGTTCTTCCCCAAACTGTGTCCACAAAGTTAGAAGCATCTCTTGGTAAGCTGAAGAATTAAGATTGCTGGGCTGCCTGAATTCAATAATTAAGAGGTGTGTCCCATGCCCTTGTCCATTTTGTCCAGTGTATGTTGGTCTTTGCACAGTTTAAAGCTTGGAGTGTTACGTACCGAGCACACACTGGGAAAAGGTAAAATCAGAGCCTATGAACAAAGATAAAAGCTGAGAATGATCCAAAACAAAAAGCACTCTACTGAGACACAGAGGCTTCTAATGTGTCCCTTATGCTTATTAAGCAAAATGTTAACAGATTTAACTCTTATTTTTATTACTAATATCTCAAATCAAACCTTGCATCTGTTAGCTTGGCTGCCAACGTGTATGCAAATGAGTCAGAGGTCAACCCCCAGCCCTAGGGTCTGATTTGCTGGCATTTTCTGAATGCCTGCTTAATGTCCCTGGCTCTAATAAAGTCTGTTCTGTCTCTGTGTCCCTGTCAGCCTCTCTCTGTCTAATGAAATATGCTGTGAGGACTCTAACTTCAGTGCCTGTGGATGGCTGAGTGAGTTCCTTATTAGTTGGTAGGTCAAGTCACCTCGATGGCAGGCAGTTGATGGCCAAACTGGCTTGAGTGTGAAAAAGCACCTTACTGCATTTCTGAACTACGCTGTGCAAAAATCTGACATAGCAGGGCAAGGTTAGGAACATCTAGCAATAAAGCCCAGCTGTATATGATCCACCCACTGGAAAAGCAAAAGGCTCTTAGAGAGAATTCTGTAGATTTACAATGCAATCAGCATGGCAAACAGCAGAGTCTTTGAACAGAAATAGAAAAATGTAATACACAATGTTCCTCCAAACCTTTCAATAATCTCATTTATTAGAATGAATGGAAAAATCATCTCCTCTATAATAACAGCTGTCTCCTGATATTTAAAGGGTCCGTTTCCTACATTTTTCCCCAGATGATGTTTGAGTGATTTTATGTCCCATAAACAACCACAATTAATTTTCCATGGGCATTTTTCAACATGTTATTCTCTGTTTTTTGTGCTCTCTGCGTAAATATGCTGACATTGAAAAAAGTCATTTGGCATCTTATAGCAGTAGCTGACCATTGAAGCATTTCCATAGTTACAGCATAAAAAAAATGAAAATGGGTCGATATCAGAGGACGCTAACTAAATGCTTTATTACTAACCAAATACTGAAACTAAGCGGCACCACTTAAATCTGTTTTGATGGCCCATTGTTTGTGCCTGTTTGGTTCAACTGCAAAGATAACTTAACATACCAAGGACATAGAAAATAGAAAATATCTCCTATGTTTATCTGAAATATAGTACCATTGCTTTTACATTGCATCACATGCAGAAAAAGGCACTCTTTTGACTGGAAATCCTCTGGCCCTGTTTATCATACAAAAACACTATTTTTAGCCATTTTGCATGTCAGCCAATCTCCTACCTGTCAAAGTCGTTGGGTTTTGGCTAAATTCAAGAAAAACAAAAAACCTTATAGTCTACATGAATAGAGCTGTATAAAGAACATCCAATATTTAGGTCAAACTTTGGAGGCCTATTTCTGTAATAATTTCCCATTAACATCTAACCCTACATTAAACAAAAAGACATGAATTTGTGATATAGTCCTTTATTTACCGGTTTATGGTGTGGCATGGTCAAGGTTGTCTTTATGCTGTCTAGCAATTTCATGCATGTGTTGGTTGAATCTGTGCTGTCTCAATATTTTTTATTGCTTAGAGGTGGCATTTAGGTTTTTAAATTATCCTACAGGGAAATGACAGTCCAGAAACTGCAATGCTTAAATGCACTGTTTTTTTCTTTACTGGTCCTTTGCGCTCCCAAGACAGTCCAGGTTTTTGCTCCAATCTAACTCACAGTATATGAGGATAGAGCTAAAACATAGCCCTTCAAGGGGGCCCTGAGGACTGGTTTGAAGACCACTTGCTTAAGCTAATTAATTCGGGGAAATGTGATGCTTAAATTAAACTTTATGGTTGTATAATGATTCCATTATTAAAAACCTTACTTTAACACATTTAGCATTAAAGGACCAAGTTTCTTGTGTTTTCTTTTATCCTTTATTATATTTTTCCCATTATGACCTTTGTGTGGGTTGTTGTGCCAAAAATGGTCTTTTCGTGAGTATTTTCAACTTCACTCTTAGAATTAAACAGGCTGTTTTTGATTTTTTTCTGCCCAATTTAGTCATCTCTACTTCCACTCACTAGTTAGATCTCTCCCCATCCCATGATACCACCAACACTGGGAGGGTGAACACTAGCATTTGCTTCGTCCGAGTCACATAATACACTTAGAGGTGGGCACTGACTGCCAGCTCTGCTATTTCACCTAATAGATGCCCTTGCTGCCTAGCACTGGGCTGAGTGATGGGGGAGAGGCCATCTTACCTACCCCAAAAAAAGCAAAGTCAGTTGTGCTCTCTTCGACTCATGGCCATGGATGGCTGCAGCACCACCATGGACTGAACTTGCAATCTTTTGATGACAGGGCCGATGTTTAGACAATTGTGGGAGCTTGGCTGTTTCTGTCATTGTGTCGTTAAGACTGAAATATGTAAATGACCTCTGTTCTGATTCGCTGTCCTGTATTGTGCCTAGACTTGTAGCAAGACCAGAGGGTATCAAGACCAAGACAAGACCAAGACTAACACTGAGACAGACCAAGTCAAGACCAAGACAAAGTCGAGACGAGACCAAGACCGAGACCGAGACCGGAAAAAAAGACTCCCTTAACTTTTGTGTGCTGTTGAGTACTGATAGGACGGGTACTGACTGGTCCCAAAGTCATCTGACAAAACAGCTAACACCTCCAACAACTGTCTAAAGAATGGGAAATATCTAGCAACTATACTTAATTTGTAGATGAAATTGTAACATCAAATTGAAGATACACAATTATAAACTTGAAACTGCATCATGTCCCATTATAGTAGTACTTGCCAAATTACACTGTACAATATCAACTTTCCTGAAATGGATTAGGCCTGTTAAGTCAACACAACATGATATGCAGATGTTATTTAAAAGTTAATGGTCACATTTATTCAGTCAAACAACACCATTTTAAGTAAAATACTGTAATGAAACAATATAAAGACATGCGCACACGTCACATAGTTACTTCAAAACTGTAATGCGTTATTTATTACTGTAATTTCAAAGTAATTTGTTACATTGCAATATTACTGTATTTAAAATGTAAGGCATTACACTACTATTGCATTACTTTTAAGTTACTCTCAGCAAAATAACTGGAAATATGGATTTGGCTCTAAATGTAGCTCATGACGTTCCATTAGCTCATTACACAGCCAGTGGAAGGAGATGTGACACAGATCC
>JBBPCY010000002.1:13758703-13773926 GCA_037974405.1 Brachyalestes nurse | reverse complement strand
CTCTCTCTCTCTCTCTCTCTCTCTCTCTCTCTCTCTCTCTCTCTCTCTCTCTCTCTCTCTCTCTCTCTCTCTAGGCTCAGTCTCTGGCGTCCTCCTTGTCTACGAGGCAGCTGTTGAGAATCTGTCGTCGTTTGTCTCAATATCCTGAAGAAAGTATTGCTCATGCTGTAAACAAAGCCTGCCTGTCCAGGTAACTTACATTCATCTCACTTTCTCTCATCCACACATGGTCGAGTATGCTCATTTACCTTTAATGTAGTAACCGATGTTTTAATAGTATAATAGCAGTACATTTACTATTTAATGATATAATAATATTATATTATTAAAACTGGTAACTATATAAGGGTATAAAATATGTTGCAGGTGGTTGATGGACATTAGCGTAAAAGGAAAATCGACATCATTTTTACATTACCCCAAATATATTAAGATTGATTGATTAATGTATTAATTATGTGTGTGTGTCACGAACTAGAAGCAGCCATCTTGGAATCCTGGAATTTATCTGCACTTTTGTTATTTCTTTATTATTTCAGTAATTATGTACACATATGGATTTCAGTCTTCATGCTGCAGTTATAAGGAGTGTTTCGGCCTAGGTTACTTTTTGAATAATACACAATGCAGGACAGCCTGTGAAAACAGCTTAAAACATTTAATTCTGAGTTACAAAGAGATGTTGAGAAATGAGCCTGTAAAAATTAGAAATATGAAAAAATACCGAATATTAATGCTTTAGACATTTATTATTGAATAAAATCACAAAAATTATTTATGTACTTAGAAGCTACACTGGCCTGTGTAGGTATTAGGTATCAAATCATCTTTATTTTCATTAAATTATATGGATTTTAAACACAGTATTAACTGCTATGAGAGAATCCTTCCACAATCTTGTTTGTCTGGTGTTTGTATAGGTTTCTCCCCAGCCTGGCGCGTTCCTCTCTGCAGAAAAACCTAGCTGATTGTTCAATAGAGGAGCAAGCTGACCCAGCAGCAGAGCCAAAAGAGGACCACACCTGTGAGTTACAATATACACAGCACACAAATGGGCAGATGTGCACAGGTCACTTCTCAGTGTGACCTTGACAATTTCAGCAGTGCTCGCAACCTTTTAACCTGTGCCATTTTCTCATTCTGTCTACAAGAAATGGTTTCGGGATATTTGATTATAGCTGTTCTGTGTCCTGTCTGGGAAGAGCAGATGGTAGAAAAAGATTTTTTTTGTATATGTGTCGAAAAGAGGCTACATTTCAAAGTGCTTATCTAAAAGGTCATCACAGTGGATGAATGGGCAGTCTTTTTTTCTTTCTTTTGCCCCATTGTCCTCTCTGTAACATACTCTCTCTCTCTCTTCTCCTCTCTCGCCCTCTATCACTCAATCTATCTTTATCCTCTTTCACACCAGGCATAGTAAGAGATGGAGTTCTCACCATAGGTAATGTCTCTGCTCCCGTGTACAATCCTGATGAGAAGATGAAGGTGCCTGATGTGCTCTTTTATGAGAACGCTCAGGTAAGTTCATCGGCTGGCCATTATCAGCATGCAGCATACCTCTTCCGCTCCATCTCACCAGCTCAAGCAACAGGCCCCACACTGAGCAAGGGCTCTTCTCACTATTATATACTATCAAACTCCGAGTGCTCAAATGATTAACAGACCATAATGATTGATACTGCAGTTCTGCAATCATATTACAAACTGACTCTATTTGCTCTCCTGCTAAGCTATGATTCCTACATCAGGCCTATTACTGATTGCATTGCAGTTTGGACAACTGCTGCTGAATCTAGCAAAAGAGGAATTTTGCAGTTCCCATTGATTCTGATAATAATGAGAGATTGGTTTTATACTTTTTATACTTTATAGTTTTAGTTATACGAAGATTTCATTAATTTGTCAGCTGTGTTGTTAAATGTCATTGCTGATTCCCTATGGTCACATTTGTTTAACTCCAATAAACAACAGAACCTCTTAAGTAAAATAATAATAAAGAAGAAGAAGCAACTGTATTTATATATACCACAGAATACTTTGAAACTAAATAACTGCCAACAGTATAACATAAATTGAATAAAACACACTAGAATGACACAAACTACTAGTTATCCAAAGGCCTGTTGAAAAAAGAAGGCCCACAACACACATGATGTTCTCTTACATTTGTTTTTTCAGTCAGCCTGCATTAAAATAAGTTCTCAATGAATTATACAAGACCACCCTCTGGATTAGATACTGGGTGGAATTTGGCATTATGTCTAGGATGTCTGCTTTGGCTCTTTGATAATGCCACCCTGTGAGCGCGTCAGTCCGGCTGCTTCTGTGGCCGCATCGAGATGTTTCCGTCCTCATGAGGAAAATGAGCGAGGGATGACCCAGATACACCTCCCTCTCTGACACCTCTCCACTGCTGGGCTTTTAGAGGACGAGAAAAAAGGCAGATGAGGCGGAGGAGGAAAAAGTTCCTCTATGTCCCACTTCCGAATGACCTGCTTTTTGTCTTTCGAGCATGCCCAGGAAAGAAGTGGAGCACACCACTGAGGCATAAATGAGGACATGTGTCTTAGATATGGCAGTCTGCTCTGTCCACATGTTTTCTTGTGCTATTTTATAGATGTCCACAGAGTAGTTCACTGAAAGCATGCTATTCTCTGATCTAATCTGAAAAACAAACTGCACGTTAGAGTGCTGCTTACGGTTATGGTGTCCCCTTTCTGTCCATTTACTCTGCATCACTTCTTTATTTTTAAACAACCAGTCAGAAGAGAAATTATGCTTTTTAGCCTGCCCAGTTATTGCATGAATAAATGAAGGACAGGAGCACTTTACTCATGAAGTATTCATTTTGGTGCCAGTTGGGTATGAGAGGTAAATGGGGGAAAAAAGGTCAAGACAGTTCCAGTACAGTACAGTTTGGTCATTTCCCTGCTCAGACACACCTGAATCAAATAATCAGTTTATTACCAAGTTTAGTCTTGTGTTTGAGCAGGAAGATCATCACACTGTACTAAACCACACACCTGCAACATTGGGTGGCTCACACCTATTCTAAACAGATGGGAAGTATTTTTATGTGTTATGTTCTCGCTGCAGCATATGATGGTCATGGAGGACATGCTGAAGGACTTCCTGTTGGGAGAGCACCTGCTACTGGTGGGCAACCAGGTAAATAAGATGCATTATCATGGAGCACACTCAGCACTGCGCTTTCTCCATTGAATCTATTAGAGCCTGTTCTATCCAATTGTTCCATTCAGTAACCATGTCATAGGCATTTGCTCACCTGACAGGGACAGAGCGGGCACACAATGCCATCTGCCATCCTGCCCCTTTTTGTAGCATGTCGGTAATTATTATTTCCCATTTTCCTTGAAACTTAAAACATAATCACAGGGGCATGTCTTAAATGTCAGGGTGACATCTGATGTCACATCACTGGCTAAGCAGTGTGCATGACAATCCAATTACATTACATGTCTGTCAGTTGTCAATTATTTTCATATTCACCCAGACTTTAAGAAGTTAAGGTCTTTACTGAAGAAGTCACTATAAAACAGCATGCCGTGTAAACCGTGTTTATGTGCTATACATGTTATTTCAAGCTTTAAATCTTTTAGAGCTACCATGAAATGCAAACATATGCCATAGTTAGATTAGCACTGAAATACCATGCAAATCCCATTAGTAGCATAAAGTTGCATAAATTAGCATAGTTGTAGCAGTTATCAGGAACCAGTAATCATAGAGATGTTGCCTGCTTTATTTCACACTTTATTGTATCTTTATTGTTTTATTTCACAGTATATTGCCCTGAGCACCTTCACAGTTCTCAGTGAAGGCTAAATTTTGACTTGCAGAATTTTATAGGCTTTTTGCTGTATTAGGTTTGTGAGAGCAGGTGTGTCAGCAAATAAAATTTCACCTGTTAGGCCGAATATGACAAACAGGGCCACCTTTCTGCCAGCCTTGTGACCCTTCAGCCTGTGCTCTGTTTAGCACTGCATTTAGCCAATGGTGACCTCGAGTCATGGGACAGTGTTGTGGTCGTTGAGTGTGAAGCAGAAGTATGTACACTGAGTGACAGTGTGTACTGGGACTCGTCATGCCCCACAGTGACTGGACATTCGCCCACTCCCTGCTATAGTTAACTCCCCCGTCCCTGGAGGGAGTACTCGGACAAGGGGTGGGCGTGCTCACAGCTGCTCACTGCCACTGACATGCCACTCGGACTTGCCACACAGACTGACAATGCAATACAGCACCATGAGCATTGAAGAGTGTTTTTTTTCTGCACTAACATTAACCTTTAAACAAGCTGGTGTGGACAGTTTTTGACCTCATGCAGTTTGTATAGACTTAGAAAGTTAACAGATAACTCCAACTAAACAAAAGGTGCACATTACTGTACATTTAAATGTTGTATTCTCTCATTTTTTAACAGGGTGTCGGGAAAAACAAAATTGTTGACAGGTTCCTACATCTAATGAACAGACCTAGAGAATATCTGCAACTTCACAGGTAAAGGCTATGTGTTGCTTTTGCTTTGTTCCAGTTTGTTAGCCTCTTGTACCTTCTATTAGAACCCAAAGAAGGGATGACCCATATCTACTTGCTTCAGGTGAAAATGGGAGAATTAATCAGTACATCAGTCATATGGCCTTTGTGTTTTTTTATCCCACACAAAGAAAGCGGCGGACATTATCACAATAGCCAGCATTTCCATCTCTCCCTAAATCTTAAAGTAAACAACTGGTTATTATGATTTATCAAAAGAGATTTTTCCATTAGGTTGTGAATCTTCTTTTGTGCGCTTTGCTAAGGGCTGGTCTGAAAAAAAAGGTTCCTCTTTCCAAGGGTAGAGTGAATTATTTTTGTCCCTTATAAATTAGGACACCTGTCTGTGGGACAGAGGGAATCGTAGCTCTTAAGCTGCACTGTTGCCTTTGAAGAACTCCTATTAATAGATTGAAAAACAGCATGAACGTGGGAGTCAGAGATTGGCTTCTACCCACACAAGAAAAGGTGCTAGTAGTTTTCTGAGCTCCAGGACAAAATGGCGCATTATCATTTTGGTTTCTGAGTCAAACATCATTATTTAATGTGGTTTAAACTCCAAGTGGGCATGTGGACTTTTGCCCAAGTGGGGGTTGGTATAAAAACCCTAAAGAGACAAAAAACAAAGCAGGATCACCTGTTAAATTAGTAGTGTTTTTTTCTGTCTCTGAATCTTTGAGCAGTGAATGTTAGGATATAAACTATAAAAAAGAAGGCTTTTAATTGTGGTCCAGCTGTGTCTGGTAAGATAAATGCAAGACTGTCACATTTTATGTCATGAACACCCTGTTGCTTCCCTTCTGATATTCTCTTTTATTTGTGTAGCTATATAAAATAAATTCAGTACTCTTTTCAAAGTTATTTGAAAGTCAGCCATGTTCTTATGGCCTGGTTAGCTACTACAGAACTCTAATATTAGACCCAAGTAATCACTTCAGGGATTCTCCCTGCCAGAAAGTCTGCTGAGATATGCTTCACATCTGAAACCTACAGAGATGAGAGCACACTCTGTCCATTAAAGATTTGGGTCACTTTGTTTAATGATTATAATGAGATCATAGGAAAAAAGCTTACTGCTTCAACTCCCTGATGATAATTCAATGGCCTTGTCACTCTTCCTACTCTTGGATCAATACAGCAGAATTACAGATGCTATATGTATTGTATAGTGTGTGACTCTTCACTGTTGGCTTCTACAGAGACACTACTGTGCAGACGTTGACACTTCAGCCGTCTGTGAGGGATGGGATCATTGTGTATGAGGACTCCCCACTGGTTAGTGTCCATTTGTGATGTTAGGTTGTGTTCTAACATCATCTGACCATTGTGTGCTAAACCCTAGAGCTGGGAAATATGATAACATTTAATGTCATAATGATAATTTCATGACAGTATATAACAATAAAAAGAGAGCATAGTTAATCATGGAAAAATGGTGATATTTATCAATGACATGATAAATTACATCAGGATCACAACATACTTGCCTGAGCATGCTCTGAGTCTCATCATCAGTTTTACAGCAAAGAGCAACTCTGTTTTTCTTTGCTATGGGAAAGCTGGTAGCCTAGTGGTTAGGGCATTCGCCCTATGATCAGGAAGTCGTGGGTTAGATTCCCAGAACTGCTAAGCACCTCTGAGGTACCCTGAGCAAGGCGCTAGTGATGCGCGGGTCGACCCGTAACCCACGGGTAACCACGGGTGACCAGTGGATGCGGGCTTTTTCAGGGCAAATATTTTTAAATATTGTGGGTGCAGGCGGGCCGGTCAAAAAGTTACAAAACGTGTTCAATGTAGAGGAAGAATTTCGTGCTGTTCACACTGTGTGCTGTGGGGTGTTCACATATGACAGAATGGTCACTTTCACTTTTTTCATTATTATTTTGTCCTCAGAGTTTTTCATGGAGTTGTTGTAATGCGGCACCTCTTTTTCTTTTTTTGTCCATTCCATGATATTTTTTCATATTGCCCACGCTTAGTACTAACCCCCATTGCAAGTGCCATTAATATCACGAGTTGGTCTTTTCCAAAGCTTCCAAACTTGTTGCCAGTCGTGAAGGATGCCCTGTTCCATCTAAGGGAAATGGTGTTGAAAGATTCATGAGGGAGCCAGCGAACAGTGTGTACTAATGCACAAGCCTACTAGTCTCTGCACTCTAAGTGCAGTCTTGTTAGTGTGAGATGGTGGCATTTTGGTGTACTGTTTGTGAACTGATGCTGTGGGTGTCCTTTTCAAATGGGTTTTAATGATGCCTCGGCTCAATGCAGGGTTGAGGAAGATGAAAAGAAGCATGTGGCTCTGAGTTTGGTCCCTCAATTAGCACCCAGGGCAGCTCTCTGGGTATTAATAGAGTCAGCTTTGAAGTGCCCATAATACCCTGAATTATTTCAATGCTTTATAATGCTCCAACACTGTTCCTGCAGAACAGATAAACACCGGCCATAAATGAGCTAAGTTGGGTTATAAAAGAAGCTAATATTGTCTGAATGTAAAAGGTGCTGAACATCACCTGAATGTGGCTCAGAACAAATCGGGTTTATATAATCAGAGACCACCCACAGCGTTCCACGAATGCTAACCACAGCATAGGTCTTTTTAAAACTATCCTTCTACTTTTAAACCATCCTGTTTCCTGTCATTGCTGTCAACTTTACATGGCATTAGAACATTGGTAGAACATTGTTCTCTGCAGGAGATTAATAGATCATATACAACCAAAAAACAGGATGTCTTGATTGTATGTTAGTGCAGTGAAATGGAACTCTTCTATCTCTGCTTGTGTGCTGGTGTGTAGGTGAAAGCTGTAAAGATGGGACACATCTTGGTAATAGATGAGGCAGACAAAGCCCCCACCAATGTCACCTGCATCCTGAAGACTCTAGTGGAGAATGGAGAGATGATCCTGGCTGATGGGAGAAGAATAGTGTCAGGTGATAAAGTGGGAAAGATAACTTTTTTCTTTGAAGTAAATCCTGTAGTAGGGACGTCTAAATGATTGTTTTTTTTTCCTTCATGTAGATCCTTTGGAAGCAGTTGGAAGACTGAACGTAATACCCATGCATCCGGACTTTCGCATGATTGTTTTAGCTAATCGACCAGGCTTCCCATTTTTGGGAAATGACTTCTTTGGAGCACTTGGTGAGACTTGCACTTTAATACAGTTCTGTTATGCTGTATATATGGCATCATTTTTTCAAATGTCTGCAGCAGGACACCCACATGATTGTGTTCATTTTCATTCAGATCAGGTGTGTTATTGGGCTCTGATTTAAACAAACAAGCATATTAACTGTGCAGTCCCATAAAGATGACAGAATTTGGGAATCCTGATATATTCTGAATGTAAATACTGTATGCAGTTATAAAGAATGACCTTTTCTATTTTGTGGGTTTGTGCCAGGGGACATCTTTAGCTGTCATGCTGTGGACAACCCCAAGCCTCAGGCAGAGTTCGCCATGCTGAAGCAGTACGGGCCTAACGTGCCTGATGCTGTCCTTCAAAAACTCGTGGCAGCGTTCGGAGAGCTGCGTGCCATGGCAGACCAAGGAACCATCACCTATCCTTACTCCACTCGTGAGGTGGTCAACATAGTCAAACATCTACAGGTACATATTCATCTATACAAAAAACATACATTTATGTAACACATCAACATGGTTTTTGAAATGAATGATAATCGGACCTGAAATTTCTGCCACCTGTTAGCTATGTTAGGTTTGCGTCTCACATGCAAAATTAGAGAAGTACACTCTGGACACTGGCTAATAAGCTACACTTGTTGTAAAACTGTAAATGTGAAGTTTGTCTTACGGTATTATTGGTTTCGTTATGTTTTTTTTTTATTTCAAAAAGGTTGTGAGAATGTGGAGTTGAACTCAACTTTGACAGCTGGAGGTTTCCTACTTCAGGACTTTGTAGACGCTGTGGGTGTCTCCATTTAAAAATGAATGGGTTGATGCATTATGTATGGGGGTGAGAGGGCATGTGTGTGAGAGCTGAGCACCGGGCTGCTGGGGAGAGATGATTCTGTAGAGGACTCCAGGCTGTGACTCCTCACCCACCCACTCACTCACTGAGCTGACACATAGAGGCCATGCTGCCGTTCTGGGCCACCTATCTCTGGGATTTAAGCACACATATGAACATGCATAAATATACACACACACCAGTGAATTTCTTCCTTTCTTTCTTTCTTCCTTCCCTTTTTTCTTTTCTTCCTTCATTCCTTCCCTCCCATTTCTCCTGTTTCTTTGTCTGCTTCATCTGTACTATGTCTGCTTCTGCATTTTTTTGTCTTCTCTTTGTCATTGTCATCATTTTCCTTCGTCTTTGTCATTTTCATTTGATTGTTCTTTCCATTTATTACAAATATAAAAGGTTTAAGTTAAGCCAGTTAGATCGAAACTATCATGTAAATTCAAGTTAATAATTTGTCCAACTTAAATGAACCTTAAACAGTGCACTAAAATAAGCACATGATACCCACTGAAAGGAAAACTGAAGTGAAATCTTTTGACTGATCTTGTGTAATTTCATTATGCACTCAGAGCCTGTTGTCATCTTTTCACACTTTTCATTCCTGGTGTGTGTTGAAAGACCAGTTGTTCCTTTCTTAACTTTCCATATTAATCAAGCTGTGTTTGAGGAGAGAGACTGTATGTTTATCTCTTTTGCTCTGCATTTGACCAGGTATTGGCTTCAAAGCTGTCAAAGTCTCTCTCCATGTCTTTGCCATTTTCTAGAGCCTTATGATACCTCGGCCCAGGTCACTCAACCTCAGGATCAATACGTGTGAAAGCCAGGAAACGGGTCTCTCTATCATCGATCCATTCAAGGCCCAGCAGCTTGTTAGTGCTAGCACAGGAACACAGAAAAAGCTCCTTCAGTGGCTTGTAAAAATGCCCAGCAATCTTCTCATGTTCCAACACTCAAAATCTCTAGGAGTACATCTCAGTTTCTTTACCTGAGATTAGAATCAGTAATTAAAACATAGAATCGCTCTGCCAATCGAATGTGTGTGGCTGTTCTTCTCCTAAGTTGTGGATTTGTAAGCGTGTTGACCACATGCTACAAGCCATGTGTTGCATACTCAATCAAGATCGATCAGGATGACCTTTTAGGTGCAAGCCAACACATTTATCTCTGTCTGCTATCAGGTACATTCCCCCTTTACACGTGCTGCCCAATTGTATGTTTAATGATGCATTTGGGCACATCTTTTTTTTTTTCTTTTTACTTGGATAGAATTCATAAAGGTTTGTGTGTGAGCAAGCTGAGCCTGTCACCATGGTAACAGAAAGGGACATCAGTCGGTGTAAGAGTCTGCATAGGCGGTATTGACACTAGCAGCCTCTCTTCCTCAGCTCTCTCTCACCAGGACCTCCCTCATTAAGCTCCTGGACCTGATGTACATCACAAGAACATTTGATCTGCCTCTGTCTTTTGTCTTTAGTCAACTTCTTTTTGTCTGCAGTTACACAAAACTGATGTTCGAAAAAGTAGGTTCTCCATTTAAGACGGTCATTCTCATCCAGATCAGCAAAAATGCTTAATACATGTTGAATGTTGTAATAAATTACTGAATAAAGATGTTGAACATGTTAATGATATGCATTTTATATTTCTCTTTGTAGAAATTTCCAGACGAGGGCCTGGCTAATGTGGTGAGAAATGTGTTTGACTTTGACTCCTACAACAAGGACATGAGAGAGGTTCTGATTGGTGTTCTGCACAAGCACGGCATTCCCATTGGAGCCAAACCCACCAGCGTTCACCTGGCCAAGGAGTAAGAGCCTCGGGTTCTCCCTAACACACTGTGACAGGTCCTCAGTGAGAGCTGCAACCAAGTCATCACATACATGTGCAGGATGCTAGTTCTCATTATCTGTTTATGCACTGCGTCTGATGTAGATGACTCCACTGAAGAGCTGCCAGCAGATCTGGGATGGCCTTATTGGGCCTTTAACCGAAACTTATACTTGAAATAAACAGTTCAGCTAACTTGCTCACACAAGAAAATTTTAATTATTGTAATTAAAGTGTCATGGTCATAGGCTCTTTAAATTATAATACACTGAGATAATTCATTTTAAAAAGGACTTTTGTCCTTTAGCTTGTAAGACATATTCACTTAGTGATATTATTTATTCTAACTGTACAGTTTATCATTGTGCCAGTTACTGGTATATTCTATACCTCTAAATAATATCTCTGAAATGAGTTACCTCATCAGTGTCTTGACTTCTTAAAAATGCATTTTCTGTCCATCTAAAGCACACTCATTTCAGATAATTATGATCACTAGTGTACATATTTTGCATTTAATAAAGGAAAATATTTGTTTCTTCTGTCTCATGCTTGTCTTTCTTTAAATTTCAATTTGAAACTTTTGGAAACTTAAATCATTCTTTAGACAGTTTTAACCAAGTTTTACTATGAAGAAACAAGTATTTTCATTTTTAAAGGTAAAATATGCTGCCTGTTTTCAGAGCTTGCTTCATTTTTTTTTTTAACAAATAGTTGTCAGGTTTAGTATTTTAATGAATACCATACAATATTTAACTCTGATGGGAACACAGTTTCATTCCACCTGCATGCACTCAAGCACAGCAATCCAGTGCTTTCTAGGGAAAAGCAAGTAGCCATTGAACAGATGTGCAGGCAGAAGAAGCCGAGCAGCAGCGCAGAAACAGCATGTTGAGTGTGCTCATTGAGCAGAGGGAAGGAAATGAAAAACACCTCATTAAACTGAAGCGATTGTGCTGTTGGTTACTCCTGGAATCTTTCATTAGTGTCCTGTTTTACAACCCTTGGCAAAAATTATGGAATTTCCACACTTGGAGAATGTTTTTTTTTTTACTTCATAGCAAATAATGAAATCACAGATATGACCCAAAACAATTTATGTCTAACAGCTAAACATTCTAGCTTCCTGAAACATACAAATACATTTTTTATTACATATTTAATTAATCCTTAAATGTGGAGAAAGACGGTATGGAATAATCTACAAACAAAATCACAGTTAGTACTTTGTTGCTCCTCCTTGGACGTTTAAGATGACCAATGAAAAACAGTAGTCTCCTTTAGGCTGGTTTTCAGAGTCTGGCCATTTTTGGAAATAAATCTTAAATCCGGACTCTTTGCTGGCCCTTTACTGAAGAAAAGCTTTCACACTTTTTGTTCTGTGAAAAGATGCATTATCATGCTGAAAAATGACTTAATTTTCATTTCACTTGATGGAATAAAAAAAGTGTCTAAAATTTTAGTGTACACTTGTACTAAAGTAATGATTGCCATCTCCTATGAACCTGACATGCAGCCTCAGATCATTAAAGAATGGGGAAATGTAACAATTTCCTTCAGGAAGTCATCTTTATGTTTATTAGAACAGCTCCATAAAAAGTTCCAGCATCATCACCTTGGCTGACATAGATTCAGGTTTCATCTCTAAAGATCACATTCATCCAGTCATCCTCACTCCATGACTGCTCCTCTATTGCCTTGTTTTCCTTTGTTTGAGTGTTGGTGCCATTTTTCGTTTTAGAGTCTTTTAACTGCTGATACATTTGGATTTTTGACGGTGCTTTTTTAGAAATGAAAATTACAAGATGATTAAAATAATGTAATTTAATCTGAAATTTAATTATTTGCTTCAAAGAAAAAAACTGGGTGAATATGCTCTAAGTATGGTGATTCCATTTTTTTTGTTGTTGCCAGGGGTTTCATGTATGCCCTGTTAGTTGCTTGACAGAAAGCAGTTGACTAAAGTGTGCATGAGTTAACTGTGGGGTTGAGAGAGGTTGGGAGACTCTCTTTAAACAAGAGCCCACATAACAGATGGCCTGTAAAAATGCCTTTAGAGAAAAGAAGACTTACTTCTGTTGAGCTTACAACTGTCTGTTAAAGCCATATTCTTCCTTTCCAAGGTTACCATTGCCAGATTGCAAAATGGCAGGCTATTGGACCATTAACCAGTCTGGCAATGCAAGGCGGAAACTGCTTTGTCCTACTGAGTCCCATCGTGTAGATATCAAGGTACCTCTCTTACACACAGAACTGCTCATTCCTGTGATCATCTGATGCATCAGTTCTCAACAATTTCCCTGCATGTTTTGGTGATTTCCCCACTCTGCTCCAACTTAGTTCATTACCCGTTAGATAATCAGTCGTCGGTTGAAGTGGGTATATTAGAGCAGGGACACATTAAAATGTGCTGAAATTGAGAACCACTCTTGGGTTAATCGTTATGCTCTGCTGTGGGTCTCTCCAGGGCCCAGTGTTTTTACGAGTGCAGGGTTACCCGCTAGAGAAGCATGAGTCCAGATCCATGAGCTTCACAGAGGAGTCTGCACACTGGCAGATCCCCATGAACGAGGTCAACATTGTCTGCGATGTCACAACTGCTAATGGTAGGCAATACAGTTTAGTGCATCACTGTATCAGAAAGATGTTTCATTTGTATCGTTTTTGTTATTTTAGCAGTTATAGTTAATTATAATCATTTCCAACAATTCACTAATTCTCAGACAATTTTTAAACTTAAAACATAAAAATGTTTGCGTAGTCCCTGAGCCTGGTGTATTGTGCCTAATGTCTGCGTTCCACCGCTGAGTAAATAGCTGTGGTGAAATCTCATATGTCAGGATGCATTGAATCATTAATTTTATCCAGTCTTCACTTAGCTGAGGTTCCAGGCAGTTTATAAGTTATATGTCTTGCAGATCTCATATACGTGGCCACCTGTAACCCAGTGACACTTTACTCCATGAGGGAGAAGGCGGACGAGCTGCACTGCATTGAGCTATATGATGTCTTCCCCCGCACCATCAGCGGAGTGTGGCAACCCTTCATCACTGTGGCTGCACTGGGCAGCCCACTCCAGGGCCAGGTGGTGCTTCATGAGGAACAGGTGTGTGTACATGCATGTGCTACAGCACGCACACACATAACACACAGATACACTCAGTGAACCTAAGAATTCATTTAAACTGCCAGTCAAATTTACGTCCCATTACACAGAGAATGAATATTGTGAGACAGGTGTCTTTCATTATGCCTTTGCCATTGGCTCTGTGTGTGGAGTTTGTATGTGGATGTGTATGTATTCATTTTAAATTTGAAGAGAGATAAATATAGGATGTTTTCATGATTATGGTACCATTGGTGTCATGGTTCAGATAAACCGTTAATAAAAGCCAGTTCTTAAAACAGCACTTTTGTCTTTCACAAACCACACTTTAACTAGAAATATATATATTTTTTATTAAAATACTTAGTATGTGCATTAATTATAACTATATTATACCTAAATATACCTATGTTTCAAATTATTATTTACATTTAGTAAGTATATTTTTGTGTTATTGTCCAAATCCTTTTAACAACTCATGCTTGAAACATCAGTGTTTTTTTTTAGATTCATTGTTTTAAAAAAAAAAAAAAACCACCCCCACTTACCCCCACCCCCAGTTAATGGAATCACGCAAATGTTAGGTGGTGTCATGTTAAATTCCTTGTTGTCAAAGTCAATCTCACTGATCCCATTATATATTAAGTTTGTGCTGTACTAATTTTCTGAGGTTATTTGAGGAAAAAGTCATAAGGGGTTAGATTGCTTTGGCTTACAAACACTTTGTTTGTAACAACTGGTCTTTGTAACTATTTGGCCTTTTGAACTAAGCCACTATCTTTTATCATGCCTTGTTTACCCCGTCTGAAAATAGTCATATCCCTTGCAGGTGCAGCCCATAACTGCACTTATGCAGAGCCTAATAAGGTACCATAGCTACAGAGCACAGAAGAAACAAATAAAATCAGAATTTATATCTACATACACAGCTGCTGCATATTATCAGGAAGAAGAAACCTCTAAAAATACCTTGCGTGTGCGTGTGTGTTTGTGTGTGAAAGAGGGACAGAATGGCTACTTATTACTTTTGCCCAATAATACGGGATTCCAGACATCACAAGGGGGGTCATCCGGGGGTTGTGGTTCTCCCAGTGGAGTAAAAACAAAGCCTGAATGGAACAGTTCGGCTCATAGTCCTGACAGCTCTTCTTAGCTATATCCACCATTTATCTAGCCCTGACGTAAGCCTTCTATTCTTAGCTCAGACAGTGTGCACTGTATGTCAAGCAGGCCATAAGGAACCCATTAGGGCCCAAATGCAGGGAGGCAAAGCCTAAGCTGCCTCACTCTCCTTTCCCATAAAAGTAAATTGAAGATTAAGCAGATGCGTCATGAATGAAGGCTGACCTGGCCAAGCGGCTGTGCTGTATCTTCAACTCGACCGACTGCAGTGGCCAGATCGCAAGTTTCATCTGCCAGAACTTGAAAGCTACAAAGGCTTGGCTGCCTGTAAGAATAACACAGGCCTGCCTGTGCTGCCACTTTGTATTTATAAATGAAGCTTGTTAGAGAGTCTACTTATTCAATATTTTCTCATAAATATGGAGTGTGCTGCTCCAGATTTAGGTTAGCAATTAGACATAGGTTAACATAAGTTAGGTTGAAATAAAATATGCAGTAAGCAGCTAGTTACAAACAACCTAAAGTACAGCTTCGGAAAAAAAAAAGATCACTGCAAAAATGTTCAGTTTCTCAGGTTTTATCTTTTATAGGTGCGAGTATTGAACTGAACAGCTTTGCCTTAGTTTTTAAG
>JBBPCY010000002.1:13736752-13747718 GCA_037974405.1 Brachyalestes nurse | reverse complement strand
CCCCCCCTTGACGCTCTGTCTCTGTCTCGCTCTGAACGTCACTCCCATATTTTCACACTCTGTTCCACTACAGCATTCTTGTGAATGGCACCTCTTTTGGAGACTATAGCAGGGCATTCCAGCATCTGGAGGTGTTTTCCCCTTCTCTTCACTTTGTCTCAGCCCTTCTCTGATTAATGAGCCTGTAAATCTCCCTCCATTCTCTCTGGATGGACCCGCCTGGTGTGGATTTATGAGAAGGCCCTGAGAGTGAATCAGCCTCTCGCTCGCTGATGTGACTGCCATCACACATCCAAAGACTGCATGGTGGGAAGAAAGAAATGAGAAATGTTGGCGAAGCATTGGCTCTCTGTGATGTCCACATATTATCCATGGTGTTCATTGAACTTGCATGCATTACTGGTGAAATTCATTACTGGTGTAATTCTAAATTTAGTAGTAGCGTCCCACATGCATGTTAGCTTAGTTCAAACAACCACATTTTATTTGGATTCTTGTCCCTTTCCTTTGTTAGTCTCTTGAAATGTTGAGCTATAGGGGGAAGATGCCCCCCATATCTCAGATGTACATTGAGAGTGTTTGATTGACAGTTGTTTTCTTAGGTGCTGACTCTGTGCCGACCTGCTCAGACAAAGACTGTGGAGCAATAGTTGCGTCAGTTGTGCCTCCCCTTGTGCCAGTTACATTTCCTCGCTTAGTGTAGTCCTTCTATTTGAGAGCAGGGCTGTTATGATTACTCTTTACGCTTTACGCTTTATTGCTCAGTTAAAATAACTATAAAATGTATCATCTCAGCCAGTCAACAGTCATGAGTCGGCAGTTTGCATTATAAGTGATGTTTTAAATTATTTTTCTGAAATTTCCTACATCCTGAAGCATTGACTGATTCATACACTTATTCATTTGAATTCAGTGCAATGAAATACTCTGATAGTCCAAAAATGTGACAGTATGCGTTATGGACATGTGACTCATAGAGTTTGCTTAAGAATGGCAGGAAAAATAAATGATTTGAGCCTTTTTGAAAAAGTGTGATCTTAGTTGTTCAATCTGTTGAATATATTGCAAGCGTACTGAACTGAGTGCTGAATCGTGAGTTGACTGTATCGTTACATCCCTGACAAATATGTGTTATTTACCTCATTGTGGCAGACCTACTAATGTTTGTATCCGCAAACCCTATTTTAAAAAAATCTCTGCTTACTGCTTACTATGTAGTAGTATCATAATGACCCACCCGCTTTGTTTTACTATAGCTAATTAATACTGACGGAATGATTGTATGCGTTGTTTAATTCTGGTGCTAACACGGACTTAACATATTGAAATTTTTTTTTTTTCAAAATAATGAATTGTCTTGAAACAATTGTGTCCTTTCAAAGAGTAATAACTCTTGAAAGTGAGTACTTCATTTCACACCTCATCATTTCAGCTTAGTAAATCCATATTTTGAGGTGACAAAATTGCATAAAAAGCCATAGTATGCCGATGTTAATTTGTATGAAAGTTCTTTATAGATCAATTAGCCACCCCCACCTGTGCTTATTCTGTGTAGACCACCAGTAATTAGGATCTTTTGAGTAAATCTGTCCAAAAGTGTTTTATATATTCTGATGACGTCTTTTAAAGGATTTAGATTATGAAATGTTTGAGAAGATAATGAGTGATGATGTAGCCTTTCTGAGAAGAATCTCTAGCTTTGTCCTGTCAACCTCCATCCCATGAAAGATTCCATTATGAGCTCGAAGGGGCCTGTCAGAGTCCTCACAATCTAAAGCTAGAAGTTCACTCCTCAGTCTAATTAAAGCCATGTTATTAGAGCATGCACCCCTACACACACACATACACACACACACACAAATACTGATGTCAGGCCTGTGGAATGTCTGCCTTTGTTACTACACTCATGTTGTTCCCTGAGGCAGCTGATGCAATGATGTAATTTTTGCAGTGTTTTACTACAGGACTCTGGAAACACATCAACACATTCAATGCTTTAATCTGAAGATGGCAATGCAGCTGCATTGGTTCTTAAATGTTATGATAAGTGATTACATTATACCAACAATCGTTTGGTAAAATATGCTCTTGTATTAAAACAAATGTTTGCATTGTTTATTACATTTATTCCTTACATGCCCCCACTAAATAATTTCTCTAGTCACATTTGTGTGTTAATTGATTTTTTTAAAATAATTTTCAACAGAAAAAAAAATATGGAATAACATTAAGCTGAAATGAGATTTCACTGAATTTTCTTAAATAACTATAATCAGATCTATTATAGTTATTATAGTTATAGCAGCTTCCATGAGCAGTAGTGAGAAGGTGTATAGCCTCAGGGGAGTGGGGAATGCCTAGTCCTGCCATTCAAGCTCCTCTGACATCACTGCCCCTGGCTAGGCCCACCATATATGTTCTCCTGTGAGAAAGAGCCGCATGCTTTCCTACAGTTTAAAATCAGCCACCAGAGAAAGTCAGTCATTCAGGTGTAAGCTGAGACTGTGTGTGTAAGTGTCTGAAGGGAAGTGAGTGGACACTGACTCACCTCTGACCAGCACCCAGCCTTAAAATGGAGAAACATGTATGATTGGGTTACACAGCAGCTGACAAATGCTGTGTAACGCAAGGCTGAGTAAAAAAAAATGTAGGTTGATGATAACTGTAGTGATTATGATTACTGATAAAAATTCATTGTACCTAAACCATGGTTTTTCTTCTAATTTGAATCATCAGAAAATATCACCTTTACTGCTTATTAACACAAAAGTGGTTTACTTTCCATATATAGAATTTATACATTTAGTAGACTTTTTTCACTTGTGTCGGTTAATACAATCGTTTGAATCATTCTTACATGATGTTTGGTTTTATTCTGTGATGCTTTAATTGTAATATTATTCAGAAACACGAGTGCCATCATTTTAACCAAAAACGCTCTTGCTCAAATAGTACATTTGAGGGCCTAATAGTTTCTTTCATTATAGGAGAACTGTCTTGATGTGAATTTCTAGGTATCCTTCGGCTATAATATCCTTCAACTCTGCAATTTACATTTTAAATCATTTGTAATTAACACATTAATATTTGGGAATTGTGTATGGTCATTATTTTTGTTTGTTTTTTTTTGGTTGGTTGTGCATTTCATAATGATACCAGATGGGTGTGAGAGCAAAAAGAAAGGCATTTGAGGTGTTTGAGATGACCGGGATTATGTAGATGATTATCAAACTGTCCCGCATTAAGAGGTTGAATGGGGTGTGTGGAGTTGGCGACAGATTCCCTTTAACCTCCAGGACATTCCGTCTACTGTCTGCAGATGGGTACCTCAGATTAGGCTGTGTACACTATACACAGTCTCCTTGTATGGAGCAGGTGTGCTGCATGCGGCTGCTGTGCGTGTTTGTGTAAGCGCGGGTGTGTAAGAGGAGCCGGAGTCATGTGGCTCCGGGGATGTTTGACGCAGACGCATGCCTCTGCTGTAGTGACCACTGTCCTCATGCTCCCGTGTCTCAGGAATGGTCAGAGTCACCGCCACCCTGCCACCCCCATCCCCCCGCCATTTACCCCCACATATGACCCAGAATCCTGGGCTCCATTTATCAGAGTGTGATGAGGTCCAGCAGCTGGACAAACAGATGGGTGCTAGGTAGGATTGCAGGTTATGGACAAAACACCATATTGTGATTACGCTGCTACTAAGGGTGTGATGATGCATGATTCGATTCTCAAGTTTGGGTTCGTGGTGTCATATTCTTACCACATTTTAAACTAAATTTCAATGGAAAAAAAATATTATCTATTTTGTTACACTAGGCTCATCATCGCCTAAAGGCTGGTTGGCATATAAACTAGACAAAAGTTATTTTTATTTTATATTTAAAGAAAACTTCATTGGTATGGCAAAAAAATGTAGGAAAAAATCTTTATTCTTATCAATACGATTAGGGAGAAGCAGTCATTCTGATTGTTCTGTTCACCCCAAACTGAATGCTTTTTGTGCAGTGTGCTCTAGTCTGTGCCTTTACAAAAGCAGCGTAGTGTGAAAATGGCCAAAGAGCAACAAGCACAAAATGGTGAAACGGTTTAAATGCACACAATAACAAATCAAGTGGACAGACCATAAAATATGTTTGTGTTTGGAAGGTTAAAAAAGAGCCCATATAGTAATTTGGTTGCAACCCCACCACCCTGTTCAGCAGAGAAGTGTCCACCCAGTGATTCTGATGATAGGACTGATTTGCACAACCACGTGAGACTAGAGATGAGAGCTCAGTGGATGTTGTGTGATATTGAGTGTGTATGGTATTGGTGTGGGTCAGGTTGAGGCTGTGAGTGTGTGATGTGCTGGTGTGGGTTAAGTTGGTTGCTTTTTTTGATGAACAAACACAATTGCATTAGATTGCATAATTAACAGAATGCTGCTGACACTGACATTGTCACACTTCGGCGTTATACTGAATTGTGTCTTCGTGTATAGATACATCCTTAATTGCTATATTGAATTATTTTGTCAAAGCTGTATTTACATTTACCACATTTACCTTTTTCAAGAACCTCGTTTGATCAGAGTCTGGATTCCATCCATTTGGTTGTTGCTTAGAGGCATGAAGAATTTTCTCCCTGTCACCACCACCTTCTCCATTCTTGTGCTCTCAAAGCATGTTGCATTTGTTAGCTAGACTTGTTTTTTTTTTTTGTTAACCAGATATGTTGCCTTAATTACAGCTAGACATTTTCATGAAACAAGCTTAAATAGATTTTTGTTGTTGTTCCCCACATATAATTCTTCAAATGTTCAGGCCAGTCAGGCTGTGAGACAACAGCTAAGTATATTTCTTTCTGTTTATTTTTGCAGCGCAGTTGGCTGTCACTGTTTTGTAAAATGCACATTAGTGAGTAAATGGATGAGAGAACTTGGCCTTGATATAATTAATGGCCCCCATGGGTCCCCTATACTCAGTAGCTGGTACAGGATGTATTGTTTTGCTGTGTGTGTGTGGGTTCTGCGGCCTCCCAGTGACTAGACCGCTACTCTTCCTTATGGAGAAGCAGGCTCCGTCCTGAGCATTCCTCAAATTCCGGTCGGGCTGCTGCTGTACCCATTGGGCTGGCTGGGTGGCTCTGCTCCAGTATGCAGGCCTCTGGAGACACCCTGCTCAGATGGGATCAAATACTAAATGTACTGTATTCTAATTAGGCTGCCTGATCACATTTTTTGAACTGTACATTAGTAATAGAGGCTTTTACAGAACAGTACAGTAATATATGAAAAACTATTTTCTATTACTGGCATCTGCTGCACTGGCATCTGCTGCACTTTGTGGAAGAGCATGAAAAAGACACAGCATTTCAAAATGTATTTAAAAAAAAACTAACAGCTTGTCTTTGCTTTTGCAGTATATTAAGTGAAGCAGTATTTAGATCTTCCCAGTTTCTTTGTAGAAACAGCAAAGAACTGGAAATAAATACCCTACTCATACTAAACCCCTCCTGTTATACCAAGGACTAATTATTTTATTTCTTAAAGTAGTCCAAGGCTGATTTTGATGTAATGGATCTTTGTCTTCAGCCTCTTCTTGAATTTCCTTACTTGTTTTAAGACATTCGCTTCTAGAATGTGATATTTAGTAGAAGTATTTCTTCTCTCTATACCCACATGTCTTGTGTCACCTGCTGCCACACGACTTCAAAGCATAATAGATCAACCCTCATGCTTTACAGATGGCAAGCTGTATTTATTGAAACACTTCCACATTTTCCCAAACATTCAGTTGTCTTTAGTTTCACATCTTCAGTCAGACATTTAGATAAAACCTGTAAGCCCAGCATCCTGAGGGTCCAGTGTACTCAAGATTTTTTGTGCAAATTGGATGGATTCTACCTACTTGTTATGCATGAAACTGACACACAAGGCTAAACGCATGTTTATAGGTCATGTACTTTGTAAAGCACCAACACACTTCCATCCATCATGAATATGCATTTGAGGGAGAGATGCACAAAACATGGGAAAATCATGCAAAAAAGAGTGGGTGGAGATTTAACTGTGCTTTTTGCGTTCATTTTTCTTCTCCTTTTAAACCCAGGTGTACATTTGCATTAGGGCCTCAAAAACATGTTGTTGAGAGACTTCCTTTAACAGACACCATGGTTAGACCAATGCACAAACATTTGCGCACAGAATTTATTGTTTTCCTAGCCAGAGTGAAATTACATCTCTGGAGAATGCTTTGGGGAGGAAAAAATAAAAAATCTGCTTTGCCCTGCAGTATGAAGCCTTAGTGAGATGGTGGTATACATTAAATCTGATTTTTGGTCTTAAGGGTTCAAATTTCAGGCTATAAAAGACCAAATCTGATTTGTATGGTCAGACTGTAGTCACATTTGCTCATATACTCATATAGGTTTCCATAGTAACGACGCGTCCATCTCATTTATAAGCTTAGTGTGTTGTTCTTTAAGGACTATAAACAGCAGGACAGTGCCTGTTAAAAGTGTAAACTCTCATGTTTAAGCTGTAATATATATGCAGTATATAGCCACATACCTCCCTGGAAAAAACTGAGTCATTTGTCCGGATATTTTATTGGAAAAAAGTCAATTTAATGTGACTTTGTCACGGAAATCGCAAAACATCTGTCCTCCTTAAATCAGATATGCGGAAAAATCAGATCTGAGCTCACTGTCTGAACGAGGCGTAATTTAACTTTTTAACTTTTTTTTGTTTTGTCTTGAGCGTCTTCAGGTGTATTGCAAGTGCATATTGTATTCACTTCAAAGCATGTTTTAAATTGTACCTGCACACTGGCCCTGAGATTTAACTTGGATGAAGATCCAATGAGCTCTGAGACTTCACTAAAAGTTTGTTCCACGCAGATCTTGAACACTTTTAATTTTTTCATTTTTTGCTTTTCCCAAAACAAACAAAGCATGTCATTTGACCAGAGCTGCCCAAATCTTCACCTACGAGTGAAAATCAACAGCAAAAAATCAAACGTTGTCCATAATATTTAATGAAAAGGCAAGTTATCCCCGGTCTTGCAGTGTGGCCCGTGCAGCCTGTGTGTGTACATGCCCCTTAGGTCAGAACACGCTGAACTTACCTGCTTATTTAGAGGCTCAGCGAGAGAACGGAATTCTGAGAGCTCGTGTTTTAGTCTGTGTGTGGACTTCATATCTTTACATCTCACTGCAGTCAGATGTCTCTGTGTCAGCAAACGCTGTGAGGCCTCAGAGCCGCTGCACAGACTGGTTATCGAAACAAACCTAGATATAGTAATCTAATGTAACATCAGGGCCACCTGAGGGAGCAGACCACAACACACATTTGAAGTCTTGGAATTTTAAAGCTAATTTAGCAGTGATAATGAAGTGCTTGTGGTTTTCACAGAAAAAAACCCTCAAGCTCTCCATGTATCCTGCCTGTATCTCCCTATTTTTCTCCTGATGACGTTTGTGATCAGGCAGGGAGCAGAATGCTGTTTTAATATGGTCTGAGCCCATCAGAGCGTGAGACTGAGTAGCTCAAGGGAAATATTAGTACAGCAAATGGACTGTAAAAGAAAATTACATTCATAATAAAAATTTTATTGTGTTCAAAAAGCATGAAGCGTGTGTTTATGTGCTTTTGTGTGTGCATGCCTGTGTGCTTATGGGTTTACGACTACATCTGTTGCCTTTTTTGTACTCATTATGTAAGGTCTTAAAATTACATTAAGTGGGATGAAAAGCTTAATTTAGAGCAGTGGCCCACTTTTAGATGTCTCTTGTTGGCATTTTGCAAGATTGGCCCATTTTAAGGATATATCAGTGCACAGTCTTAGGAGTTCGAAAGTGGTTAAGTATGAAACGTGAGGGTGAATGTGTTTAGGAATGAAATGTCCAGTGGTTTCTGTTATCTTTGTGTGTGTATAGGCACAGTGTGGTTCCTGTGTGTCATGCTGTGGTCTGAGGTGGAGATGCGGAATCATTAATTATTTGTTTTTAATCCTTACTTTTATAACAATTATGTGAATATGACAATTGAGAGAGCGAGATTTCTTCAGTGCTGTTGGAGATGCTGGAATGCTGGTGTGTCTTGATGTTTGCCTCGCTATGCTATCTAGTATTTTTCTGTCTCTTTTTGTTCACCCCCTCTCTCTCTGCCTTGAGGCATTGCAGGGGAGCCAGGTTTTATCTTTGGGTGCTGAATCTCAAAGACAACAGCATCTTTAGCGGCTCTTGACAGTTGTTGTGGTTAGACACACCTGGCTAATTTTCACCCGCTGTTTGTCTGAGAGTGTGTAGACAGATAGTAAAAGTGTGATGTAGCCTGATGATTCATGTGACCACACATCCTGCACTGACATATGTTTCACTTATAATCCCCTTCAAAAGTTTTGGAACACTTTGCCTAATTTTGAAATGTATATTTCCACATTGTTGCTTTCAATTAATAAATAAATAGGTTAAATTGTGATGTCCAATAGTAATATACAATAGTAACAATAGTAATAGCCAGGGTCTTTATATTATAATTACAAGTTGTAATTTGGTTATTGGACCGATCATCTTTTTTTTTCTACTTTCATTGAATAATTTGTTGCTGGCTGATATATCATGCACATGCATAAGCATATTTTGCAACATTTTAAAACAACACTTGGATAGAAAAAGCTGCAGAGCAATAGTATAGACCTTAAAAATCCCTGTCAGTACAAATAGTTCGGTCATTTCCAAGTGAAACGTTCAGGAAACCAAAACTGGACAGGTACCATGCAAGATTTCGCAACATTTTGTCAGACTAATGGTAAGGAATGTGTAAGACAGAAGCAGAAGAGAACAATAAGCAATCAACTGTAATGCAATCATGTCTGATCCTACACCCCATTCACAGCTTCTTTGCAGCAAAGACACGGGAGCATATAGAGAAATCTGCAAGCTTTCTGATAAATCTGGACTGATTTGGAGCAAAGTGCTTTAGTCGTTTGAAACAAAAATACTCATTAATTATTCCGCTCATCCTTAAGTTCCGCGTTCTCCCAGTGAAGCACTGCTGCAGTCCTGATTATACAGTACTGTGCCAAAGTCTTAGGCACCTGTGCAAATAGTTTAAAACTATTTTTATCAGTGTGTTATGTGTCTTCTATAATAATGTGTCATTAGAAAGCAAACAAGCAAGAAACCAGCAAAAAGTATTGAGATTTAGTTTATATTTTGTGAGAGAAGTAGTTGATATTTTGTGAAGTTTGCCTCCTTATTTCTCATCCATGCCTCCAGTCACTGGTTGGACTTATGAAATTCCATCAGCAGCTCCTGATTTAATTTAATAAATGAATGGATATAGTCAAACCAGGTTTCTGAGGGAAACTACAACTGGGTTTCCTTAAGGAGCACAGTGATATACTGTACATAGAATCTCTATTTACTGGATAATGTTATTTGTATTTTTTTCTTTTAGTTTTATGTCGTATATTAAGTAATATTCATGTGAAAAAAAGTCTTCAGACTACTGAACAGGTATTTCCCATCTGTGTTGAAATAAAAACTCGCAGCCATACAGCTATTTGCATCTGACTTTACTAAACAAGAGATAAAACAGTAGTTATATTCCTGCAGCCAGATTCATTCTGAAACTGATTCTCTCATCAGTCATGAGCTGGAGATAGATGAAGTAGCACGATATTTATGGTGTAAAATCCTGGCTGATTCAGTGCCACGTCACAAATACACATGCACACTCTCAGCACCTACTCCTAAACCGATCTGTCCCTGATCCTTTGGGGAAATGAGAAGCATGTGTGTCCTCTTTCAACCTTGCAGTCCCTCCATTCCCCCTCTGCAGCTTAACTGAAGAACATTAGTGTTCTACACACATACAGCAAAGGCCACTTAACTTAAGAATGATTAGTACAGTAAGATAGGTAAGGCTATATTCAAACTGCTCTTTGAAAACCTCTGAATCACTGTGTGTCTTTAAGAGAAAGCATACAGACACTTAGGAGAGGCATGGCATAAAGATTATCAGTTCTCTCTTTGATCAAATGGACAGAAGTGCCTAGACAGCAAGATGATTCTTAAGACCCATGACTGAAAGCCTTCTGAGGCTGAACTGTTGTGTCTGTTTCCGTCTGAGCGTCCTCATAACACAGTTAAGCAGAGCGGTTTATTTACATTCTGGAACTGCTCTTCTGCCTTCTGCTCAGTTTGTGAAGTAGTTAAACCATTCTTAATATACACAAGAAGGCTAATATACATTGTCAGTGAAATATCAGTGAAATACCACCTTTCTCCTTTTTTGTATATAAATGTAAAATTACCCCATTTGAAAACATCGGCTCCCCTTTACATTTCTTGATAAATGGACCAGTACATGTTCTTACATTAATGTACATCAAAGTTGTCGAAAAAAAATTCTCAGTCAAATGTACCAATTCAGAGAGTTACTAATTCTGAAGGTTTTCTAACAGCTATTGTAGACAGTCTGGAGACCACCAGTAAGGCCACAGGTGTCCTGAAACAAAAGAGTGTGACCTGTCTGTGTGTGTGTGTGTGCATGTGTGCATCTGTGAGTGTGGTGCTGCAGCTTCTGTGAGCTTCTGCATGGTAAGCAGACCAAAGGCAGTAAAAGAGACCTCTCATGCCCTTTGCATAGCAGCTCTAGTGCTGCATAATGGCCCATGTGTGCTGACTCCAGCATGGTGTAGTCCACACCTGTGTCCAATCCACACAACCCTGCAGCAATGGCCATAGACACAGCCCTCAGACACAGCTCTCATAGAATATCTAATAGAAGTTATGCTTTGATTTATGCTTCCCTTAAGAATGTTGTGCCGCAGGTGTGTTCAGTGTTATTCCTGAAAGAGCTATGAATTTGAATGAGCTGGCTGACAATAATGCTGATAAAAAGCACATTTGACCTATTAAACAGCAGGGGCCTGTATATGGGTCTGTCCTCACTCTCATAACGTTTCAATAGTAACAG
>JBBPCY010000002.1:13695473-13707216 GCA_037974405.1 Brachyalestes nurse | reverse complement strand
GTAAGATCTATTCTCAACCTCAAAATTGTTTTTTAATGTAACTTATGTCTGTGATTGTTCAGTGATATTACAGATAGGAGAAGACTGAAGGAGGTTCAGATAGAAGGACGCTGTATTGAAAATGTAAAAAAACAAAAAAAAAAGCTGTGAATTTTTTTAAATGAACTATGAACGCGAACATTTTTATTTGAATGAACTGTATTTTGAACTAGTTCTTTTTCAGTGTGAACTGGCACAACACTGGTTATGGTGTCGATGAGCGGAAAGGAAATTACTTCGTTTAACACTAGCAATTTGATTGAACATCTGAAGACGCATCACAGTACTAAGTACACAGAGTTGCTAATGCAAGACCGCAGCAACCTTAATGCACGTCTTTGTGTACATGAAAGCAAGAGACTGTTTTGATACTTTCTTTAAGGGTGTTTCCACATATAGTCCTCTTTAAATGAACTGAACTCAGTCCTCTAGAAGTGGTCCAAAAAGTGGACGTAATGAAAGGGAACTTCTTTTTATGTTCACACTGTGAGTTCATTCGAAGGGGACTCAGCAAGCCTAGAGGGCAAAAACAGTCGAAGCGAATCTGGAGCGCTTTGTGTTCATAATGCGCGAGTTTAACTGAACCATGCCGTGGACTTAAAGCAGAGATGTTCACAAGTCATTTTTTTCATTTTTCTAAATGTTAAATATGAAAAATATATCGCCCTCTAAATGTGAAACTTCAGTTAGATAGGGCTCGGTGACACCTTTCCAACGACCCCTCGAAAACTGTTATTAGCTGAAAACCGTTCACCTCGGACAAAAGTAATGGGACACTGGGGCGAGGTGAACGGTTTACGGGGGTTATTATGGCAAACGAGGGGTCGATATAAATAAATAATTCCATGAAATGAACATTGTTTGAGTTATGACTCACGAGTCACAACACCCAAGTCCGTGTCAAGTCTCAAGTCAAGAGTCTTTGTTTGTGCGACTTAAGTCTCATACTCGAGTCCCCATCTCTGACTTAAAGCTTTGTTAAAACCAAAATGAACGGTTTATTTTTTGCCTTGGAATAGCCTTCTGTTAATACTTTTTGTATTTAGCCTTATTATAGGCTTGTCATGATCTGTAGAAGAGAAAATAAAACTTACCCTCCAAATTACTTGCACTTGCATGGACACCATTCTAAGAAATATCAGTATCGGTACTCGGTATCGGCAAGTACACAAATAAACATACTCGTACTCAGATCGGTTTGTAAAAAAGTGGTATCGGGACAACCCTAATAATTTCCATTGCACTGTTCCCAGTCAAACAACTCTGTGCACCTTCACTTATGCCATGCCACCCAACGCATGAGGCAATATCAGGTGCTTGCGTCTGCTCTCCACACACTGTACACAACATCTTATCAGCTCATTCAGATTATGAGTTCTTAAGGCTTGATTATGTGTATAAAACAGTTACACATCATAAAAAAGCCAACTGCACAAGTGTTTTATCACAGCCGGATGGCAAAGCTCAAACATTTCAGTAAGGACAGTGTTTTTAATCAAAGGGAATTACACTCTGATGTGAGTGATACAGTGCTTTGTACATACACACAGTGCTGATATATTTACTTCAGTAAGAAACTCAAATAATATTTGACCTGGAATAATGGAAACAGTGATGTAAACAGTTACAAGTAAGGGAATAGTTACTCATTGTTCCAGCCTAGTGTGTATGTAGATGACTGCATTTGCTGCATGGTCAGTGACCATGGGCGATCATTTTGATGAGTTTGCTTGTGCTTAAAACACACTGACTTCACACACTGATATATAGTTAGGGCAGTTGCTGAATTTTGCAGATTAATAATAATGATAAATGTTCATCTACACCAAACGTTTTTAGTTACAAAAGCACAAGCACAAACAAGGCATACCTGTAGCTCCAGCAGAGTGCCCAAAGGCACAAAACAAGCTTGTAAGACATCTGGAATGGACTATCTAACCCCAACTAAACAACCTGTGCTATTGGACTTTTACCCGATGCTCCACTTCCTAAGAGCAGGTGATATCTTCTCTCCTGTCCTGACACAGAAGTCATGAATTAATATACAGACCCTGACTGCCGGTATCATCCATTCCTCCATTTCCCCAGTGGCACCAGGTTTTTCTTTGTGGTACAGAAGAACAGGGACCTGTGGCCCTGTATTGATCATGGCATGCTTAATAAAATAACAGTTGTGTTCTGCTGCCCACTCCCCTTCATTGCTTCCTCCCTGGAGCGTCTACAAATGGCCATTGTTTTTATCAAGCTTGATCTCAGAATCTTGGTACATATTAGGGTGATGAACGGAAAACTGCCTTTATCACCACTAGGAGCCAGTATGAATATTTAATCATGCTGTATGGATTATCTAACGCACTTTCAGTATTTCAGTCATTCAGGATGAGGTTTTTAAAGACAATCAATGATGTTGGAATTACTTATATAGATAAATATATAAGGATTATATTTTGATATTCTCCACAGATGTAACTAGTCTTTCAGTGCTTGTGGTACAACCAGCAATATGCCAAGGGAGGGAAGTTTTCCACCAGAGCGCTCTTTTTCTTGGGTTACATTCTCAGTGTTGGGACCATCTAAATGGAAGCCCAAAACCCCAAGCAGTTCAGCAATGGTGTGAGCCCAAAACACTCATACCTCCAGTGTTGCACCATGGTCCTGGGGGCACATTATCTCATTATATCATGTAGCCTACTGTGTGTGTATGGTCGAAATGCCAGTAAAACCTACTTGACTTGAGTTAGGGTTCGCCAGCTACTATCAGAGTTTCATCCTCATCTTATTCAGGTTGGCGAGCCCCTAACCTCTCTGATGTGGAAATCCAACAGGCAAAAGAGGTGGTCACCACAAGATGCTGAGGCCTTCCAGACGCTAAAGGACTTCTGTTCCACTCCTGTCCTACAACAACCCAACCCAGTTACCTTTCAAAGTGGAGGTGGATGCATCTGAGGACAGAATGGGAGCAGTCCTCTCACAAAGAAAAGGTCAACTTCCCAAAATGCACCCATGCACTTTTTCCTCCAGGAAAGTGTAATAGCAGTGTATGAGAAAGAGCACCAAGCCTCCTCTGGAGGAGGGGAGACACTGGTTTGAGAGCAACACATCCAAGAATGTCAAACCAGATGCTCTCTCACAACAACAGGAAAAGAAAGATGCACCTGCTTCCCCTACTACTATATTACTCCCAACATGAGTTGTGGCCCCTGTCTGGTTGAGGTTGTGGAGCAAATTCACTAGGAGGGCTATGGCCTGGAGGAGTAATCATGCAGTAGGCAAAGTTTTGGACCCCAGACTAAAGTTTCATAGCTCCCACCCTGATCACCTCGCTCCTCATTGCCATGGACGTCCACCCACTTGTCAGCCTCAGACATCTGGAGACTCCCATGTTGGGGGATACTGTCTCGACCGAGATCCAGAACAAACTCTCCAACCCCAAACAGACAACCCACTCCAGACAAACACTCCAGAGTTTCTGAAAGATACCTGATTTCTAGATCAAGTTCACCTAAGTACTAGCCACACTTCCACTAAACAGACCACTGCTTCTTGTGCACCATTGCGAAGTATTGACTTTGTTCTGACTAGCATACCGAGTGATCTTTCTTTACTCCCTGACAGCATACCAACCTTTGCCCTGTGTTTTTGGATTTGTCTTTTCACCTGCTTGCCTATAACACAGTTATGGATTACCTTGCCTGTTCACTGGATTACTCTTTTGCCTGTTGTGATTTGACTGTGAATGCCTTGGAGACCATTTTTTCCTACTGTGAACTTTGCCTGTTTTTCTACCACAATTTGTGCTCATACCCTGTGTCAAATCTATCAACTTGGAACTCTGATTTAGGGTCTGTATCTATAATCATTTCAGTGTGGTTAGGATCAAGTTTGCGCAGCTATAGAAGCAATGTCCTTTGATGCATGCACCTTAATCAGCAAGCCCATTTCCTTACTGTGGCTTTAAATAGAAGGCGTAATAATGAAGGGGCAGTATTTAACTCTGCAGCTACTGCAATTGGAATTTAAGAGATGGTGGGTGCTCCAAAATAGCACTCTGTGGGATTCTTGCTCTAAAACTCTATGGTTGCACCTTCCTCTGTAGCTAGATCTGTACACCACAGGATTTTTAATTGCTATAACATACTGGTGAAAACAGCCTTTCTCTGAATGTGGCAAAACAAAATGCATAGATTTTGTAATGTTAGAATGAATTATAATAAACCACACGATTAAAACTCATCCTATTGCCAATTATAATTTTTTCTTAGTTTGTGTGCATATAGTTCCTCTGAAACCAAGTCCATTTCAAGGTCATTTACGCTGGCTAATTAAAGAGACTCAGGCCATTTATTTAAGGTTGCACATTGCCAAATGACGTACTTATACATTTACATTATCTAAATTAGTTTAGAAATGTTAAAAGCTTGATCTATCAAACACAAACCACATTGTGGCAATTATGAACTTATTTCTTAGGCCATGTCCACATGTACACGGATATTTCTGAGGTTTTTTATGCGTTTCGGGTCAGTGAAAACAGACGTTTATGTGTCACAGTATACGCCGTGTTTACATTAGGTTTTCATCTACAATGCCCGACGTATACAACATACTACAGCTCTCAACTTTGTTAGAAGTTTTGGCATGTTTATACTCATGCACAGAGTTACTGTCCATCCAGTATGAAGGACACAGACATCAGAGTCATCTTTGGATGCTATTATATTAAACACAAGAATGGGGAGAGAATTTTCACATGTCCACATTTCCAAGGCTTCTGATTGGTCACCAATGCTATACGGCTTAAGGTTATTTCGTCACCTTGATGTTGGATGTTTAGTTCTAGACCACTAACATCATTCCAAATTATATCAAAGGTTTTAGCTGGAACTCAAGAGGACACAGACGTGAGGCTCCACAGGCCAGTGCTTGAGCGGCTTTAAACACCTGTGTCAGCTAGAGGTGCACATTAAAGTAGCTAGACACTTTTGAACATATAGTGTCGTTTACAGAAGGGCTTACAAAACCTGAGAAGTCACCAGGCTCTTTGAACTGCCTAGTAGCATTAGTGAGTCCAAACAACCAGGTTGCTATAAAGGTAAATCGGCCATATGTAAATACTTTTACTGACTTAACTTCAACCTTATGTTAAATGGAAATTCAAGAGAAAAAAGTAATTCACATAAACCTTACTAATATGTGTTGTCTAGTCTTGGCAGGACTGAAGTACACGCAGGGAAAAAAATCCTTTTGACAGTACATTAAATAGTAAAGGGTTATGTTTGGGCTGTAGACATTGTAGTCTCTTCTGTTTTGCTATAATGAAATATTTCACATTAAGCCACCCTGAATGACTGCACATCTCAACCGTTATATTATGCAAATGGAAAAGACTTTGGACTTTTTTAAATCATGTGGTATTGTATGTCTAAACTTTATGGGGTACTAGAGTAGAGACCCGAGCAGCTAGTGCAGTGTAGCAATTCTGTGGTCATACAAGCGACCAGAGATCATATGCCATTCATTTTCAGTGAGAGTTGGTGAGAGGCAAGCAGTAAGTGACCATTATGTCAACAACTAGAAGGGCCGAAAACACTAAGTGAGGCAACACAGCAACTATATATATACTACCTATATACTAGTAGTACTGCAATCAAAATGATTGGTACAGCAGCTCTACTGCAATGGACCACAAACGCCTGCAGGGAGTGATAGCGGAGAAGATCATCAGGACTCTCTGGCCTCTCTGCAGAGCATCTACCACTGTCCAGTCCACAGGAGAGCTGCCTCCATCCTCAAAGACCCCACACACCCCCAACACGGCCTGTTCACACTCCTGCCCTCAGGACGAAGGTTCAGAACCGTGAAATCTAGAACATCCCGACTCAACAACTCCTTCTTCCCTACTGCCATCCGACTCCTGAATAGCTGACCAACCTCAACTGTAACTCTGCACATTGGGTCACTTTGCACATTAAGTTGATTTTTGCACACTAAGCTCATTTGCACATCAATCTACCTCATACTTTAATTTTTTCTGCTACTTTGCACATTTATTGCAAATGCACAGTTTATATTTATCTACATCTGCACATCACACTTGTCTTCACTTACTTATTTGTATTTTTTTCCTTGTTCTATTTTTATATATTTCTTCATTTAATTTTCTTATTTTAATTTTTATTTACTAACTCTTAACCTAACTCGGCATTTGTGTGTGGACAGCAAAGAAAGAATTTCATTGCACAGAGAAAGGCTATTTTTCTGTACATATGACAACAAACGCTTTGAATCTTGAATGTTTAGTTCGGTAACCTAGCAACCGAGATAAGAACGCCCCCTAGCTACAAGGTCTCTCTCTCACTCATTGGAGAGATCACAACAGCCGTTTTGATCTTGTTCTGTTTGAGCAAAGCTCATCAGTTATTTTCTGGAATCTATAGAGCTAGAGCTGGCCCACTGGTGCTGAAAACGACCAGGGCAACTATCAGTTAATCAATAGTATGATGATTCACATCACCCCGTCAGCCCAAACCTGTTTTCGCCACCCTGCTCTGAACTGGTGAGCCACTGATGGAGGCAGCCTTTCCCCACATCGTCCATTTCTCTAGCCTCCACTTCCAGAGAACGACAACAGAAAACACGTTTTAGACGGCTTGTGTCGAATGGCACCTCGGTACGTGCAATATAAGCAGATTTTTCCACTGTTAACCGTCATCTCATGTCTGAACCTTTACTGGAGCTTCATGCGAAAGGCTCCGCAGCCTCAGGCTCGTGTGGTTGTGAGAAGGCGGAGAGGACGTCAAACGTTAAAACTGCTATTTATAATACACAAAAAGCTCCAAATAGGATAATGTCTGGATTCTCGCGTTTGAAGTAAAGACCCGAAAAACGTTGATGAAACACGACTGAAATATGTGGAAACATCGCGAGGAGGCAGCAGCTACGCTACATGAACAAAACAGATACACTACATGGATTGTATTCAAATACACAGCCTTTAATACGGAGTTGGGCTCTGTGCGGGTCAGTTGAGTTCTTCCACACTAAAACTCATCCATCATCGTCTTTACGGACTGGGGCACAGACATGTTGGAATAGAAAAGGTTCTTCCCCAAACTAGGTCCACAAAGTTGGAAGCATGACGTTGTCCAGAATGTCATGGTATGCTGAAACATTAAGATTGGCCTTCACTGGAAGTATGGAGCTACCTGAATTTGGCGTTCCTGTTCTGTCAGTCACGACAAACCGAGGCACCACTTCTGAAGGCTGGATAAATCTACAAATACACACTATATATATATTTATAGTATCAAACATTCGTTCGTATCTAAAACGGAGCAATCCAGCAAACAGAGCAATCAGAGAAACAGAATCACACCACACTGTCCTGTGCCTCACACTGCACGACTGATCATGTCTCTGACAGCTTACTATATTTGTACACACTATCCAGTGTGGTAGTATGCAGTTTGGAACGGAGCCCAAGAATCAATGGAGGAGCCAAGTGAGGCTTTCCCTGAGTATCACCGCAGTGAAGGAGCAGCAGGCTCTGAGGTTCACTCTGGTCTGGCGGAAGGTCTCTGCTGCCCAAACAGCCAAAGTGCCGATACGTGCAAAGCAGGTGAGCCAGGTGAACTACTCTCTCCTGAAAACACGATCACCCCGACGAGGGTCCCTATAAACAGGTTTTTCTCGAGATGAGGGGCTCTTACCTTTCACGGTGAGGCTGCAGTCAGCCCACGTGCCGCGTGTAGCAGTGTGAGGCTGCCTTCGACTGAACTGAGGTCACAACGCTGGGGGTACGCCCACTTTTCTGACGTCACAAACACGTGTTTCTTCCGTCGCCAAAGATCATCATCATTATCATCATCATCAGGGTCCAAGGTCACTTTACTCATGCGTTTCTCTCGCAGCTTTCAGACCTGAACAACACATCTGCGTGCTTACCTGTGTCACTACACCTCATCTGACAGATGGTAGTGATGCTTAAACACATGGTTGAGTGGCATTGGCTGCAGTTCTGTTCCCCACGTGTTTCCCTGAACGTTGTACCCTAACCTCCTCACCACAGAAACTGGCCTTTACTGAATCAGCCTTTGGTCACTAGCCTAGGATTGTTTATTAAAGCAATGATCTTATGTACATTATACTTCCCTAGTCAAAAGGGGGTTTAAATATACACTATAGTGAATTATCCCTCTTAAATGCTCTCCAGAGTGAATGGGCACAAATTCTGACAGAAACTCCCTGAAATCTTGTGGAAAGCCTTCCAAGAAGAGTGGAAGCTGTTTTAGCTGCAAAGGGGGGACCAACTACATATTAAACTCTATGAATTTGAATGCAATGTTAAAGTCCCTTTCAAGGCAATGGTCAGGTGACCCAATACTTTTGTCCATGTAGAGCATCAGTCATTTCACTTTCCTGCTGTAACCATTCAAATTTCCCACTTGTGAGGCTTATAAAGGGTTATCTTACCTTATCTCACATATGCCTATATGATTATTGAAGATTGCTTCAGCTAAGTCATTATCAACATGTACTTTAAAGACGGAATGGCCCACTACCTTAAATAACAAGGTAACCTCAAGCCAAAGAATATATTACTGTAAAAAGTATATTGCGGTCCATTTCAGACAAAGCGAAGAAGTGTGTTACATATAAATACAGACTAACACCATATGCTGACTTTGTGTGCTTTGCTTTGTAGAAGATTTTTGTGCACATCATTGGCTCTCATTTGACTCTGTCATGTCTAAATCACAGGAAGTGAACAATGAATTTCTCATTGTTCTCATTGTGAATTTATTAAAGCCATAGTTTAGATCGATTCAGTCATTCAAGCGATAGTTTATTGATTCAGTAAAAGTTCGATGATTCACTTATTAAAACCATAGTTTAGTGATTCAGACATTAAAGCAATAGTTTAGTGATTCAGTCATTAGAGTGATAGTTCAGGGATGCAGTCATTAGAGTGATAGTTCAAAAATTCAGTCAAAGCGATAGTTCAGTGATTCAGTCATTAGAGCAATAGTTCAAAGATTCAGTCATTAAAGTGATAGTTCAAAGATTCAGTCATTAAAGTGATAGTTCAAAGATTCAGTCATTAAAGTGATAGTTCAGTGATTCAGTCATTAGAGTGATAGTTCAAAGATTCAGTCATTAGAGCGATAGGTCAGTGATTCGGTAGTTAGAGCGATAGGTTAGTGAGTCATTAAAGGGGACATATTATGCAAAACTCACTTTAGTTATAATAGGTCTATGGGCTATACACAACATGTTAAGTAAGTTCTTTGCACAAAATCACTCTCACAAAGAGATATCACCAGGTTTATTCTTCACAGTTTGGGTCCCTTTTAAAACAAGCCGGAGGGCCCAGTGTGAGGTCCCACTGGGCCACTTTGCTTAGAACCACCCCTCATCTGTCAAGACCCCGCCCACTAGATTAGTTGAAGATTCCCCATCTTGTCTGCTGGTTTTATGAGCTTAGTGAGAGTGCTACGGCTACAGGCAGAGGCAGGTCACTCATGAAGTGTTGTGTTTAGGGGTGTAACAATATGCCCAGATCACGATACGGTACGTATCTCGATACTGGGTTCACGATACGATATGTATCACGATATTTTGAATAAAATTTAAAGATGAAACTGAAATTCAAATAACCGATTTATTTAAAAAACTAACAAATTTCAATAACTTTCTTTGTTGTACATACAATACACCTTTCTAGGTTTAATAAAAAACCTGTATTCAAAACAACAACTGAATGTTATTTTCTGAGCTGGGACACATATGAGAGGCAGTAGGGTGATCTGGATCTGAATAGGGCTGGAAATAGCGATGATAATGGTGGCTGAGCCTGTTGGTGTATAAACGTTATAATGATGTCATAATATGCAAATTACATAAGTACATTTATACTCCACGTAAACTGTGGGTCATGCCCAACATTTTTCTAATTTACAGTATGTCTCTATCTTTAACCCCTTTTAAGCCACAAGCTTTTGAAATATGGATGTCAAAATCCAGGTTTAAAAAAAAAGCCTGGCGCTTAAAGGGTTAAACTGCCGTCATATCCTAAATGTATCGGCAACACTCGACGATACATATCGTGACATTTTTGTATCGCGATATATCGTTACACCCCTAGTTGTGTTGTTGCTGCAAAGAACAGCCTTCCACAAAAAATCCCTCCACTTTCTCCCAAAGAAAACCAAAGGACTGCGTGACTCCATTTCATTTTCGATGGCCGTGTCCCAGCAACAATCGGTTTCGTTCCACCTTAAAATTTGAATAAGGAGCTGTGAATAAGGAGTTAATCTCAGCATCTTGGGGGATCTGTACACTGTACAAGTCAGCAGATGAGGGAGATGTAAGTACTTTAAAAGAAAGACTTCTGTGTTTCTGTCGCAGTTAAGTTTAATTTTGTTACAAGCAGCATAAGGGGTGGGTGAAGCATGGGATGGTGGGGTGTGGCCAGCAACAGCTTATTTGCAGGAAAGGGACAGACCCCTGAAACGGCGTGTTTTGAATGGGACTGAAACTGTGAAGAATAAACCTGGTGATCTCTATGTGAGAGTGATGTTGTTCAAAGAACTTCATGAACATGTTTTGTACAGCCCATAGACCTATTATAACTCTTTTTTTTTTTTAAAGTTTTGCATAATAGATCCCCTTTAAATCGACAGTTGAGTGATTCAGTACAGCGACAGAGATTGTCATTTAAGAGATAATTTGGTACTTCAGTCATTAAAAGGATAGTTCAAAGTGATTGTCATTAAAGCTACAGTTCAGTGATTCAGTCATCCATATAGTGTATAAGAAAACCCATTATTAGTCCCACAAGTGAAAAATTTGCAAGAGCTGTATAGAAATCCCTACTTTCATGTGACTAAAAGTCAGGTCACGGCTGGCGGCTTAGGTGTTCGCTGTTGCATCAGTATTTCATACCCAAGACGGCAAAGAAAACTGAAGCTCATTCTAGATGTGGCATTTCCACCTGAAACTGTAACTAGAAGTAAAGCAGGACATAGACACACAGCCCCAATACGAGATTGGTAAAAATGCACTACTTTGGGTAAGTGCACGGAAGCTTAGTACTTGTAAGTAACCTGCTAGAACTTTTAAATATTTCATAAGTTGATCAACAAAGTCATGAAGAAATCCACTAAACTGCCTGCTTCAGAAGAATGAACACTCCAATGGACTGCTCAGAAATGTGAAAAACATACCAGATGGCGTTTAAGCTCACAGCAGAACAATCACAGAGGACAATACTCAAGCAGCTATGGAATTTTCTTAGGGCTAAAAAGCCATTTCATTCACTGGCCAAGTAAATCACCCGATTCAAACTCCACTAAAGAGAAGACTGAAGGTATAAAGATCTCAAAGAAAACAGAAAATTGCTGCATTGCAGGTCTGGCACATTTTTACCAGACAAGATACCCAGAACATCATGTACACAGACCACAAACATCTGTCAGTTAATGTTTCACCCCCTAAAATGGGGTTAGGAGCAAATAATTATGAGCCAGTTCCAACAGTTGTACATACCCTTAAAGATAGCCTTCTGTACTTTATCATAGCTTCTTTTTATCTCTGTACCACAAACGAAAAAGTATTCACTGCCCATTAAGTAACAATACTGAAAAAAGCTGCATTGCTTTTGTTGTCTTATGTATGCGTTTATATATTTATATATTTATATATA
>JBBPCY010000002.1:13649994-13695373 GCA_037974405.1 Brachyalestes nurse | reverse complement strand
TGTGTGTGTGTGTGTGTGTGTGTGTGTGTGTGTGTGTGTGTGTGTGTGTGTGTGTGTGTGTGTGTGTGTGTGATATTTATATGCCTGTTTATCACAGTGTTGAACCATCAGGAAACAAGCGAAAAACCTGCCTTCTCCAGTTTATGGATTTTCAACATAGTAGCTTATATAAGCTCAAGCTTCAAGAACATGTTTGAAACCTGTTGCAAAGTTAACAGTAAACTGAATCTGGCTTTTGGACTGGTCTAAACTTTAGTCTTAGTCTTGATTTGTCATAATCTTAAACTTGACCTGGACTCAGCAAAGCTGGACTTGACTAAAACCCTAACTTCAATGAATAACACTAAAGTGAGTGTAAACTCCATTAGATTTGTTACATAGATGTCGTTTCATAGTATTTAGCATATCCCAAGTCTTACAGTGCAAGAAATTGCTATAGAATTATATCACGGCTCAAGTATCCTATTATATTGTATCTTTTGGCAGCTACTGATTCCCACCTCTTATGGAGTCTGGCCCAGAAGAGCTCTCAGGGTCTGGGTTAAGTGTTCCTCAGGCAGCCACTGCACAGTAGAGAAAGTTTGAGGGTTGAAACAGCATTTTATTGATAGATTTTCCGTTTCACACTCTGAGAAAATCTCTCTCTGTTAATGGCTCAGGTGGCTGTGTAGTGTCTAGCTTGAGGCTCTGTGGTGACACTGCGTCCAGATGTTACGGAACAACTTGATTCATGTTTTCAAATCCTTGCTCTAGCAGTTGCATCAGCCTATCCGCTGGTGTGCAGTTGATTTTCTCACTGGCACAGTGGGATTACACTCTGCCAAAGCGTGAGGCATTTTGGCAGGAGTCTGATCTCTGTCATTTTACTGATGATTCTTCTCCTGCTTTTATTTAGAGTCCATATGCTGTGTTTTATTGATGCTCATCTGTTCCGGACAGGGTGTGACATCTCTGGCTCAGGACCGCTGTTCTGAACAGCCTTTGAAAGACACTGATTAGATTAACAGAAAGTGTGGTGGTTGTGTGTGTGTGTGTGTGTGTGTGCGTGTGCGTGTGCGTGTGCGTGTGTGTCTACGTGTGTATGTGTTCATGTTTGTTTTTGTATATTTTCAGGAGAAAAATGCCAGGAGAAATAAAATTAAGTGCTTTTTTAAAGCAACATTATATGTTCCATGTTTTTTGTTTTTGTTTGTTTAACATTTGGGGTTTTTTTTTGTTTTTCTTTGTTGAGGAACCGGTTCATGTTAGGTTTAGGATTAGGCTCACGTGTAATTTTTATAATGTAATTGTGTCACTATTGGAGCAAAAACTTGTATCTCCATTTTCTTCATTTCTTCCTTTCAATTTTTGTTTCATTTATGTGTAAATATAATTTTTTGGACTGACAACAGCAGCAACATATGTCAGCAGGGTTTAAACATACACATTTCTGCTTGATTCATGATACTAGGTTCACAAATCTGTATTCTCAAAACATTTTGAACAAAAATGTAAATAAAATGAAAACGACGACTATTCGGTTGTGGCATCTTCTAAAGACATGGCTGCGAGGCAGGAGGAGTGTGGTGAATTGATGTGTATGTGCTGAACCGGATTGTATGTAAACTGGCGTTCAAACAATGCCGTTACATCAAATAATATAATATCTAGTTGGAATAATATAATATCTGGCTGGAAGTGGTGCTTTCTTTCACAATCAACCAAAATTTCCAATACACATACAATATACAGTATAGTTGCTTGTAATTACAAGCAAAGACATCGGTAGAGGCATAAGTCAGTATATCTACTATTCTCTTACAAAATGGCACACCCCAGACATTGAGACAAACCATTGTGTGAGTACTTTTACTTAAAAAAAAAAAGTAAATGTAAAAGTAAGTACTTAGTACTTTCACTTAAGTATGACTGTTGATGTAGCACTTTTACTTGAGTACATATTTTGCAGGATATTTGTACTTTTACTTAAGTACTAAGCTTCAGTACTTCCTCCACCACTGCTGATGTCATTATCACTATGTTCTGATGTATTGTTATACCCCTAATAAATAATATATAGTGGACATTCAGTATATGTCCAAAAGTATCTATGTATGATCAGTAATGGGTGCTGATATGGGTGTTCAGCTGTGCACCAAGCTCAGGACCGGCATAAAGTCCTACAGCACTGGGCTGTGAAGCAGTGCTGTGCTCTCTGGAGTGACAACGGTTGATTCAGTAGCTTTAGGATGAATTGGAGTCATGACCTAGAATAAATCGTGGTTGCTGCAAGAAAGATGGACAAACTCCACTATTACTACCCTTGATTTCCGAAAAAAGTAAATGAGCTAGTGTCTACAAACCTGTGGACATGAATGCATGTTGTATATGGATGCAAATGTGTCCTCACATTGTATAAAAACAAGTATATGTGTGTCTGTGTGTGTCTTCTCACACCGGTGTGTCCAGCTGGCTTGGCCCTAGCAGCTCCTCTCACTTTCCCAGCCTTCAGTCCCAGGCTCTGTCCACAGCTGCATTCCAGCCTTTCACTGCAGGATTCTGCTGCTAATGCAAGTGAATAATCGCCACCCCTTCTTTCATTTCTTTCGTGAGCCACCCATACATATTGTTTTTATCTGTAACAGTTATGCACATTAAATACCACTTCCAAATTATCCTCAAATCATTGTTGTACAGGCAGATTTATTTGGTGGTGGATTCTTTCTGTGGTTCCATACTCTTGTGTTTTTGCTTGATACTTTCACGACAAAGCATTTCATTCTTTTTTCAGTATTATTTTGAAACATTATGCTATTTTATTTTGATTCTCTTCCACTAAATTGTCACTTTGCTCCCAAGAAGCAGAAACGTATCTTAGAGGTCCTCTATTGTAAAGTCAGCTTGAAATGGCTGAAAAGGTGTTTGTAGGACGTTTGTGGGCAGAAAGATTGTGCGTGTTTTTCCGTCAGCCCGTACACAGACGCTCCCACTCCGTGTTTCATTTTACCTCACTGCAGTTCAAGAAACACCTTGAATCCTAACCAGAAACATTATTTTAAAACACTTTTGCAAACGTTCACGTACGTATTTCTTCCAAGACTTTTCTCCCAGCTCCTCTTCCCTCCCTCATAAGCTGACCACCCTCATTTCATTAATAGGTACCATATGAATTGCTCTGATGGCCTGTATGACATGACTACTGTTGCTTAAAACACCATGAATCTTTATGCTGGGCTGTTTGGCTGAAAACCAAAGGAAACCACGTTTTTTCCGTTTTTAGCTTGCAGTGCTGGAGAGAGCGGTGAAAAGAAGCCTTTCATGCAGAGTGTGTGTGTGTGTGTAAGACGTTTACTGTAATAAGTCTAGCAAGTCTGAATGCTCTGTGTGGGTCTGTTGGTTAGACATAATTGCGTGTGTACCTGCAGTCTGGAACATTCCCCGCCTGCTCTGAGTCTCATGTTTTGAGTTTCAATGTCAGTTAATATATCACTGTATGATTACGTCTGACACTGTGCAATACTGTAGCACTGTAATTACCAAAGAGATTAGGGACACTAGAAATGCCACATGAAAGAATATTTGAAACATTTGGTATTTTCATGTAAACCTGCATATTATCTTGACAGGCGTCATTTTTTAATTCTCTATATTTACAGTCATGTGCAGAATTTAGGGCATCCCCACTCAAAGTGAAAAGAATCATGCATTGTCTACAGGGAACAGACAAAGCATTTTCAACATGGTAATTTTATGCAAATCAATGCACAATTTCTATTTTTTGCTGAATTTAATATAATGGGAAAATGCACATTCCACATTTTTTTCTCAATGTTACATTCAGCAAATTAACAGTAATTGTGTATCATCACAGAGGTTGTGTAACGTAGTTTTACTAAGAAAATCAACAAAACAGAGATTCACCACCATTTGGCCAGAGATGTCCAAACATTTGCATACGTCTGTACTTCGCATTTGAATCTTGTCTCTTAAGAAAAAAAAATGAATGGAAAAGTTGCTGCTGTTGGCATTTGATGTCATTGGAAAGGAGTTCTCAATATGCAATAAGCAAAATGTGCTGCTTTGAACTGACCCACAGTGTTAGATCTTTCCATGGGGACTCTAAGGAGTCAGCCTGTAGAGAATGATTTAGATCTGGTGGACAACCACTGGGCCCATGTGAATTTAGGTCTGGAACGGATGCCTGAAGGTCATGTTCCGCAGATCACAGCGTCATGTGATGATACGCCCCCCTGATGTATCATTTGAAATGATGACTGCAGCTCGGATCCTGCAAAGGCCCTTCTAAGTGTGGAATCTGAGATCGCTCGTCACATGATTGATAGTCATCTCAACACGTTGAAGAGCGTTCGCATAGATCATAGGAAGCAAAGTCAAACCCATTTGATCTTCTGGTTTTAATCTTGCGACAGGTAACGACATTGAAAACGTCAGTGTTTTCAGCACCTGGTAAACATTTGAAGATGAAGATCTCTATGTAGCAGTGACTCCAGAGCCATCAGAGGACATTCCTCTGTAACTGAGCCAGAAACTTGACCGCATCACACCTGCTTCAGCTGTCTGTTGTTTTGGTGTTTTAATCATTTCATGCATTTGAATGCACACATTGACAATACACTGTGACCCGGGCAGTTACCAGATTATTTAAGTTGTCATGTAAAAAGTTTACCAATATATCTTCTTTTACCAATATATCTTCTGTTTTTTGGGTTTTTTTTTATCTTGGATTGATTTATTCAGCGCATGTGTATGGTTAATTTGATATTACACTAACCAAGGATGTAGATAAATGTTGTTTCTGTGATACACAGTATACTTTTTATATTGTGGGTGTCATCAGCTCCTGAAGAACAACCGTCCAACTGCATATTTCATTCTTAAAAGAGCATTGGTTGTTTTTATTTCAAACTATTTCATTTGTTTTTGGCTACCAGAAAAAATACAGATATGTATCATGTATCTTAAAAACTTCTAGTGAATTCTCCATAAGCATATTTTATGCTTGTAAAATTAAATATGAGCTCTAACTTGGACTTGTGAATCTTCCGATCATGTGATAGCTTAAGTTCACACAAACAATTGAATGAATTGAATGAATTGAATGTATCTCATTGTTAGGGTTAGGGTTGTTATTGTTTATTTCAGAATTAGAAAATGACTGCTGCCCTTTACATTATGTTAGCATTTCTTGATGAACTGACTTTCAGAAATGATGCAAATGGACTTTTCCAAATATATATTAACTTCCTTTTCAAATTAAGATTTTTTTCCATTCTTTTGTATAGTTGCTGAATTTGAAAATGCAAGGTTTTTGGCTCAACAGCTATGAGATGCAGCCTCTTTTGTTGAAAATATTACACGTCTCCTGAGAGATAGAGATAATGTGGGAGGCTGAAGAGCAGCTCTCTCTTTTGTTTGAGAACATCCAGCACTTTGCATCTCCTTTCCTTCTGGCCAAGTCTCCCTCACCTGGTTATGTACCTGGTTAATTAAAAATTTATGAAAAGCAAATAAATAATGACCTCTACTGAATGTGGCATGCCACCTAATGGGCAAATGATCATGTGAGTATGAATAGCCACAGCTATCTGATGAGTGTGTGCGCTACACTGTGCTTTGGCAGTGTGCTGGCAGTCACTGCGCATGCAGAGCAAGCTTGTGCAGGTCACTTGCGCTGGCTGCACTGATGAGTGGGTATTGACAGAAGATAATTAAGAGGGCTTGGGCTGAACTCAGCCCTGAGGCTGTGTGGACCACAGCTCTATCTGCCCACTTGAACTCCCCTCCACACAACACTCCCTCCATTTAATCCTGCGCAAAGATAAAGTCAGTGAATAGGTTTCGAACTGTGATTAATGGACCAGTGACTGAGGGTGGTTGGGCAGCCGTCCCAGTTCACAAATGGCACATGAAGATTTTAGCATGGTGCAGCAAAGCTGGCACTATTTACACGTTTGATCGAATGAAAGAGAACTGGACCACTGATAGCAAAGCCAAGGAACTTTCTTATTTGTGTAAAGAGAACCCCCTCTATGCCCCTGGGGAGGTGTGACACAAGTAATCAGACACCTTCTCAGCCTTAAGCTTCCAGGTGCAGGGGAAAGTCATTTAAACCTTGCAGAACTAAATGAGAGGGTTGCAGAGCCAAATTAAGCAGTTACCCGCCCACATCCCTGACCCGGCCAGAAAGGAACAGGGCTTGAGGCAGATGGGGAATTGTAATGGACTACTCTGGGGTCGCACTTTCCGTTCAGCACATCTGAGAAACTAGTTGCATTGATCACCATCTGGAAAACAGTGCAAACCAGGAACATTCAGGGTATATTCAGTGACTATAAATATTGTACAGTGGCTTTACATTGTTGTTCTTTAACCCCATTTGCAAATGTCAAATGCACAGTGTAGACATTTCTACACCAACTGACAATGAGAAATTAGTTTGTAATTAAAATCTTATTACAATAAGTTTGAGTTCTCTTCTCTTTCAAAGTTAGTTGTGGAGAGATTTAATGCAGAATTAAAAACAACCTTTCACAAAGGTGTTTAGTGTGGTTTAAAACTCATCAAATGTTGTTTGGTTTTCCCAGATGCTTGCCAGCAAAATAAGAAGCATTAAATAAAATGCATTGCTTTTGTAGGTTTTGCTTACTGAACACAAGGCATGGGTTTGTAATGTTATTTAACCTTCTTGGGGCTGTTCAAAGTGGTTTATGAGATTGAATGAGTTAGTAATTTGTTAATAAGAGCAGCTATCTATTTTGCCTCATGTAGAATGGAATTTCACTCAATTTAAAAGGCATTTGCAGGAGACAGCTCGCTTTTCATGACCGTTCTCAAGGCCTGCTAAATTGAGCCCCTCCATGTCACTGGCAGACCCCTGTCTAATTCTCATTCATGCGCTCTGAAAGTGGCCTTTCTTTCCTCTGCTGGCAAACATTGGCCTGCTGCAAGCAGATAAGTGAGCTTCGCTGAGAGATGCATTGAAGAGTGAATGGGGACAAACCGTTTAGCACTATGGATTATAGTCAGGACTGAGTTCACAGTCTCTCCCCCTCTTTCCATGCCATTCTATTTTACGACAGAACTCATTCTCTCACATTATCAGCACAGCGGCAGCCCTTCTGAATGCAGTGCACTCAATTTTACCATCGCCCTGAATGCAAATCCTCTTCTGAGACACTGCAATCTTATCAGAATCATTATCAAACAAGGGTAATTCTCTTGTCAGTTAAGAGCATGACCCTTTGCTATGCAGTTTTAATTGTATTTTTAAAATACAAATCGAGATATTGATAGAAAAGCTTCAGTAGCATCACCAAAGGATGATCTTGAAATAATCTAGGCTCTTCTTTTGAGCTGTGAAACCATCAGTCACAACCTTTATTCACACTGACATTTTTGGTTACACTTCCATTTTACTTTGTTTGTTTGTTTGGTTTTCTATATATTTTTTCTATATTTCCAGGAAGCCTTGGCTAATTCTTTAAGGTGCCTCTTTTTAGGGGGTTTGGCAACCTTACTAAGACACCGTGTTATTTGCAGTGACAGCTTAGACTTCTGTCCTGAGAGCAGTGATCAGTCTGTGTCAGAGCGGATCCACAGCGGACGACACGTTCTTAGTGTTTTTGGTGCACAATAGGACTGGAGCTCACAGCAGGCCATCTGGGCCCTGCATCTGCACTGGCCTGCACTCAGTGGTGATGAGAACTGATGTGCTGTGGGCTGAATTAGAATTGTTTCAACAAGATATCATCTGGTAGTACTAAATATTAGTTTTGTGCTTTGACACTTTCAAATATCCAATTTGAAATAACAAGAGCTGATATGCATGGTTCACCAAAACTCATATTTAAGTGTAAAGTGGCCACTTTACAGTTTATATTTACACAGGACTAAAGAAGCAAAATCTGTCCATTCAACGTGTCTTGGTCAATTGATCATGTTTGGGGTAATGTGGAAATCTGCGTCAATTTGACTTTTTGCTGGACTGCTCTTTGAATAGATGTTAAAAGCTCTGTTTTGTCCCCAATTCATTTTACCAAGAATTCCATATTTAGCTCTTTTAGAGATTGTCAAGGCAAATTAAGTGCTGCTTTCCTCCTTCACACACATCAAGGACATAAATTGTTCATCAGGCTCTTTTCTCTTCTCTTTTTGTGGCCTTCCCTCTGTGCGTTGTGTGACTTTTGACCCAGGCCTCCTTTGCTGTGTGTTTGGGTGAAAGGTGGCTGGTGACTCAGAGGTCAGGGGAAGGACAGAGACAATGCAGGCCCTGCACTAGAGATGAATGTGCTTGGCCTGGGTGTTCCATCATTCTAAATCAATCTGCCTTGCTGGCCTGGGGGCAGCATACCATAACACAGCCTAAACCTCAGCCACCTCTGCAGTTTACTGTGTTTAGCTCAGGAAGATGGAGGTCTCTGTTTACGAGTGCGAGTTATAGCTGCGGATTTAAATGGAGCCCCGCGAATGTGTTTGGGGCATTAAAGTCCACTGGTATTTGCTGATGTTGACTATTTTCATTACCGTTTAGAGGGCTGAAATGGGTTTAAATTACAGTCTAACATTAGTGTCTCATATTCTGTTGGAAATTACTGCATTCTGCGTACTCACACTGGACCACACCACAGTTAGTGAAGAGCCAGAGCAAAAAAAAAATCTTTTAACGTAAGAGATTTAATATCCCTAAAATCCTCTAGACAGGATTCCTTGGTTTGGTATGCAGTCTGTTGGAGTTAATTCTCTGGTGCATTAGTATTGCTAGCTACACATGGGGAACGGCAGCTGGAGCAGACCCATGACAACGCAAGGTGACATCATCATGAGCAACCGTGTAACAAATAAGTTACACATGCTGCTGCTCCCATGCTCACTTTTATTATTCCTTCAGTTAGAGCTGATTCATGTTAAGTTGAAATTTCCTTTAATTATTTTATACATCAGTAATCAGTATTCACTGATTTTTGATTGCCCTCCTATTTTTTTTTTTAAGTTATTGTTAAATAACCAGGACACCCCCAGCTATCCCAGGATTCCATTCTATACTCATATGACTTAAAAAGGACTCAGTATGGATGCATTACTTTATTTGTAATTATTAAACAATAAGGGCTAGAATGTACCTCGTCAATCAACTAAGTTTTGAGTCTTAATGGTTGTTTATTCAGTTTGTAACTGGATCTACAAGGTTAATGGATCTAAAACAAACAAATCCTTTCATAAATACCCACTTAAACTGGATCCTAGTCTTTATTAAGGTGATGCACGCTCATCAGTGTTGTCTAGGACACAGTATGATTTACTGTGAGCAATAAAAATGAAAATAATTTACTTCTACAATCAGCCATTTCAGGCAGCACCAGGTCTGGAAGTCACAAAACAGTCATAACAAAGACTGGGCTGGGATCAGATTCCTGTATAAACAGATTCTAAATCAGCTCCTCTACAGCCAGAAGATCTGAAGCTACAATTCTGGATTAAGAAGCGAAGTTTGGACACCCACCATGTCTTGGCTGGTAGACTACATTTCAGGTAAGTGAAAAACTGTGAGTTCGATTTTTCACTGTTTCAGAAAAAGCTGCCGTTCAACACCAGTATTTTCCGTCCTTTTTTGACTTGTTCCTCTGAGCTTGCATCTCTGACTTGTCAGCAAAGAGTCTAAAAAATTAACCACAGGATCATGTATAAAAATGATGTATTGAGACCAGTGTGTTGAACTGTAAGCAGCAGTTCTTTGCCTGCAAGCCCTGTGCATGACCGAACTGGCCATGTTTTCTCTCATGTTTTGTTAACTCGTCTTCTTTCCATGTTTTCATCGTTGGAATCCTGCCAGAAGATCAATGTCATTGGTTTCTAGGTCTCTTCAGGTAAACTGTAAATCATTTTTTGCCTGCAGGTGTTGTGACAAGGCAAGATGTGTCTTATTTCCATTCTGACCAACAGCCTGTTGTGGAACAACTCTGGCATAACTGTGTTTTGACTTTTCCTTCCTTGTCGTAGAAGGAACTACCATTGGGATGTTGTAGTATATTTAACATGACATCACTTGGCTCAGTGTATTCCATTGTGTACCCAGCTACATCCCTTCCTTAAATTCTTGTTGGATGGTAAATCAATTTAGTATCTAAATAAATTTGACAATATTTGTATGATGTTTTCCTGTAAACAAGGTTAAATCAGTGGACTGTTTATGCTGTGTTCTGAAGACACCCAGTTCTGGGAGGTGAGCAGGAGTCTTTGTTACACTGTTATCCCCTAAAGCGTTATGTAACTCCCATTTTTGGCACTGGAGTAAAGTTGCTTTCCTCGCTTTTACTGAGTTCTATAGGAGGATGGCATGTACCACTCCATGCTGCAGAAACAGTTATCAGCCGCTACTTTCCCACACTTCCAGACCAGTGGCCCTGCACTGCCCGCCAAACTCACACAGGCAGCGCTGCCAACAAGGTGCCAACGGCTGCCAACTAAGAGTTCTGTTTTAAAAATGATAGAGCACAGCTCCAGGGAGTTAAGCTGTTGTGTCAACACGTCTGGCATCAGCTGGCCTCAAGCCTGTAGAGGGGACACAGAAGGCAGCTTCCCATTTGGAGAACAACCAGTACAGGAAGGGGTCCGCTAGTCTGTGTCAAGTTTACTGAAGTAAAAAGTCGTGCCTAAAGCCACTTTTGCTCCAGCCTTTAAGAGGGAAAAAAGCACCACAGCAACATTCATGCAGATTCATTACTAATTCAACGTTCTGCTTTTTTCACCACAAAATTTCCCCCTGTAGTTAATGCTGTAATAGTCCTTCCTTTCACATAGACAAAGTGGAAGTTTGTGGTCGCCCTGCTGCTGCATGCCCATCTGCTTGCCAGGGTCATGACCTATGGGCTAAGTATATTTTCAGATATCTATGACCTGTAGAGTTTGTGAACACTTTTCTTTGGTACTTCAGTGTTTAAGTATTAGATTTGAAGACTGCATTCCGTGAAATTTCAAATCACAGTTGTTGTACCAAAGCTTGTGATACTGGCTGAACTTAATGCTGCAGGAGTGATGAAGCCAGGCTGAGAAAAAAGGCCAGCAGGCCAACAGGCGTCGATAGGTCACTGCTTCTCTGGCTCTCTTACAGCAGACAGACTCAAAAGTGCTGAGGTGCTGACCAGCTGTCATGTTCTGCAGAACAACTGTTCACAGGCTTACACCCCTGCTGTGTGTTCAACCATTTACAGACAATCCACAGACCGCGACTAATTTAATCATTAAACAAATCTGGGCAGTCATATTCATCAACAAGATGTACATATGTATTTGTCTTTATATGTAAACTACTACACTACTACGTATCAAGGAAAAGAGTTTCTCGATTCTATTTTTTTTCTTTTGAAATTTGCACAGAAAAAAAAGGAATAAAACAGAGACATACTGTAAAATCATAGATTTTCAATTTTAATCTCAGTATTAAATACACTCGAATGTTGCTTTTCATTTTTTCTCCTCATTATTCAAAAATTAAGTTCACATTCACATGTTAAGCTCATGTTACTAAACTCAATTAATAATGCAGTACTCAAAACAGAAAAGCTTCTTATAACAAGGCAATAGACTTTTGAAACAATTGATATTTACATAAATACAAAAATATATATATATTCACAAAAGGCTGTGTACATTTACATAATCCTCCTCTATAAAATTACAAATAAATTTCTATAAAAAGCCATTTAAATAATCTTCCAGCTCAAGTTTCCAAAGGGACCACAACCAGTCTTTAGGGTGGGTGTGTGTGTGTGTGTGTGTGTGTGTGTGTGTGTGTGTGTGTATATTTATGTATATATGTATGCATGTATGTATGAGAGAGAGAGATGGAGATAAGAATCGGTCTTCATGATTTACACAAAAGTTCAGCATGTTAGTCCATGAGTGTGCCTTGTCCAGGCTCACAGCGATCCAGTGTGTGCCCTGCTGATTGGCTGCTATCCCTCGTGGTGGGGCTTCCTCATGCCGGCCCACTGTTATTACATCTCCAGTTTACATGCCTGTAGGAAAAACAAACACAGGGGGGACTCCAGTTAATGTGGCTTCTTTAGTCCGTAGTTGTCAAGGCTATTCTTGAACTGAGGAGTTCGTTTTAATGAACAGCCACACTGTAAACACTGCTGCCCCATAAACATCCAAGTCTTAACTGCCCTGTCCCTAACACTGGGAACACTTCGTTCCTAGCACGGAAGTGGAAGAACTACATGTGGAAAACTGTGTCTGGGGCCACTCCCACTCTGATATTTACTCTTTTTGCTTTACAGTCATACATTCCCTGCTCTCTGAGACATATTACGGCACTCTGGACTATAAAGGAGCACTGAAGAACACAAAAAAACTGAGCAGAGCTAGTGTAGTGCGTCTAATATGACACATTCTCATGAAGTGTGATTTTCCCAGTCTAAAATCTTGGTCAAGGGCTGTGCAACTATCCCTCCCATGCTCCAAACCAATGCAGCCACGTGTTGCACTTACTTGCTAGTGTCTTGTCAAGATCAGCGATGAAGTCTTCCAGTTCTTTTGTGTCACCAAGTTTAGCTGTAGAGGCAACAGTCAAGTGTTAAAAAGACAAATCGACAAATTATGTTCAACACAAAATGTCCTATCCTTATCTAACACGTTCACACTTACGCTTGGGTGATGTGATTAAAGGACTGTTAGGTGAGGGGGAGAAGACGGTGGGAGAGTTCAGCTTTTCATCACTGAAGCTGAAGCTGTTTCTGTTAAGTGATTCTGCACCTGTTTGAGAGAGAAAGAGAGCATGAGAGAGGCTTAAAAACAGTTGTGTCTCTTAACAGGTGAACACCCCTCTCATCCTCGTCCTCCAGCATACAGACCTGTCAAACTGTGCCCTGACCCATAACCCAGGGGTTTTTGTGTGTGTGTGTTACTAGAGTGGGCTGAGTGTATAATCAGTGCAAAGCAAATGATAGCCTCGCTCTCCCTTCCAACACGTACGCACTTTCAAGTTCAAGAGTCCCACCCACAGGTAGGTTAATTTAAAGCCAAAGGCCAGAGCAAGTATGCTCCCTTCAGTGCAAAAAAATACAAATTCTTACTCCATGTTTGTGCATTCTTATCCCTGCGCACACCTCAGACGAACCAGGCATGTCATTACACGGACTGTCAGTTTGTTCAACTTCTTGCTTCGCTGTAATCATTCAGCTGAGCGTCTCTCTGAACTAAGTCTTCTCTCCCTTCACTCCTAAGTACAGCCTTCTATTTGCTTCTCAGAGCTCACTCACACCACAGCTCCAAAACGGCAGCAGAAGTGCCAAAAGAGTGCAGGTTGCTTGCGTTCCACATGCAGTTGTAAAAACTGCCTCTCTGACTGCTGAGTGACATAATGAACGCTTTGATTTTGCCAGAAGATATTTTAGACCGCCACAAAATTCAACACATTCAACTCTTTGTTCCGGGAGGAAACAGGAGGGGGTGGAAAGATTTTTTGCAGTTCATGATTAAACGTAGGAGCACATTTCCAAGCAATGCAAATTTCTTTTGGAAAGTATGAACAATTCTGTCCTTTAATCACTGACCCTTCAAATGCAATGGGCGGTGTAACATAAGTCGTCTTATTTTGCCAATCAAGACGATTCAGGATTAAGTGCAGTGATTAACCCACAAGCTTCCATATTTTGGCTTTCCTGTCCTTACTAATAAGAAGGAGGACCAAATTCATGGAAGTGAATGTGTAACCTGAAAATGAGCTTTATCTCTCCAGGCCCTTGGTGTGAGGGTTTTCTGCTGGGCTCCCCCTGCACCACTCCCTGCAGCACTGACACTGACAGAATCTGCATTCAAAACTTCAGGAAGCCTGCCTCTCCGTTTCCAAAATCTGAAAGAGACTACCTGTTCAGACAACGCTGTGAACACAGACTGCTGTTGTTTCTGGCACTGAACACCACTTTAAGACCTTGACATTATCTGTATTAGTAAGACCTCAGCACACACTAAGAAATACAGACTGACATGCCTGAATATGTTGTCAAATAAATGACTGGGAGCAACACAAGACAATGCCTTAGATAAACAACACTTTCTCCCTAATGTATTCCTAAGGATGGGCTTGTGTGAGCCTTCACATAAGCTCTGAGCTGTTATTCTGAGAGAGGCCTGCCACATAAGTGCATCATGTATTATCCTAACTCCTTCACGTGTGCCTACACAACCTGGCAACCCACGAGGCATATTAATAACCTATTGTCAGTTGAAGCTACCTTGAAATGATTGATGCCCCAATATATGGCAAAAATGAACGTGATACCTTAAGACCTTTTCATAACTCAGTTTTCTGAGGTTTGCAGACTTGTTTGCACTGACAAAAACAATAAAGACATTCAAAAAGACTATGAAAAATAGTTTTTGAGCTGTCTCTGCAGATCTTTTGTAGATGCTCACTTTGTTTTTAACTTTCAACTAAAATATGTATTAGATGCAACTGAACATTGCACTAATTGTAATTAGTCCGAATAAATCTATTCCTAAACCTAAACCTAACCATAACCTAAAGTCTAAACCTAACTTCAAGCCAAAACTCATCCGTAAGGTTATCGCTGTTGATAATTAACTTAGTCTCACCAGATGCTTTGCTGACAGTGTCTGTAGATCGTCTGTAGACACCATTCAAAATAAAGTGTAATCCAAACAGAAGGGGAAATCAGACCGTTTATAAAAAATTAACTAATAAACTAAATTGTGACACAGGCTGACATCTAATTAGCTACTTATTAGTATGCAGCTTGTGCTTTTGGTACACACTGGTGGTTGTTGTTTGAAGGCTGTCTATGGGGGATCAGTTTCTGATACAGAAAGCTGTTCAGTGCTGCAGGAGTACTGGATAAGGTCAGAACACAACATAACTTATCAGGATAAGACGATGACTTATCTTTATACTGCTCGCCCTTAACACTAAGGCAAAGGTCAGATGGGGTTTGGACCACAGGAGACAGATTTTATCCATGCGGTGCTTCATCAGATTTCCGTGATCCTAAGTATCATCACAGCTTAAAGATCTCACTATAATTAACTCTCCACTCACTTTCCGAGTCACTGATGCCGCTGTCACTGACGCTGGCGCTGCTCCTCCTCTTCATCGTTTTGAGATGTTCGTCATATCTGAAGTGTCTCTTCTCTACGGGGGAGGTAAAGTCCTCAATAACGGCGTCGAACTCACACAGCACGGCGTTCAGGTCATCATCGTCCTCGAGAAATGCTGAAAATGACCAGAAAAGAACTCTAATGATGCAGTTTCGTGCAGGGATTAAACTATTCCTGAACAAGCTTAAATTTTTAACTAAAACATATTGTCAGCTGAAGTAAACCTGGCCAACCTCACCAAAGCCAGGACTCTGACGGAGTACACAGCAAACTTACATTTGTTCTGAGATTTCATCTTTGGGGATTTCATGTTCCGCCAGATAACCCAATACAAAAGCCAACGGTCCGGTACGCACAGTAAGTGTCCCAACAAGACTTTGTGAATGCACTTCTCTCTGTGTGTCCCGTGTGGAGGTCCTGCACTAAAAGCAGCGGGAGAGCTTTTAAACACCCCCCGCTTCTTGGTGGCGGGCGGAGCCAGCATGAAATGGGCGGGGTCATTATGTGGTGGGCGGGCCAGTGGTTTGGAACCATGCAGGCGTGTGGTGGGCGGGGTTAGATTGTGGAGGAGTGGAACTAATGTATGGTGGGTGGGGTCAGTGTGCTGTGGGCGTGGTCAGCGGACGGTGGGATGGGAAACGTGTCCGGCTCGCTCGGCTTGTAGCTCTATTTAGCTTTTCCAGCGCGTGTCGTCACTCCTGTGGAAAGCACGCGTAAAGTAGAACAGCTCATAGCACGTAACGTGCAGTTCCTTTTTATTTATAACCTCTTACACAGCCTTACATCAAATGCACCAGATATGTTTACATTCTGAGCGTCACTTACCGTTTCAGATTTTTGGTCGATGCTTAAGCTCCCAAACCACGATTGTAAAAGGAGGAAAATACCAAAGCAATTATTACACACGTTAATAATGAGTTTTTGAGTACAATGTCATCATGTTTTCGATAAAAATGTCGTTAGTGTGAATCTTTAAGTATTCTTGGTAGTGTTGGGAATCTTTAAGTATTCTTGGTAGTGTTGGGACACACCTGTTTTCCAGGACCCTTACTTCCAGTGAAGGGCGATTGTAACGCCTGGACTAAGCGTTGCAGACTCAAGATTCACACACCTTCCTCTAAAACGAGGATTCTGGTCTCCCCTGGAGGCGTGGGTTCGAATCCCACTTCAGACATGACTTTAAGCAACTTCTAGGACTCCTGCGAGAAAGTCGTGAGGGACCATCACCACACACTGCTCCGTGCATGCGGTACTGCTTCACTGTGTGACGAGAAAGTCAGAATATTAGAGGTCACTGTCCTTTATTAAGTCATTTTAAACATGCTTCCAACTTTGTGATACAGTTTGGGGTATGCCCTTTTCTATTCCACGTTGACTGTAAGGTCCATAAAGACCTGGTATGTTTCGTTGGGGAAGAACTTGACTGACCCGCACAGAGGCCTGACCTCAACCCCATTCAACACCTTTGGGATGAACTGGAACAGAGACTGCGAGCATGGCCTTCCCGTCCAACATTAGTGCCTGACCTCTACAGAATGAATGGGTACAAATTCACACAGAAGCTGTTATAGCTGCAAAAGGGGGACACACTTCATATTAAAGTCTATGTATTTGAACACAATGTCATTTAAGTCCCTGTTGGTGTAATGGTCAGGCGTCCTAATACTTTTGTCTATAAAGTGTATTTCAGCACAGGCGACAGCTGCTGTGTAAAATTGGGTAAGTGGAGGCATCTGGTGGTGTGCAGCAGTAATTACACTCATGAGGCGCTCTGATGGGTTTTAAGCCCTAACAGGGACTGTTCAGCTCACAACAAACATTTTTAAACGGCAAAAATTGAAAAGACTAAAACTGATACAAGTGTATTTTCTAGAAATAATGTATCTTAGAGGTTCTAGGGTTCAGGTGTTAATAAATTGCTTTGCCTGAGGTGTGAAACCCAGCCATTCATCACACCTGCCCTGTTTATTTTAGCACAAAACACAAATGGCAAAAACAAACTATGCGCTTGCATCTGCACTTTATAGATGACTTTTAAAGCTGCTGTGGGAGGCAATAACAATCTCAGTGTCACACAAGGTGAGAAATGTAACACTTGCTGTCTGAGGGACAGAGAGATGTGTTTGGTTCACAAGCCCCAAATATAGGATTCTCCATGGGGTCCGTATTTCAAAGCAGGGATGGATTATTATACTGTGGACAGGGCCAATACACAGGGGGTACCCCAAGGCTTGAAGTGGCTCCTGTACGTAGGACAATCCACTCCAAATACTGTATATGCGTTCAACAAAAAGATCAACAACTTGAATTTGTACAAATGGTTAAATAAATGAATAATTATCTTTTCAGGCATGTAACACATTTCCAGTTATTATAGGATGCTGTTGCCATGCAAATGGAATGTGAGCATTTCATCTCCAGTTTAGTTAAAATATAAAGAGAAATCTTTATTCAAATCTTTCACAAAGACTGTCAAGTTACAGGCATGGTAGAAGATTGCCCAGTAATAAAGCTAGTTTTGATTATTTCATTTAAAGTAAACACATTTCTAGTGTTGCCCAAACACAAATGTTAAATCTTGTTTAACCTTTCTTCTACACTATACATTATGGAGGTAATGCCCAGGGGGCTCGGAAAACCATGTTTTGAAGCTACATTAAACTGTGTATGGATGACATTTGCTGTTATTATAACAAAATAAGTAATGTTTCAGTCTGTATTTGTTTATGATGTTTGTATTTTAAGGTACAAACTTAGTATTCAGAGTACTAACGACACTAAAAGTATTATGATAAATGCTTTTATTTAGAATCTCCCCATGTCACTGAAACAAACAACTGTAAAACAGTCAATTACTTTCATCTTTATTTTGGCATTTCTGCAGTTCCATTCACATTTACAACACATTTGTCACGTACAAAACATACACTGTAGTGCTGACTTATCAAGGAGCTCCTCAAGAATATCAGTTGAAATGCATTATCATGTTTTAAGAGCTATTGCATTCTACCATTTTTATTGTTGTGGATTACATTCACATAAACATCATTCTGAACGTTTTTGACATAACTTTATTTATTAGAAATGGCTCCAACAACCCAGTATTGAGACATGAGACTCACGTAAGGTGTTAATGTAATACTCAATTGCCATGCTGGTAATAAAGTGCCTTTTATAAATACTCCTCTATCTTCAACACAAATTGTGTTTGTGATTCAAATTTTTTCAGGTCCTATTTTCATATATTATATTCACCAGCAAGCGCACCCATGCTCGTCGTAGCTACTGATAAATATCTCACACTTCCAGTTGTGGTCCATATCATTTGAGGCCATATGCAATACTGTGCCTGTGCAAAAAGAGCAACTGGTCCAATTTAAGGCTGATTTCAAATGTGCACCAGCTGCAAATTCATGTAGACTGTCTCAAGTTCTTTTGAAATGATACAGTTCAACCATGTGAGACAGGTATGGCACACATGGATTAAACTTTTTCTTTTCCATATGAATGAAGGTCTGGAGTAACTGATATGAATGTATAGCAATTACTTAATAATGAGCGACACCTAAGGAATATGGTCAGACGGTTCCTTTTTAACTCTCAAAATCTCTCTTAAGTCTATATTTTATTTCATCATTATTAAATTACTTGTAAACTCTTAGACTGGTCTCAGAGAGTTATAAAATCATGCCAAGTTTCTGATGAGCACCTTAGCTAAGCGAACAGGGTTCAAATCAGAAAACAGACAAAAAAGTGCATCTTGCGATCCCCGACAACTTTTCCAGTCCCCTACTGTCTTGTCAAGTATTTAATGATTTCAAGGCTATTAAATAGGCCACATTAATTCAGCAAGAACACAGCTTTTCCTCCACCTCCACTGTTGGATTCATTACAATATTTTGGCTTGGCTGTTTCAGTCTCAGGGGTTTGTGATTCTTTAGCTTGTAGGCCAAAGTGAGGAAAATGGCATCCACATGCTCCTTCTCAGCAGGGTCTTTAGCAGATGTCTCAAAGAGGGGGAAATTGTAGCTGTCAGCTAGACGCTGTGCCAGTGCCGTGGGAACCTCTCCTCCTCCTAAGTCACATTTGTTCCCCACTAAGATACGGGGCACCATAGGTGGGACTGAGTGGCGGCTGCATTCCTCAATCCACTCGGGCAAACTCTCAAAGGAAGCTAGATTGGTCACATCATACACAAAGATGACAGCGTGGACATTGCGGTAGTAGTGTTCCACCATACTCTTTCGGAACCGCTCCTGTCCTGCTGTGTCCCAGATCTGCAACTACAAATGAATCATTAGGACCCAGTCACTTGAACCAATCACTTTCTCAGCATCCATCAAGGAAATAGCTGTTTTGTAGTTTTGAGACTGTATTGATTTGAAAATCTAATCAAAAGCTAATAGAGTGCTGATCTAGACTTCGATTCCTCTCTTAGTTACTATTGCCTCATTGCCAGATCCTATGTATAGATAGATAGATAGATAGATAGAGAAAAAAAATCTGTCTGTCTGTCTGTCTCTCTCTCACACACACATATATATACATGTGTGTGTGCATAGATAGATCGAGTGTTATGAGTGTAAATGTAGGCCTACAGTATGTCCACAAGGCCTAAATTAATCTCACTATCAGACTTCATTACTATCATTACATCGCTATTTCATCAGTCAGTTTGATACAGGGTGCAAGGATGTTACGTTGTTAGTCTGTACGGTGTATGTACAGTCTAGACTCCTGAATCTTCAGGTGTTCTCACTGCAGTGTTTTCTCTAGACAAGTTATCCCTGTAGAGACACCACTGTAAACACAGCCCAGCATTCGGCAGAATAACGGGCTTCAGTGCAGCAGCCTGGGAAAATGCCTGTGGGTACCTTTTAAAATAGACACATGTATTAAAACAGTAAAAGGTCTTCTTATTACCTTGATATATTCTCCATCAAGCTGCAGGGTCCTTTCCCTGAAGTCCACTCCTATTGTTGCTTCTGGGTTTTTGAGGAATTTACCACCACAGAATCTATAGCTCAGACATGTTTTTCCAACATTTGAGTCTCCAATCACGATGATCTTAAATATTCTTGTCTGAAGGCTGTCTTGAAACGAATCGTTGGCCAGACTGTCTCTGCTGAGAATGGTGGAGAAGTCATTTCCAGCATTTTTGTTTTCAACTGCCATAGTTCAGAGACACCCATGACGTATCGCGAGAACACAGTAAGCCGTGAGCTGAGCGTGAACTCCACATGACCACGCCCCCAACCCCTCAGTTCAGCTTACTGACTTCATTATATTACACACAAGCAGTTTCAGTAACTGTACAGACAAAATGACTGTGCTTACTTATATCTAAACATAAAAATCATTCAAATAAATCAGACATTTGTTTGTGGAGTAATACTATAGTCCTTCTTATTCACTGTTATCCAGCCGTGTCCGTTTCTGTAACTAAAAATGAACCATTGTGATGACTTTTCCAACATTCACAAAGAAAACAGCAGTGTTGCAGTGTCTTTATTTACAAAGCTTCTCAGAGCTGACATTAATGACAGGACATATTATAGATCAGGACTCTTTATCTCACAAGCTTTAACTAGGCCTTTATTATTATAGGCCTTTATGAAGATTTTTATTACTACAAATCTCAAAAAGGTTAAGGATAAGGATAAAGAAACATGACAAGGACAGAACTAACAACCAAAACGAGTTAATGTAATAAGAATTTATTGTAAGTCATTTTGGACCATTTCCATTGGTTTGTCACAAAATGTTGACACAATACAAAGGACTGCTTCGAATGATGTAAAAAAAGGTTTTGCTTCTGACAGCGTATATAGAGAAAACACACACGCTTCCATAACTGTGCAGACAGCTTGATTAGGATCAAAACTAACTTAACCATCAAATGTATAAATAGGACAAATGAAATACAAATAAATCAGACAATTTCCACATTCTCATGTAAAAAACACGGTTTGCATGAATGGAGACGAATGTATGAGAATTAATAGCACTAATACATTTAAGACCTTTTCAGAACTCAAGTTTGTTAATACTGCTATTTAGCTGCAGCTCTCAAAACATACAGAACGACACTGTTCATACTTAACAGTGTTTTACCAAAATTGGCATTATAGTCCTGAGATATTTTTTTTAGCTTCTGGTGTGTTATCACAGTACCATTTGCTTCTAAAACACTACTGCTGTGTAAATTCAAGTAAAAGCAGATCCTCTGCACCGGTACACAACTAGAAAAAAGTCACTTATGGTTGGGCAAATATCAATATAATTCAGTAACACTTATAAATTAAGGGCAGATACTCTACCTGGTTTATCTCCCACATATAACCCTGTGTATAACACTATGATTACTGAATACACAGTGTTTGCTACCAGTTCTCATCAGAAAAAGAGCTTGAGCTGCCAGAATCAGAGTCTGCATCAGTCAAACCATCAAAGTCCCAGTCTGCACTGGATCCACTGTCATCATCCTCCTCGGTAATGAAGTTCTGTCCTGAACTAAGGCATGCTGTGTACACACGGGCAGAGAGACTAATTGAACCAAATGAGGATCCAAACATAGTGACTACATTTTTCCATGTATCCCTGGTGGAGTCATACTCGTGTATGACGAGCCTGTTTTTGTTGTGATGCACAATGGCAAGAGTGAGCAGAAGTAGTTTGCTGTTGTGTTGCACCACTTGGTAGTTCAGAGCACTGCTGTCAATGGGTATGTCCCCAATGCGTCTCCATTCACCTCGGGCTGGGTTGTACGCTTTCACCACTGGGATGTCACAAAGGCAGATAATCTGCTCCTGAAAGACGCAGGCTTTGTGAAGCTTGTTCCGTTTTAGGGAACCACGCTGGAGCCAGTGGTTTCTCCTGGGCTCATAGCAGAGCATTCTTCTCTTGTTTACTACATAAAGTCGCTCATTTACTGTCACTACTTGCATCTTACCTAAGGAATGAGGCAGGGGGGCAACAAACATCCATTGATTTCTCTGAATGCTGTAGCACTCAACCTCCTTGAGCCTGGCATCAGATACAGGGTCTCTGCCACCAAGAATGTACAAGTGCCCACTGAGGTAGCCAATGTATGAGTGCATCCTTCCCAGTAGTCTCTCAGCCAACTCCTGCCAACAATTCAGCAATGGATTATACACCCAGAAGTGCTTTGACAGATGTGAGGCCAAATACAGGTTGTTGTCTGGAGTGGCACACACTAAAAATGTCTCCATGGGAGACCGTTTAAAGTTCTGATTGCTCAGATTTATGACCGGAGACGCCATAGAGTAGATCTCTTCTGTGTAAGGATCATAGCACATGAAAGGTTCATTTGGTCGCCCAAAGAAGAGGACCATTTCTTTGGCACTTTTACCAATTCTCTGCTTTGTGAGGGCCATGCCTTTTGAAATCACACCACTTTCTCCGGTGCAGGCCAAATCTAGGAAACCAGAAAGGTGTTTCTTTAAAATAGGCTTTGACTTAAGGCTGTCCAAATAAACCCTGTCTTTCTCGGTGAACAGTGACCACCGAACACACTTGAGGATGTGCAGCGTGTCCTCTGTTTCCGGAGGCAAGTTATTTTCAATCCAGTGTATTGCAACCGAGCATACTTTTCCTTCACAGTCCACATCCAAGGAGTCCAAAGTAAGGATCTCTTTCATTTGCTTCAGGTCCAGCTCACACAGCTCTTTCCCACTGGCACTGAGTTGGGCAAAGTTCTTTGCTATGAATGCCTGAGCCTTGCTTTTCAGCTCGGGATTGTCAAACGTGTCTGCAAACTTCAATACCCCTGCACAGTTGGAGAGGTCCAGCCTTCTGGTCATAAAGTCAGCACAGGCATGCCTGATGTACTCCAACTGCAGCATGTTGGCAGCTGCGTACAGCCTCTGCACGTTTCCTTCTGTGATTGTCACCTTCCCAGTGTAACAGTAGTCGATTATTACAGACATGGAGTCCTCGTCCACGTCGTGGATGGTGATTTTGCTCTGGGTGCTCTCGTACAGTCCTCCTGTGAACATGCTCTTGAAATAGGGACTGGCAGCAGCCAGTACGTTACGGTTGCACTGGAAAAGTTTACCAGTTTCAGCTCGGGAGGCACAATCTGAAGACGAGCTCTCTGTCTCTGGTTCCACTTCTATAGTGACATCCAGCAGGAGTCGAGAGTCGTAGAAGAATTTCAGCTCTTTCATCAAATTCAGGGCATGATTTGAATCCTCCAGCTCCTCAGGACCACTGAAACGGCTGACTGTAGCCATCTTCAGCTTCAGCGGCATTCAGAAGCCGGGGGTTTTCTCCTCCAGTTGTAGATGAAGCAAAGAAAGTTAGTTATGTCCTCGATTTTGGTGAATCCCACATCGGACCACTATCAACGGCTGCCGGCGCTGCTAATTCACATTCCCAAACGGAGAGCTACAGACTCCCCACGACAAAAACGAGGCATATTTTCTTTGTTTTCGGACAAGAGTAAACATGTTTCATGAATGAAAGCGTGCTCGCAGTGACATTGGTTTATTTTTGATTAAAGCCGTATTTTTTGCTGGACGCCGCTCCGTTGACTCATCTCATTCTCCAGGCAGAGACGTAGCACGGTGCACTCAAGCTTGCTACCAGCGGAGCTGAAACACTTGGCCCTGATTGGCTAACATGCGTTCGATACTGGGTCAGTGGGTTAGGTTGAGTCTATATGTCCTTGTTTACTGTATGTTATTCTAGTGTTTGTCTCCGTGTTCAGGAGAATCTGCACTAAAGGGGATTTTCCTCACTTTATTTGCTAAAAGGCAGCATTTATATAATTGTGTCTGTCCACGAACAGCACAATGAAATTCCCCTTCGAAAAGGCAATGAAATTGCACGAAAAGCAATCAAATTCTCCCCGATTACCAAGAAACCTGTCATGAAGTGACCATTTTAGCTGTAATATATAATGTATTATATATTATGTAATAAAATGACATATATAATGTATAATAAAACAGATTTGACCGTTTGCGCTTTATTTTGGCATACATTTTTGAGAGACTCGACAGATTGTAGGAGATTGGGGTCAATAAAACAGTAATTCTGCTTCTTGTGGCCTAAATACTATAGACTTGTGTTGGAGGTCTTATGACAGTAGTAGACAGCAACTCAACCGAAAGCATGGAAAGACACACACACAAATGTTCAGTCATGGAACAATGTTAAAGTTTCTAATTAAAAGATAGTTTCCATGAAAATTAATCAGTTGAATTTAGGAGCAAATTCACCTCACGTTCCCAAAGCAAAGAGAAAGGACCTGCATGCCAGTCAGTCAATACTAAGTGTAACTGCGATTAAGTTCATTGATTCTACGCAAGGCGTCCTTGTTGTCTATGGTCTTGTGGACTGTAATGAGAAAAGGAAAGGCAGAGGGTAGCTCCACTCTGCGGCTAAGCTTCTGGTGACCCCAGTGCAGACAGCGCAGCCTCTCAGCCAGGTCCCGACGGCCTGCTCGCTCCAGAGCATCCTGAAGCAGTTTAGTCTTATTGGGCTTGTCCCAAGACCGCTCGTACCTGTGTGATAAGAAGGACTCCACATAAAGATTAATGGGAAACAACAACTGAAAATTTTATTGGTTATATTACTTATAACTATATAACAATATAGATATTCCCAAAATAGACTGGTATATATTTATTCATTCTTTCATTTTACCAGGATTCCAGCATACTCTTTGCCTGAACCCTCTTCTCTTTAGATGTGGCATGAAACTGCCTGACTTCAGTTCTGGTGAAGCCCAGTTCATATGCAAGAACTGTCCACTCAAAGCCCAGCTGCTTAGAGATATCTTGTACAGACTTCATATTGATCACAGCATCCTGAAAGACACAAAAATATGTACTGATAAAAAATATCTTAAAAAATAACTTTGTTCTCAAACTTTTACAGAAACACCATGACTTACCTCTTGAGCTTTACTTGGCATTTTGTCCTCACTGAACCTCGCTTAAAAACCAAAGATTGCTCCAGTGCCTCTCAAAATACATTCACCAATTAATGGATCTCTATTCCAGTAACTAATATTTTAAATGTAACAAACAAGCATACTTTTTATCACTGCGCATGGAAGACAGTGCTTTTGCTTGGAGTCACCATGGAGATTCTCCAACACAAATCTGCTCTGTTAAAAATTAAATCTTCATTTAGGCTGAGCTCACCCAGTTGAGTCCAGTGGGCTTAACGGGGCATTAAGTCATGTCACGTGGCTCACCGACAGCATACTGAGTGGAACTACTGCTGAGCCAGTTAGTGTCTTAGGTTCTAGAACTGAATATGTGCTGCTACAGCCTTTAATCCTCAGCCTATATGCTCAAAGGCAACAGGGTGTTTCTGTCATCTTGCTCTAACTAGTCTTGTTCTTCCTCAGTTTGAAGTTTTATCTGAAACCTGTCTAGCCCTTCCTAATGGCAAAATAGCATGTAGTTCCCTCTCCACTACTATAAGTGCATCAAAATCTTTTTCACTCCAAGAAACCTTTCCTTTATAACCCATACAAATGATTGTCTTCTCTTGTCTCAAACCATTTTCTCTTATTCCTGTATCCTTTCTTGCTGCAGATGAATTCCTAAACCAATTTTAGCAGAAGGTTACCAACAGCCAAAGCTCCTTTATGGACAAAAAATCCATAGGATTAATTTCAGGATACTCAGTGTAGATGAAGATGTGAATCCAAAGATCATTAATCACACACCCTGACCATTGACCCTTGTCCCTTAATCTGATCTCATCCATCCTTCACCAAAAGATCCTTCTGTCTTCAGGAGAACAAACTCTTGGCGAGTTGGCCATCTAGTTATAAATATATGCAATGCACTGAACTTATCTTCCTGGCAGACACTGAAGGTTGTTGTCAATGTACTTGACTTGAGAACTACCTTTGACACTGTGAATCATCTGATGATTGTCTGCAGCTTTTCTGTCTTAGTCATTGACAGAAGCTATGGTCTCTCTTGGTTCTCTGTGTATCTTCCATCACCCATGTCTGGAACAAGTTACCTCATAAACTAACAAGTGGTTTTCCCCAGGGTTCCATTTTCTGTACCACTGGACTAAGCTGGCATAACCTTTCCAGTCAGTGTTACACTGTTATGTTTTTTCCGTGTGTTGTTCATTTGATTTATATACTGATTAACATCAGCCTACAATATTGCGGTGAAAAACAGCATGTTCAGTCTCCATGCAAGACATGAATGTTCAAGCTAGTTTTCTGGATTTGTATTTGCCTATATATGATGTATAGCAGAACCAAAACCCTTCAATCAGCCGTGGTTGTAAATTATTGCACAAATAAACTATACACAAGTAATAAAGGGGTACTAGAAAATCTATTACAATTGTAATTTTGTAATATTGTAATTTTATAATAAAGTACCTCAAAAAACAGCAAATTACTGGAACAATTGCTGATATGTACATATATACATTCATGCATATATACCTTTCACTATCCCCCTGAGACCAGGCCCATTCATTTATGTCCTTTATAGTGGACATTTTGTTCACCTGTATCTTCCTTAAGTATTTGGAGTTACCCCCATCAAGCCCTATAGTATTCTGTAGAGGACATCCTGGGCTTTCCAGTGATGTGTCATGTGATGGGTCTGCATGCTGGGAACAAGGACTGCATACATGAGGTGCACCAAATGCAAGATGTTCCTCTGCATAACCAAAAAGAAAACATGCTTCCAGGATTATCACAGCTAAAATGTCCAGAGGAAGAAGAAATTCAGAACTACTTATGTTCTATGACTTATAATTCACTGTTGAACTAAATACATGTTTGTTGTCCTTGCAAGCAACAAGCAACGGAACAGTGATACAGAATTTTATTATTTTGATCAAACTGAATGTGTTCTTGGGTTAATATCACTATAAAGATATAATCTGCTTATTTTTTTCATTTTCTAAATTCATTTCTATTTTCACACAGAAATTGTCCTGTTGACTTCTACAGTGGACACGCTGGGAAATTAAAATAGAAAATATGTGCAAAGAAATTTACATTGTAAAAATTATTTTTTTTTTAGGGCCAAATAGATTACACCAAATCTAATACACCAAAAAGAAATTGTAAGACACTTTTCTTTGGTTCTCAGGAGGTTATAGTTCTATAACAGTAATCTTTGTCATAGTGCCATCTGTAGGTAAAAAGTGTAACATTCACTCACACACACAAAATCTCTCCAAGTGAAGATGTCAGTCAAAAAGCCTTTATTTCAATGTTAAAATACACTTATTTGCATTCCCTTCATGTTTTTAACAAAAAATGTTTTAGATGTGCAATTCATCAGCAATGCTCCTTCACATGGGCCTCTTGTAAACATACAGTTATGCATGTCGCAGTTTGCATTCAGTGGCATTTGTACTTATACTGTATAATCAAAGAGTAATTACTAAGAAAACATAATTATGACAGGAACTGTATTAATGTATGTGTAATTGTGTCAACAACCAACCTGTCCACTACTGACATGGATAGTTCCTGAAATATGAAATCTTTGTTGTCACAGTTACTGTTTCATTTTTTTCACCAATGTATTTATCAAAAAGTGCTTCTTTCGAAACTTTAAGAGAGGAAAGTTTCAGTAGTCTGAGATGTGCTTTGTGAAAAGAAACTTAACTGGCACTAATTTGTTCTTCCGTAACAAATGTATTAATAAAAGCGCAATCTGGGAGATAGCAAATTACTTATGACATTAAAAACACTTGACATTAGGCACTAAAAATGACCCTTATTTGACTTATCTAATAATCTCACTTGATGCTTGGTTTCTGTAACAAACGGTGAAATAACAAACAGTGCTTAATTAGAGGGGAGTAATTTGCATGTAAACAACTGTATCTGTATGCATAACGGTCTAATCAAAATGTTTGGCCAAAGGGCATATTGCAGCTATTGTTTTTATATTGCATTAACGCAATTAACACTGCTAACCTTCTTAAACCATCAAATACCATAACACTCCTTGTTTTTCAGCTTCAGTCAACAATAGTTTTGCCCAGCCAGCTGGGCTTAACACACTGTCAGACATTTGTAGCAGTTGTCCAGCATCAATAGCATCCGTCCTTCCAGCTCGCATCTCGCAGGGCGCTCAAAGCAGCCAGGCTCTTTGGGGGTGGCAGTAAGCTGATAATGATTAATACAGACACTTTAGAAAACTAATAAACAGTGTAAATAACATTGTAACTAGTAGTGTAAACAACTGTAAATGTAGTAGTTTAACTTTTTTCCTATGAACAGTGAATCCATTAACAATAGATTTATACATAATCCATATTCGTTTACATGTTCCATTTACAATTAAACTACTGTGTATAATGCTGTGAACTGCAGAGCAGCAGTTGTTACCTGCGCACTGGATGAGCAATTTTGCTGCGTGCGGTTCCTGTGGTCCCAATAAAAGAGGCCGGTCGAGGTAGAGCACTGCGACTGGTAGAGGACGGGGTGCTGGGTTTACTGGGGAGAGGAATGCCACTGCTGGAGACAGAGTTTAAGCTAATTGATGAAGGCATTGTGGTAGGACCCTGTATTGTTGGACTGACGTAGGCAGTGGCCTTCAAAGGTTGTCGCGTTGCTGTGGAGAAGTTGCCTATACTCTGTACCCGCTGCTGTAGCTGACCTGGAGAGGGAACTTAGATAACAGAAATCATTGTGAGATATGAGAGATATCATTTAAATGATAAATATTATTTAAGCCCATAATAGAACTAATAACTGTCCATGACAGTGTTGGCTCACTTGCAGTCTGAAGCCTGGCAAGGCCACTTGAAGAGTCAAAACTCTGGCTGTTGCGCATTGAGGATGATGAAGAAGAAAACGATGAGAAAGCTGTTTGACTGGCAGGAGCAGCAACACTTGGGACACTGGGCACAGACAGCAAGCTGGGAGCTCGTATTAGGTTTGGCATACTTCTTCTCAGCTTGTCTGAAGGTGCAAAGGAACATCAAGCAAGATGCTGAAGGCACAAATTCGCAAACGCTTTGACATTACTATTATAGTTGGATGTGAAATGTGAAGAACCAGTGAAGCATTTCAGATGATACTAAGGGCCAAACCCCAAAAATTCAGACAACTTCTTATAAACTTGAATACAAATAAAATACTTCTTTACAACTATACTGTCATTCCGATTTTTTAGTCCGGCTCCACTGCCTGATACAGAATGTGCTGCTTGCTAGTCTCTGCTTTGGCAGGAACAAAGTAACATTTGCTGTTTATGCCGAGGGCCGCCACGAACTGCCATTCAACCACTCAAAATTGAAAAAATTGGCACAAAAGTCTGAAAATACCACATGTGGTATTTATAATTAAAAAATGATTACTGGTAAATGAATTATGATTGCTGTAATGTTAAATATGTTGAGTGTTACCCAAGGATCTAGTTCATTAACTAAATTAAAACAAGCAATAATTTCCTCTGTAATTTACTGTGATGATTGCCAGAAGTCTCCTCCATCTACGTAGGCACTGTATAAGCAAAACATTACAGAAAAAATCATTCAGTGGATTATTCTGTGGAGTCTTCTAACCTGTGCTGGTGCGGTAACTCTGTGCTTCAGCTGTGATGGGGCTGGGGCTGGGGCTGGGGTTGCTTAGCTGCTGGTAGGACATGCTGCTGAGGTACTGTGGGGTTGAGGGGCTCCGACGGGGGTCTCTGGAACCGGAGAGGTTGTATGAGTGGGACAGGCTGCGCTGCATGGACCCTGTACGGAATAGTCTAGGCTGGGGGGGCGGCAGATCATCATACTCCTCCTCTTCCTCCAGCTCCATAGCGCGTCTCCCTGGCCGATGCAAACCTGAGTGCACAGAGAAGCTGGAGCTGCGCCGAGCAACCGTGGCAGAGGTAGTGGCATACTCCTGACGCAGACCTACACACACACACACACGTTAAGAATGGGAATCACAAAGTAAACTGTGATACAGCACTATTGTAATACTCTTACAATTTGTTAGTCCTGGTCTCAAAGGTGTCACTAAAAAGCTATTCTGGAATACCACACTATATTACCAGACAGATTTTCCAGTGTATACTTGTTTACAGTTATGGTAAAGTTTGGTTTATTTACAAGATCAGGATGATGACAAACAATGTGCCTATTAGTGGTATAATTAATCGTAAATTTGATTCAATATGTTGGCTAAACAACCTCTTAATTCAATGTATTTCCCAGCAGCACAAAAATGCTGGCTGAAAACGTGCCTTACATGAATGTTTTCATTTTTAGTTTATTAGAACATTCAACATTATTCTTTTTTGTGCTTTTTCATTTTAACACATTAGCCACAAGCTAATATGTTAATCATGATAGAACAATATTATATGGCACAATTCAATAGAGTTTGATACACTGTATTTTTACATCCTCAGTGCCTATGCATTTTCACTGTATTGACCCAGTTATGTTCTTCAAGATCCTGCAGCAAAATTTTGCTCAACCTGATCTCATCCCAGCTTGATTAGCGCTCTCCGCAGGAGATACACAGTAGTGATATTCTAATAAATATGATAATTCAGCAGATTTAAGAAATAAACATGTTTTGTCCTGCAATATGATTAAAGTCATATTGTTTCAGCATCATATAAATCTTTTTTAGTTCTTGAATTGGTCATTGACAAAATGTGGAAAACCTTTGGCATTATTTAGCATGCATGCACTTTTTACGCATGCACTTTTATGTTGAGCTATTAACCTTAAACAAGATCAATATGCTCCTATGCTGACACATCAGAGCTGATTAGTGTGGTACAATAGACATACTCTCTTCTTGTAGTCGGGCCATGACCTGCACATCTGTCATGTCCTGAAGTTTATAGTCCATAGAGATTGAGTCATCCTCCAGCTCTGAGGTGCTGAAGTCATTGTCTGTGGAAGACTGTGGGGTGACGGCTGCCTGTGGACGACTGTAATCTAAAAGAGAAAAGAGAGTGTAGAGAGGGTTTAGGTATAAAGTTAAAGCAGGCCCGGTTAAGGCATTTACATTCTCTATTACACAACATATAAAATATGACTATGTATGAAGACGTTTGTTACGAAATCAAAAATATATTGCACTATATATTTTTGGGTGGTAACTCCACATTAGCTAAGCTGCTTGTCAAGCCCAAGGATGAATAATGGACGAGTATGGTCAGGCTTACTGTGCGTAGCCGTGTGATAGAGGAATGAGGGAGACCGCTCAGCCAGGCCACCGCAACTCCTCCCAGTGAGAGGCTGCTGAAGCGAGCAGTGGTTGGATGGAGAGGATGGTGCTGGATCAACAGAGACATGAGAAGTTGCTCAGTGTAATGGATTCACGATATTTGAAATAGGATGATGAATGTGTCATGACTTTGCCCATAATGTGTGGGCATTATTTTCCTACAAAGTAGTTATTATCAATACGAAAAATGAGCAAATCCCAGATTTGAGGTGTACATTTAAGATGTAGGTGCTCCATTAAGAGTGTGACACGCAATATGACTGTAGAGGCTTTGGAAGAGAGAATGTATGCAGCTGTAGTCACTCCAACGATGAGGTCACCAGGGTCAGTCATTAATGTCTCACATTTCGCTCAGTCTGTAGAAATATGCTGAGTTGTACTCAAAGCCAAGTGATACCCTTTCTTTATAGACCAAAATCAATACCCACACTAATGCATTTAGCCCAGCTAATTATGTATGATCTTCTTGTAGTTTCCAAGTAGGTGAAATGTTCATATCATGTAAGAAATGCAATGCTAATAAAGGTTTATCTTATTCTATAAGAATATTGCAATTCAATCATCATGTAATGAGCCACAAGCATTTAAAATGCATTCCAGAAATGATTGTTGGAACCTCTCAAATAGACAGCATGTCTACTACACATTTTACAGCTTAGGCACAGTAATAGAATATTGCACAAAAAAGGTTATATCTCTGTGTTAGTTTGCATTGGAGTCAGTGTAGTTACTGAATAACAAGCCTTAGTTTGTAATAATCCTGGGATTGCAAGGGGTCAATGTGTTAGTATAGCTGTAGTGATGCCGTTACCTGTCTGTTCAGTTAGCGTGGGTTTAGTAAGAGGTTTAACAGAAGTGCTTAAGGAGGAGAGTCCATCTACAGGGATGTAAGCAAGGGAGGAAGAGGCATAGCCAGAGAGGACCCCTCTCCATCTTTTGGCTAAAGAAAGAAGGGAAGGGATATTAGTAAGGAACTGTCTTTATAGGGTACATTCACATGTGCACAATCATACACTGACAAACACTGGTGAAGCTTGCAGGTTAGAGCACAAGGATAGAGGTTGTCTCAGGGATAAGGAGGAGTGATTACACCAAAACGCATTTCAGCTCCCACTTTTGCTTCTCTCTCAGTCTTCAATTAATGAAATGGGATAAAATCTGCATTGAACAGTGAGCTAATTTGTAGTTATTGGTAAGAAAACAGAGCAGTGTGCATCTGCTATACCTTATACAATTAGCCTTGACACGGCTGCATGAAAACTAGCATTCAAGGCTGGCCGCAAAAACAAAGCTTTTTAGAAACCGGTTGAACAAAGCTGTATTCATGACCTCCTAGCACAGAGCCAACCTTGCTCAATCTGGCCTTTCAACAGCCAAGAGAGTGCAAAGCTCAACAACACACTTCTCTGTAAATACAGCACACACATTATTTATTTATGGACTAATCCAAATGGGATAATTGATATAAAACGCTATCCTCATGCCTTGCTTGCTCTGGCTGAGCTATGTACCGGACCTGTGGAAACAGAACTGCCACATTCCAGTTTAGCATAAAGGGTTAATGTAGTCAGAGTTGCTATGGTAACCATCTTCTCCGTCACGGTTGCAAAACACAGATCAAATATTTCAGGACTGGAGAGAATTGAGCAATGAAAAATGTTTGCACTTATACTTTTCTACAATTGAAGAACTGATGTTTTAAATAGTTTTAAATATACCCATGCACATCTAAATAAGGTAATGTTGCACATGTAGAAAAATGTGATAGGTCTGTGAATAATATGTTTCTTACACCAGGCCTGATGCAAAAAAACATACTAAATGCATTACAAAAATCTTTTCCTACAATCTATATCAGTCTATATCATCTTTTTAACAGTGCTGCAGCTCAAGGCTGTACAGTCATAACTTTAACCTTGCCTCAATCCACGCTGAGCGCTTTTGTGCTGTCACTCAAACCACATGCTTCTCTTATCTTCAGAGCATAATTACTGACCCTCTTCAGAGCAGCGCAATTACATCCAAGAAGACTGACACTTACATAATTGTATAACCCAAGCTTAATACCAGGGTTCGTCTTACTTTTCACAGGCTCTCACAGTAGCCTTGCTCTTTTCAAAATAAAAAACACAAAAGCAGCACCATTTCATCACAAAACAGCACATGCCAGATATTAAAGCACCTTATCCTGCATTTTTCTTCCCTGATGAGATTTCAGTTTTCCCTGATGAGACACAATAGTGTGGGTTTATCCACTAAATACATCAATTTCTTTTAACACGACAATTTTCTAACCTATTTATCTCTTAGAATTAATTTTTTAAACACTAATATATGTAAACAATCTCTGTTGGGAGTGGCAGGTGAAATAACTTAAAACTTCAATGCAAATGGCCAGATCTAAACTTCTGCAAGTTGAAGAGCCGCATGTGTTGGCTTTTATGACATCACAACAATGGATTCAAACAGACTGTTTCTGCAGCTTAGTGCATGGTACATTTTGAAGCTGTAACACTGTTTACATGCAATGATATGGACTCTTTAGGGACTGGCCAGTGACACAGATGATCTCTGTTAATACGATCAAGTAAAGCTGATTGCTGCTGATGGAGCTTAAATGCAGTGGTTGATATTAAACTGCCTTTTCGGTTTCTGAGGATGAATTTCACATCTAACAAAATGACCAATGCTATCATTGCAAGAATACTTTATAAGGGACAGTGAGCTTCTAGGTTCATTATAAGATGTTTTAAGGATGTGAGATGGACACCATACCTTGCTCTAGGCGGTAGCACAAGGAGCGCTTAGCTAACTCCACCTCAGGGCTGGGGTTATCCAGCACGTGTCTACACCACTGGAGAGGGCTGAGGGGGGACTGAGGGTACAGCTTTGCTTTTGGAGACACATACAACCTGGAGATATGAAAGATCAATCAGTTTACAGCATGGACTGTGCTGTACTGGAGAGATGTTCAGTGAGATAAGGCTAAAAGGCATTTCAGCAGATTGATGGTGAGATTGCACTGGCTCTCACGAGGAGTAAAACAATCAATTTGTTGCACAGATTTGCCAGACACTGTGACACAAACTCAATATGCTGACAAGTTACTATATGAATGTGTTTGAAGGACATAATAAATCATGTCCTGATTATTGATTCATAATATAGTTGAGATTGTCGATCTGATAGAAATGTTATGCTGATTTCTTTGGTTATTTTTTAAGACTGACACACAATGAAAGCTCTTTTTAGAGCCTTTATGAGAAAATGAACTGTAGTTACAAATTAAAAAATGTGTTCCTAAAATAGATAATACCACCCAGTCACAACAGGTGAGTGGTCACAAACCATGCAATCCATTTTACTGTGAGCATGGATGCAAGTTTTATTAAAGTACTGAAACAACTTCGAGGATGACAGGGCGTTTACGTGGTAGTATAATCATTTTCCCACAGATAGTTTGCATTTAGGTAAGCAAATCTGTTCCACTAATAGAAATGTTCTCCTTCACAACCCTTTAGCCAGGAGCTTTTCAGATGTAAACAGACCTAACAAAGGATGCGCAGCTTTTGCAGTACGACTTACCTCTAGGTCACTGATAAACTAAAGTTAAGCTGTGAAGAGACCATTTTGAGCAGAAATCTTATAAACGCTATCAGTAATACTTCTGATCTGTATCCTCAGTGCTGACTAATTTTAACACTGAAGCTAATTCAGATGGACCCCTGCTGATATGGTGCGTAAAAAGTGTTCATGAATAAAATACAGCACAGTTTATAATCAGGTCAGTAAAACGGAGCAAGGCTGCAGTACCAGCTGTCCTCAGCCTCTCTGTCGATGGGGAGAAGGGTAGAAAGGTCTAAAATTTGAGCCTCGTCTAGTGCTGTCTGCTCTCCTCCGTTGTTCTCAGGGTCCCTGTGAGGATGAAAATATGGATAAAGCTCCTCAGAGGCGTATGATCCGGATGGAGCTGGGGCAGATGGAGAGGGCAGGCAGTAATTCCCAGTATAAAACTGGCCCGCTGTAAAGGGTCCGGAGCAGCCCGAGCTAGAGCACAGATGTCCGGCCGAGATGCAGCTGTTAGCCGTGTTTGCTCTCGTCCTCAGCTGCTCGTTCTGGCGCTCCAGCTTCCTCACCAGCTCCTGGAGCTTTTTCACCTCCAGCTCGGCGTCCATAGCCGTACTGTTACCGTTGACGTCCGCCATCGTCTGGAGATTCAACACAGCAGCTTCCATCTGGCAGTAATTTAGAGAAAAAAAACAGCCAAAATATGGTGTCGAGGCTTTCACCAAGCGAGGTGGCTCACAGCTTTAGCCAGTCTGCTGGCAGCGCCATGCTTCTTCCTCCTGATGCTGAGGGTGATGAGCTGGAAGCAGAGCCTGACTCTCAGTGTCTCCTCCCCTCAGATCAAAACAAAACAGCAAAGCACGCAGGACCACCGGCCTACAGACCCCTTTCACACGACTCTGCTTTTGTTCAACCACTCAGGATCACAGATAACGTTACCAGGCTTCTGTGGGTTGTGGCTGCTTTGTCATCCTTTATGGCCCCCTTTTGACTTAAAAGCTCTGTTTTCACTGATTTTCACTGACAGTGACTTGCATACCCTATTTAAATGTATAGAGTAATTAAGTGTGAAAAGCAAAAACACACAAAAAAAACACATAATTCACACAATCGAACACACCATAATTTATTTGTTTGTTTAATGTATTTATTCAATACAGAATGCTCCATAAACTGGAAAAAAAATTAAATCCCAAAGACCCAACACTTTTTCTTCATTAACAACACACACGCATTTTTCGGTGGCCCACAAGCAGACCTAGTGTAAAATAATACAGGAAATTATAGCAAAGAATTGCGTCACCCACCCACCAGATCCATTACTGTACTGAGTTCTGCAGACAGACCCACTATTCACATTCTCTTACCCCAATCTCAGCTCCTAATCTCTAATTTATGGGAAAATATTACTAATAACAATAAGAATAAGAACAAAACACTCCTTCAAGATTATTTTCCTTCACCTAATGATTTTTTTCTCACTTCGTGCTCTTCACATTTCGGCCTCAGCTGGTTTTAGTTTCAGCGAAACCATTTGTCTGTAAAATAAGCAGATTAGTTTGTTTTAGACAATACATTGATCTCTGGATGCTTTAGAGTGTCCAGTGACTAGTAGAGGGACGCTGTCCTTACCCTTGGTGACCCCAAAGCAGCTCTCACACTGCACAGTGTGCTGGTAGACCCACATGCTGTCCCCCGCCCTCAGGTGTCCCAGAGAGGTCTTACACACCTCACACTGTAGCAGAGACACATGTTACAGATGTACCCACAGGAAAATTGCAATAATCCACAATAAAAGACCCACCTTGAAACAGCTGGCATGACAGTGTATATTCATATCTTCCATAATCATCCTGGTATCAGAGAGCATGGGTTTGTGGCAGTAGGTGCAGAAGTCCTTCTCAATGATTTTTCTACTGTAAAGTGGAAAAAGAATTTAACACATGCTGTTGCAAACGCAAAAAAAACCATTTGTAAATAGAGTGCAGCTCAGCTTTACCTGTCAGACGAGGTGTACACTGTGTTCACATTTCTGGATGTGAAAGTATCCGAGAGATAATTTTCTGGGCTGCAGAGAAAATGTGCACCAAGGCACCAAACATGTTAAAGTAAATCAAAGTTAAAAAAGATACATTTTCATTCTGTTTTAACCTAATTGAAATGCATGTTTCAGTTATTCAACATTTGCGCTGGCTCTGTGGTACCTGCTCTCTGTGTAGGCTGTTCTAGTAGTGTAGGTAGTGGTAGAGCCATTAATACTGCGACGTTCATATCTTTGTAAAATTAATACATTCATTAAGTTGCATGAGAGGAAAAAAGTACAGAGACAATACTTTTTTTAATTAAAAGTAAAAGTATGAAGCAAATATTATTCTTGGGTTAAAAAGTATCTACATCAAAAGATGCTGAAGTATATAAAAGAAAAGAAAATTAATTAAATCATTTAAAAAAATAAATAAAATGCTTTAAGACATCCATTGTAAAGAGTTTTGTGTGTGTGTGTGGTAAGGTGTAGTGGTGTGTGGCTCCTCTCACAAACTGGCATGTTTATGGGCATTGTCATTTTACACATTTATGAATTTGCTTGTATGCTTTAATAAATAAAAAAAAGTTGACAGAAATAATTGAGTAGAAAAAAGAAGAAAAATCTCCTGGCTCTTTTAATTTATGCATTTTGAAAAACAAAAACATATTTTGGAATAGTGTTTAAATATTTAAAATAGTTTTATAATAGTGTTTAAATGTAGACAAATAGTTTTAAAATCTCGTCTAAATATGTAAAAATAGTGAAAATATAAAAAAAAATATTTAAAAAATATTTAAAAACAGCTTTAAAATATGTACAAATTGTTATATATATATATATATATATTTCATTCTTGAGAATATAATAGAGTTAGAGCACAAATCTACTAAAATAAACATTTTCATTGCTTAAGTGTTTTTACAGACCTGTTAATTTATTTTAAAAATCCACAAATGAGAGTGACTGCACTTCTCAGTGAAATAAATCTTACCTTTCAGGCATTGAGGACACGCTCGTGATGGTTCTGGTCACCACCGTGTCAGTGGAGTATTCCTCGGGTCTGGAATAACGATACACATTCATTGTAAAATATGTGCAGGTCGCAATGTGACTGCACTGTGATGCTCTCAAGTATGCTCATGCACACTGGAGCTCAAATATGAGTGCGCACCTGCTTTTTTTGTACGAGTTTCTAGTATAGGCCACAGGACTGGTTACACTGCTTTGCTCATTGCTGAAACAAGACACAGTATGTAAATGTGGTATTTGGAGGACACCACAAAAGACGAAAAGCAGACTAAAATAACAGATAGACCTCACCCTGCATACCATACCTTGTGTCAGGTGATGAGTAGGTTGACTTGATTGATGCTGGCATGAGAGTATCAAACAACTGTTCCTCCGCACTGTGAGAAAGTACAAAATCATTAAAGTTTATTACATGATGATGTTCTTTTGCTTGAGGGATTGATTCACCATTGAGGCTATATGGTGCATTTTCGGTTGTTAAGGGCGCGCTAATATATTGTCACTGTCACTTTCAAAACCTTGCATCTCCACTGTTTTGGCCATTTTCACATAATTTGACAACAAGCACACTCCTATTACTCACACAATCCTATATACTGTGTAAAAATTAAACCAAATAAACTAAAAATATGAATCCATCAGGACTTAAGCATCTATATAATCTTTATACATATGCAACTTCAGTTAATTTTTTTTCTGTAAGAAGCACATTTGGAAATACATGGGTTTGTTCAAAAAGTAATGATATATGGAGAAGTCTTACCTGGATTTGGATGTGATGGTGTGGGTTGTTGTCTTAGATTCTGGAGCTTCATTATGGCTAACGTAGACTTTGGTTCTACCAGTGAGAATTTAACAATAGTTCTTTATTTAACTAGAAAGGTGGTGAGGTATTGCACGTATATTTAACAAACGAATGAATTAATTAATTAATGAATGAATGAAAGAATGAATGAATGAATGAATGAATGAAAGAATGAATGTAGCTGGCAGGCAAACTGCACTAACAGGGCGAGGCATTGACCTTTCCACTTCTATGCAAACAAGAAGCAGACAGCCAGAGAATGCCAAAGACTTGAGGGCTGAGTTAACTCCCTTCACTTTCAAGAGAGTCAAACAAGGCCTAGGGCTATTATAGTGAACAGGTAAACTACACACAGATGCAGGAAAGTGAAGTAGAGAATCTGATCAGTTTGTCTGCTTTAAAAATCAAGCAAAGCTCAAAGGTCAATTGCATGCTGGCTATTTTTAGAACGATAAAAGAGCAAGAACAAGCATGTCTTAGGGTTTGCAATAACCCATGGAATTCATGCTATTGTGCTGTAAACATTTACCCATTATTGGTGGTGTCCGAGAGGACCTTCTCAGTGATTGTAGTTTTGGTTGGTGATTTCACTGAAGATGTCCTGAGGAAATATGTGAAGACACTTAGGAATTTTGAAAAGTGACGACAGAAAAAGCTCAAAATGGTATTTTCTGCTCGGTGTTTGATGCAGACTGTGTTATGATGTGGCTAATCAGTGTATGTATAACCCCCTAGCAGGCAGCCAGTGAAAGCAAATGACTAAGGGGGGATTTATTTCCTTTTGGTTTTAGCAGAATCAAATAAGGTAAAGGGCTGCTGTAGTGAACAGCTAAACTACACACAGACGCAGGAAAGTGAAAGAGAGAATCTGATCAGTGTGACTGCTTTAAAGATCAAGCAAACCTACAGAGGTCAACTGCATGCTGCCTATTTTAAGAACGATTAAAGAGCAAGAACAAGCATGTCTTAGGGTTTGCAATAACACATGAAATTCAAGCTATTGAAATGTAAACATTTACCCAGTATTGGTGGTATCTGAGAGGACCTTCTCAGTGATTGTAATTTTGGTTGGTGATTTCACTGAAGATGTCCTGAGGAAATATGTGAAGACACTTAGGAATTTTGAAAAGTGATGACAGAAAAAGCTCAAAATGGCATTTTCTGCTGAGTGTTTCTACCTGGTGGTGGTTACGGTGGTCTCCGTGCCATCCTTGACAGTTGTAGTAGTGGTAGTGCTGAAAGGGAAATGCAGTGTTTCTTTAAAGGCCCATGCTGGAAAAACAATGTGTCATTAAACAAGGTGTGTCACACTGAGACAGATGGGTGGGGAGGTGACACTGTGAATGTTTGAAATACTTTCTAAAAGCACTTTATAGTGCATACTGTAACCCCAGGAGAGATGAATGACAGAATCACCAAAATAGTGGCATCAAATAAATGAAACAGCAGCTGAACATGAAAAGTGTCACCTACGTTTTTGGTTCAGATTTCACAGATGATGTTCTGTAAAACAGAATTTTTTCTATGAGTTTATTAGAACATTTGGATGTGGGAGTGATTGCGTGGGTTGTGGTCTTGATGATGTTAGAGCTTCATTATGGATGAATTTGTAAGACAGCTGGTGTGAAAATGTGAGCAGTTTGTGTCTCAGTGAGAAGTTCTGAGTAGTGTAACTACCTTGTAGTGGTTTTAATGGTTGAAGTAGGAGACGTCACTGATTTGACAGCTTTGCTGTTTCTGAACATGAGAAGTGTGTCAATGCATTTCTTCAAAAAAGTAAGCAAAATGTTCTAAACTTTACACACACATTCATCACTCACTGATCAGCGGTGTCCCTGGAAGTAGTTGTAGTGATAACCTCTGTCCTGGAAACACTTGATTTTCTGCAGGAGATATAGACAGCAACCATCAGTCAAATGTTTATCTTTTCGGTTTATTTTTTTGTGTGTGGAGGTTGTACATGTAATTTTTATATCAGTAAATCTGCATTTTATGGTATTTGCTATATCTTGGTATGTCTGCCTTTGTAGAGTTGGGTTTTACAGCAGTTTCAACCCTTCCCTTTTAGCCTTCATTGCTCACCAGCAGCTCAATACAGATTCAAAACATTTCACTCTCAACTGTGTCCTTGTTAATCTTGTAAGAAAGTTGACATTAAACACATTTTATTTGATTATACGTTTTAAAAATATCCAAGATGATATTCTGTAAAAGGGGTGGTCACTAGGAGGTCCTGAAAAAAGAAGCTACACTAAATTCTGTTTGTACCTTTTGGTTGGTGAGACTGGAGTCTGAGTTTGAATTTTCCTGTAAAGAAATTAAATGCGATATTTAGACAAACAGTGACTTTTTCCCATTATTAAATAGAATGCTTATGCATTATTTTAATTTATATGAAGAGTACTAGAAATACAACAATAAGTAATATAAAAAAAATAATGAAAATATTTTCAGAAATCTTACCCGCTTGAATCCAGCTCGTCCTGACTTACACTAAATCTAGAAAAAAGGAAAAATATTATGTAATAAGTTCAAAAAAGTTAATATTGCCTTCCTTCTTTTTATTCCATTTTCTTACACTGGATATTAGGAACATTGCACTGCTTTACCAACAGTGTCATATGGCATCTATCATTATTCCATCCATGTGTTTATGTCTGTATGTTATTAATACAGTTCAGTCTGAGGGATTACCTTTTAGCCAAGTTCTGGACTGAGGATTTTGGGGTTCGACTGGTGGAGGTGGTGGTGGTGGTGGTGGTGGTGAGTGAGGTTGTTTTATCTGGAGAGCTTTTGAGAACGATATACAATTATAACCCACTATAAGGTGAGTATAGACAATATGTACATAGTCTTTATATTCCACTGTTTTTGCCCTTTTATGTGACAAGTAAGCTACTTAATTATAATAAGAAAGATATGAGAAGTGCAAAAAAAAGTACAGTACCTGCTGAGATTTTCAGTGGACCTAAACCGGGTCAAGACAGTTCTACCAAAGTTGGAGTCCTGGCTGTAGAGTCACAATAAAAATATGCAGCGGAAAGTAAACATTTCAGCGCAGGTTCTCAAGACCAATAATATTATCAATGTTAACCAATGTTAAGACAAAATGAACAATTTGGCAATAACAGAAAGATTTCATTCTATACAGTGTAGGGGAAAATATCCCAGACTTTTGGAAGTGCATGTTTGTATGTTAACTCACTCCACGGTTTTATCACTGTTTCCATCCTTCCTGATCCAGCTGTTATCCCTCAGCAGGGACTTTCTTTTGCTTTCCTCCACAACTGTCTTGGTGCTGCTCTTTTCTGCAGTTACACAGAATGCATTGTTAATGATTTTTTTTCCTATTGATAGCGACAACTTTTATTTATAGTTTGGTTTTCAAAAGAGAGGATGCTAGAATGAAGGGGTGGCATGATGCAGACTGTAGAAAGCAATTTAGAAATTCCTGTCATGCACATTTAAAAAAAATACATGCATCATCCCCCTTGGTGAACAGAGAGCCCTGAGAGATGAGAATGAGGTGGTGGGGTGTACAAAGTGCTTCAAAAAGAGTTTGATGTGTGGTCCTTTCACTTAACTTCATTAATAAGAAGTCATTTCATCAAGTCATTTGGTTAACAGAGAATGGGGTGGCATTTCTTAGATTAACATGCAACATTCATTTTCTCATCTTGTCCTCCCACTTTGACATCTTAACATCCAGTGAACTATTAGGCCTTTCCTATAGCACTGTCAATATACTGTCAATGTCAGTAAATGAATAAAGACTGCTAACAAATCCACCCGCTAGAGACGCAACAATCTTTCCAAAACTTTGCTAAACTTTGACTATTAAAGTAAAACATTTTAGCACGTTATCTCACCTGTCTGAAGAGGGTACGATCTCCTGTTCATGACTGAAGACATTGTTTATACTGGTTCCCTGAAGGAATATGAATAACATTTTACAAAAGTGAATCACATTTAAAGTGTTTTATTATCCACAAATGAAATCGCCCTGTTGCTGTTTACTCTCAGTGATGTTACTTAACAAATGCATATAACAGTGAAACTGAGTGAGTTGTTTCAATAAAAGTAAATTGTCAAAAAAAAGTTTGGTCAGTGGAACCTAGTTGGGTGAAACCTATAGCTTTGAGCTATTCTTTTATTTAACTTCTTCATGTCGTCATGTCTGTCTTATAATTTTGCATACATGTTAAATGTAGGACAAATACATAAACCAGTATATAAATCACTTTTCTGCGATGCATTTTTCATTTGAGTTTTAGTGTGTATTAATCGAGCATTTGTGAACACAGTACAGTTATGTGTTGTAGTTGGCACCAAAGCATAAAAATAGTTTTTAATACTGAGATTTCTGCTTCGTCTTTCATGCTGTTGATTCATCTCTAGACACCACTATTGCCGCCATCCACTGGTTTTGTGAAATCTTTGACTTTTTCCTTTTAGAAAATCCGAAACTTGTCTAGCTTGCCCATCGTAAAGACACACCCAATTCAAACACACCTCTACAAGCTCCCATGGCCTTTGATGGATTGCACGATCATGTGCATCATCACATATTATTACACAACACAGACTTCAAGCACATACAGTAAAGCTGAAGGCCCTTTGGAGAAATGGTAAGCATCTTCAATGGAGAAAAGAATCCCTTTATGTATGCTGTGTAATACAATAGACAGATAAAGATGAACGGCAACTCTAGGAATTCGTCCACAAATATTTGCTAGTATATGGTTTAATTCTGATCTTAGAACTGCTAAGGTGTGGCTTATGAGTGTCTCATCTCCTTTTAGCCTTATGTACTGCACCCTGTGATCCTGCGAGCTCATTTGAACTCCCTTGTGAGAAAATCAGTTTTCATTTGAGAGGTATTCCTAATGACTATTACATCCTCCTGAACTGTACCATTGACTCAAATTGAAAACTAAGGCAACTTATAACTTTCACTGTAGCTGCCTAGGCCATGTCAATCCATTTTGTACGATTAAGTAATTTATAATTTACTAAAGAAAGGAAAATAATGTTCTGTAAGAAAAACAAAACATTTAGCATAAACATTCAAATAATCCTACAGAACTGATCACTCCTATACCAACACTCCTATACCAAATAAAAAAGGCAAATGTATTTAGAATCAAAAGTGGGCCTACCTTATGGTCTCAGGTGGACAAAGGTTGATTGCAAATAACTTTACAGAGTGTGTCTCTCCCACTGTATTTGACCTGCTGGGAGGAGGCGGTGAGGACAGCGGAAGGTGTGGTCTAACACTGTACACAAACCACCACCGAAACCTGAACAGTCAGTTAAAAACTGGTCACCATGGATACGACAACCTGTGATTAATTTTCAGGTATGACAGGTGGATCTGCACCAGTAACCCCATAAAGTCAGGGAAGAGCCGAAAACCCCTTGGAGGGTGTGAAAACATTTCCACTCTGTGTCATTCAAAGTATTTTAACACAATTTTACGAGTAAGTGTCAATCATCTGTCATGGGCCTGCTAACAAAGTCGACAGTTAGAATAAATGTGAAAGACAGCAGCAGAGAAACGTCATAAAATTGACGGCTCGTGCCCTCATAAGCATGAGAGGAAATGTCATCCAACAGATATGTTTTTGCCCAACCTTTGAACAGCAGTGATTGCAGCAATGCCATAAATCCCTTAATAGTTCATAAACAAATCTCCAAAACATATATAAAGGCTTTAAAAAAATCAACGCTTATTGCCTAAAATAAAAAGCATCCTTAATATATTAAAAGCCTATGTAACATTCTAAAAAGAAGTTTCTCACTGTTGCTTCTTATCTCTTTCCACTTCAGTGGCCTGTTTATACCCTTTGTACCTAAGATATGCAGGCCTCCATAGATTTCAGTGGAAAGTAGACTCTAAATATATGTTGCTTTTTTCATTCATATCAAACCCAATGGACATGTCAGGTACTAAGCACTATACCTTGTATGGGACTAAAAGTAAAAGGAAAGCTGCGTTTATGTTGCCTTTTGTTAAAGAAAGTTCCACTCTGGAAGTCTGAGATGTCAGGACTGGGAGGATCTCCATGAGTTTATAGAAAATATGAAGTCCACATACTCCTGTCGGGTGTGACAGAGTTTTTCATTTACACACCCTCACAGCACATAAGACATACATTTCTATGCACACATACACACTTCATAGGTACTGGTGCTGTGGCTTAAGATGAGGAAAGAAAGATAATTTTTAAAAAGTTAATTCATTAAATTAAAGTCTTAGTTAATTAAATTAAAGTCTTACTTATCTCACACTGAAAATGAGAACGTCTAAACTAGTGTTAAGGAATTGTATATACACACATATACAGGCACACACACACACACACACACACTCACACACACATATATATATATGTATATATATATATATATAGGTTTTATAGGTAGTTATACCCCTATATAAAAAGCGTTTTTATTCCTATGTATATATACATCCACACACACACACACACACACACACACACACATATACTGTATATATATATATATATATATATATATATATATATATAGAGAGAGAGAGAGAGAGAGAGAGAGAAAAACATATATCTTTATCCTTTTTTTTTTTCTACATCTCGTT
>JBBPCY010000002.1:13626653-13645347 GCA_037974405.1 Brachyalestes nurse | reverse complement strand
TACATTTAGTTTACTCCATTTGAAGATTCATTTCTTTCATGTTTTGTATGAGATATGACAGAAATCTATCTTCATAGGTTTTACCAATATACCATCAAGGTCTAGACAAAACCTCTTATCTTCAAAAAAAAACTTTTAGGTGATTTTATGTACTGAAAAAATGGCATTGTCACATGACCTTTCCATCTTCTCTTCTCTTATTATATTTAGACAGATATATGTAAATGAGCCCTGCTCTGAGTGTAGTGTGCCTCCTATAAAGACCAGTTTGGTCTGAAATGCACCTACTGTGAATGGGTGGGACTAAACTGCATTGAGTAAGATATATGTAAACTTGACATCACTAAAAACACTGAATTCAAACTTGGCTCCTCTTCCATCTCAGTTATATATGGATTGCGCAGACTGTGGAGTGGACGGTACATTTCAAAACTCTAATTCTATTAATTTATTTTTGTTTAGCTTAACGGAGTTTTTGCCAAAACATTTTTCCAATTTATTTTTAAATGCCGTGTTACCACACTGCTGGCTTTTTCAAATTATTCAAGAACAGACAAAACCAGAGGTAAAGCATTCCTACGCAAGGTCCAAAGACCAACGATACACATATAATACAAGAAGACAGAAGAAATCAAATATGTAGTCTTGTTACATTAATATTTGTTTAAATGATTGAGTAATATTTCATTTTATGGAGTCTTACTGTTGTACATCAAACACCCTTCACACATGTAGACTGCTCACCTCTCCTATTACCACTAGATGGCGCAATTAATGAAATTTACAGTGGAAAGAGTTACTTTCAAAACCACTGTGATTAATGATTGATTTGCAAATGAAGAAAGAACATAAAGATGCATAAAAACAAAAACAAATACATATGTTCACACTAATCACTCCTATTTCATGAAATATGTACCTAACCTAAATTTTGTTTTAGGTGCCATAGTAACAGATGGGCTCAGAGATGCTGGTACACTTTGCTCGTGGCTCCTTTGGCTAATAATCTAGTGAACACTAATGCAAATGTAATACCTATGTTTGCATCAGTGCCTCAAGTCATGGGAGATTATTAGTCTGTGGTTTTCAGTGCGCAGTCCTTATTTGATCATTGCAATGTCTTGCCTACACCCAACTGAGCAGCAGAGCAGTAGTGAACTCTCTATTGCAGACCCAATCACTGGTATGAAGAAGAGCTGAACCTAATAAGGGTCAGTTGAGCAACAAAGAGTCTTCTTGAGCTGACACAGTTGTAAATGATCTGACTGACTACTGGAAACATGTCCTAAAAACTAGAGACAAGATGTGAAAATGGAATGATAAAATACATCTATTAGGCAAAAGAAACCTGCCAGTCTGGAAGTAAGCAAAATGTAATGAGATTTTATTAAATAAACTATCACAACTACCTTCGTTCTTCCAATGAACCACAATATGTCCAAATGTTTGTACATATATAAACACTTGCTTATCCAGCATTTTTTTATATCAAGAGTATTAAAAGAGTTTTCTCACTAAATGCTGGGGAGCATAATGACTTTAGACTTGATTTAGAGGTGTGAGACCAGAGAGTCTCATTGTATTGACAGTGCTTTTCTACAGGGAAGGCCTGTGTCAGCAACGGGTGCACACTGAAGTAGCTGAATTCACTAATTAGAAGGGGTGGACTGCTGGGTAACTCAACGTATCTACTGGACACGTATTTGAAAAAAAAAAAAAAAAACACTGCCTTTTTTTGGGTCTTCCTGTAGCAATGTTCTAGTGTTGTTGCCATGGTTAGGGTTTTACTCAAACAGTCTGGCCCAAGTGGGATGTGCTGTGGTCTCTGTTTACATGCGATTTCTTGTGCTTCATCCATTTCCTTAATAGAAAAGTCAGTTTCAATTTAAATAATTTGCAACCTTTCATAATTATGAAATAAGCTTTGACAACAGTGTTTATACTAAAAGATGATGAAGATTCTTTTGGTTTGCAGGTCTAAATCACTGGTAAATAAACTGGGCTGGAAAAATGCATGGATATACATTGACTAGTTCTGTGTGTACTAGTCTATATGTATATGCACCTGAGGCCTAATTATGTTTTTTTCTCCCGTGGTTATTTGGTGTATTGCACCATTATGTCTCCATCCCCCACAGTCTGATGAGCAATTGTCATATTCGTGTCCAGGGTTAATTACTAAACCTGGGAATGTGAAGTGAATTTTATATGCATTTTTTTGTACCTCTGAAACATCAATGCTGGAATTTGCCAACACGCTAACCACAGAGGTCATCTTCCCTCAAGACTGGCAGTTAGTGTTATTGCTCATAGTTGCTATGGTGTCTGCTGCCCCTGCAATAAAGGCCCAGTAAAAACATCTCTGAGGAAAATTCACAGCAAAACAGTAACATCCTATAGGCCCTAGCACGCTGTTATTCAGAACGAGCTCAGATTGATCCAAAGATTGCCACAAAAACCCTCCACCATAGCAGGCTGTGATGACTTTCTATCAAATACTAATTGGGTGTGGATGCTAACTGAAGGTAGACTGTTCATAATCATATAAAATCACAGCATGGACAGGTCCTTAGCACTATTTTGTATGTTAAATAAAGCCTATACATAATATTTTGAGGTACGGGCAGCTAAAAGGGCCAAACGTGTAAGACATTTCCCAATAATCTATGCACGTAATTCTTGAAGTATTAAGGTAGTTAAACTGCATTTTCTTGAAGGAGCTATAAGAAATATCCCTTACTCAAAATTAGTCACTTGTTTGACCCATACATGTGCATATCTATAATATCTTTATAATATTTCACATTAATCATATAAATCATTATATACAAAACTTTACTTGATGTGGTACATAAATACTTCAACCTACTATTTACCCTTTAGTCTATACAATCTATTTCTGCAGGTTCAGCTGCAGCCCATTTTAATATTACTGTTCCAATGACGTCATATGAACCCATGCATTTTCACATTCATCCATCTTTTCAGCCTACAGCTGTTTAACTCCACCCATCCACAGTGAAGTTACAAGGAGAGTTTTAGTCCATAGCTACTGTTTTTTAAATAAGGCTAAACTGAGGGCAGCAAATCAGAACAGAGGCTATTTACATATATCAGTCTAACAGGAACAGTAAATGTTAATGTAAAAATTAACTACTGTTTTGGTGAATACAACCACACAATTGTCTTAAGTGTACCTCAAGTGAAAATGCAAATGGTTGGAAATGGGTCCTTTAAAACTAAATGATAGAATTAAGGTTATTAAGGTCAAATTATCCTACAGTTTCTGTTGCACTAGCTTTTGCTTGAGTGAAAAGGGCATACATTATATGGACAAAAGTATTGGGACACTCCTCTTAATTACTGAATTCAGGTTTACCATTCATCCAGTTTTGGGCAATCTTAATTGCGTCAGCCGACCAAGATTGTTCCAACTTTGTGGACACAGTTCGGGGAAGGTCTTTTTTTATTTCTGCATGACTGTGCCCGAGTGCACAAATCAAGGTCCACAAAGACATGGTTGGATGAGCTCGGTGAAGAACTTGACTGACCCAGAACACTGACCTCAACCCCGTCCAGCACCTTTGGGATGATCTGGAACGGAGAATGCGAGCCAGGCTGTTAAAGCTGCAAACGGGGACTTTTTAAAGTCTATGTATTTGAATGCAATATCATTCAAGTCTCTGTTGGAATGGTCAGGCGTCCCAATATTTTTGTCCATGTGGTGTATGAATCTCCCTGAACGGTTGGGTGTTAAAGATAAGTGGATGAAGGAGATGAAGGGTTGATGTTGACTGTGTTTATGCTGCAGTGAGCACCATCACCTCAGCGTTACTGGGATGGGGGGCTGTACTGGGATGTATCCCGGCATGCCTGACAGACAGGCGAACAGGGAAGGATGAAGTTAAGATGGCAGCTCAGCTAGGGGAGCTGCCTGGCCGAGATCAAGAAAACCACAGAGAACGGACGGAGACAGCGGACGGCAGCTTGTGTTTTTGAGAGTGACGGGTTACTCGACCGAAAATGAATATCTGGTGTGGCCTGAAACCCTGTTGTGATCGAGGCGATGGTTGATTACGGACGAAGAGGCTGATTTTGGCAGTTGCGGCTAACACTGACATTACGGAGCCGAGCCTAGTGGATATAGCGACGTCTTTTTTGCACGTATATCTGGGATTTATGGGGAGTATTGCGTGCTTCACAGCGTCTGGAAGTCCCTATTAATCCCATCAGTTAGTGACTTATTGGTGTGATTTATGCATTGTTCCCCAAAACGATGATGTGTGCTGCTGCGGCAGCTGGAGCCGGCGGTGGGATTCTGTCCTCCTCCTCCTCCTCCATGGGGCTGGGTGTCAGGGTCATATCTGGAGCTGGGAACGAGTTCCCCACTTTCGGAGCGGCCATGGGCTCGACTTCTACGCCGGGGGCCCAGCCGGACTGCCGGGGCCGATACCAGCTCCTCCTGTCGGGGCGAGCTTTGGCCGAGAAATACAGAAGGATTTACACCACTGCTGTCAGCGACAAAGAGCAAGGCTTTAACCTGGGGAGGTTAGTGACGCGTTTCGTAACCTTATTTTGGGCCTGCAGGACACTCGTATGGTCCTGTGCTCGGTGTAAACGGTGCACTGATAAAAAAACAAACGTGACATGTAGACACAGCAGGGTAGAAAGGTAAAGAGAGCCCGGCCGACACGGGCTGGAGCTCACCAAAGCTAACGCTAACGTTATATCTTAGTGGGCTAACTTCCTTAGCTACGAGAGGCTACATAATAAACAGCAGCCCGTTTGTTTTTCGTGACTACGCTTGCCCTGAGAAAATGCAGTTGCTGGCAACTCCCTGGAATTTACCATTCGTGTACTGACACGATGATAAAATGAGGTTAACGGGACTTAAAACCACCCAAAGACAAGACAAGCAGAGCTAGTTGGTCAGGCTAGCAATTGGCCTGGCCCTCCGACGGTTAATTCAATAAGAAGCTAGCAGGACATACATGGCTGAGCTAGCCCAGCCCTTCTTCAAGACGTTATCTTTATCACAGCTAAGACAACAGCGTTGTTTTGACAACAACTCTTACTAAAATAATAGAATAGAATATATATTTTTATTGCACGATCATTGCAATACACAGGAATATACAGTCCAATTAGAATAACGTTATATCTACAACTCCGCTTATCTCTTGTATATATGTGTATATGTGTATATATATATAGATCAAATGGGGACCAGAATATAAGAAGATAAATCTGTGACAAATGTGATAAATAAATATATATAAAACTACAACTAACAATATAAGCATCAATATAAGCAGCTCTCAGAATTAAGAATAAATAATCAAGACACAGTAAATGGTATTGAACTATATTGCTGAGTTCGTTTTTGTAATTGTTTTTTAAGGGTTTTCTGTCCAGGTTTAGAGCAGCCACTGCTTTAGAGAAGAACTTGTAAGCTAGCCTAGCTAATAAGTATTTAAGCTCATCACATTGTTGGTGACAGCATAGGTTTAGCTAGCTGTAAGTTAGCAAAGTAGCAGTCTAAGGGCTATAAATGTGCCTCTAGCTTTCAGTTTTGATGTCCAGGCCAGGCTTGAAAGCCAATGGAATGCAGCTGGGCACGTTCCTAGTGCATTATGGGGTTAAGCCTCTTCTATATCTCACACCAGAAAAGGGTAAAATATGAGGTTTTTGCTTAGTTGAAATGACCTATTGAATGACTCAATGATGCCTGGTGTATTTTTTATTTATTTCTTTGCTTCCTGGAGATCAATACATACAGGCCACACTCATTCTGGTAGCTTTGCAGGGGCTTGAGTGCGTTTGGTCTTACGTCACCCTGTTCATATCCAGAGAGAGCTGAGACACACTGGCCTGTGCTGGGCTTCTGCTGCAGGACCTGCTGCTGCCATCTCTCTCACTCCTGCCTGCCCCTGCACTGTGACTTTAGGCATGGTCTGTTTATGTAAGCATAGTATTGCAATAATGATAGTAAACAAAATGCATCTACAGCAGCAGAAGATGCAGCGTAAACAAGGGCAGCTCCTCAGCACCACCCACATGAAATGATCTGGGCGCATCAGGCCAAATGCCTGGAGGATTCCAGTCTGTCTCTGCTTGATCAGGCAGAGTCTACATGGCAGATCTCTCCTGGCACAGAAGCAACACGCAGAAAGCCAGTAATCCCAGCTAGGATTGACCCTTGTGACAGCACCCAAACAAATTCACGTAGGCTTTGTTAGCCAAAGTGGCAGGTTTCTGTAGCGCGGTTAAAAGGCAGAAAAAACGGAGGGCAGCAGGGATGTTTGGGCATGTGACATTGTTTTCTGAACATCTCTCTCCTCAAAGAGGACCTTTGTGAGAACAAATGTAAACAGGTGCAAAAGAACTGGTAATTCAGCTTGCCACAGAAGCTTTATTATGTCAACAGATCTAAATATAACAGTATGTGCAGAATTACAAAGTTGTTGGAGCCTGTGTGTGTTGTTTAAATGTTAGTCGTTGAATGATTTTGCCATGATTATGTGCACGAAATATTCTGTAAGCAGTTTTACAACTACATCTTCAGAACAGAAAGTATGATTAAATGTACCTGAACTGGGGTAACAGTGAAATGTATCAAACATGTATTTTAGTAAAGGTTTGCTTGTGGCATGATTAGTTATTGCAATAAATGATGATGATTAAGCGGCCCTATATTTTTAATCTTAAAGTAAGCAAGCTAATAGGCTGACAAGCTTAAAGTAGGTTGTCATGTAAAATTACACAAGTTGAAGCTGTTCTTGGTAAAAAAAAACAAAAAACAGTGTTTGTTGTTGGAAATACAATATAGATGATGAAATATTGGCACAACAGTGTTAACCAATACATTCAGGACATGGGACAGCTGGTGGCCTAGTGGTTAGGGAGTTTTCCATGAGATCAGAAAGTCGTGGGTTTGAATCCCTGGACTGCAAGTGACAACACTGAGGTACCCTTGAGCAGGGTACCGTCCCAACACACTGCTCCGTCCCCACACACTGCTAGGACTAGATCTGTGTCCTATGGTATGATAAATGCTACTGTTGCTTATGTTTATAGTCTTTCATTAAATAATGAAGAGTTAAACACACACCGTGGGCTTCAAGATATAATGTTTAGAGATGGGCTACATTTATGTTAAATGTGTGTTTCTGATATGTGTTCTAGGGGCAAGAAAGCTTTGAGTAAGAAAAAGCTGAAGAGGCGGCAAAAAATCAGATCAAAAGTCAAAACAAGAACAAAGGTAAGGTTTTTAGACACTTCACTGTTTTCTTATATTTTTTTGCCTGTATTGTGTTTTAATGCCATATTTAGACAGGAGGAATTGTATATGGGGAAAATGTGTTCATGAACATTTCACACAGGATAGGAAACTTAAATTACAGAGATGGAGGTTTGAGCATTACTGTCACACCAAACAATTTCCATACACGTTTTGTACATTTGAGGTAGAACAGTACGTAATGGCTTGATTTGGGCTGTAGATAATAGAAATGAACAGTGATGTCAGAGTCATGTTGGTATGGCAGATGTTTGATTTAAAAATGATCATAGATCAGATGTCTAAATTTGATTAATATTTCAAACCACTATTTCATGACTTTTGTGTTCCGTTAAGGTGAAATTGGGTTACTGTGCCGAAATGTCTGCTTTTCATTAATTTGACTGCATTTGTAACCCAATAGATATAAATGTTCTATTTCTCTGTGGTGCTAATCCTGGTACCAGTTTTTAAACTGATCATTTACATTTTATGAATATTTATCTATTGCTATATAAATATGTAAAAATGTTGTGTCGGCTTTGCCCCACAGTTCCGATATCAATTCATCTGTAGCAGTTAAGTAAATGCTTTTACGCAGTTTATAGGGGATTAGTATAAACTGGGGTTATTTCTGTGGTTCATTTTATAGTAGACTTGCTAGAATCTTTACTGACACAATAGCACACATACTGGTTAATAAAATTGAATTTAATGTAGTACTTAATACTATACAGTACTAAAAACAAATGCTTTAAAATCTGTAATCCTGGTATATGTTGGTATCTGTGTGATGATGCTTAGTTTCACTTTGTTTCAAATTATCATTTTTTTCTGGTATTGTCTGGCAACTTACAACACACCTTTTTAATCTGACACATTTTTGTAATCTCCACATCTTCTGCTAAACAGAAGTTGTTATACATTAGTGCTGCAGTTTACATACTTGTTGATTTTTTTTGTTCCGAAAGCTTTGACTTGCTCTGGCCCCTCAATCAATTAAGACCTTTTAAAACAGTACACTGGATTCTTTTATACACAGTGGAGTGAATGTTCTCTCTTGCTAAATTAGTCACTCCCCGTATAACACGCAGCTGATACAGGTGTGAGTTAGAGTCTTAATTTATGCCTGATTTATTTCAGGGAAATAATCCTCATCAGCAGATGATTATTTTCATGCACCCTTTTGTTCTAGTCATATCAGGAAGACTATTTTAATTAATAGCGTGAGCTGAGCAGATGCCAGTAAACACTTGCACACATGGAGGAGATTGGGGCAGTGTCTAGGTCATGATTGGCTGTTGCTGGGCGACCTGTGTTGCACATCTCCACAGCAACAGCTTCCTCCATCTCCTGTGCTGAACACCTATAGCGTGCCAGTCAGCAGCGTTTTATGTCCGCATGTAGTGAGTCTCTCTGAACAAATCTAGCAGACCCTCATCCTAGATGTTTTTTTTTCCCATTTCTGGTTGTGTCTGTGGAGGGTAATTCATGCCTGTGTTTGGATATTCCTTTTCCGGCACTTTTATTTTCCCCAGTGAGTGAGGATGGCTCACTCGAAGGGGTAAAGGAGATTAATGTGATTCTAGCAGACAATGCAGCAGTAATCGTCCGCTCTAAAGAGCCCCTGGCTCTCAGCTTCTCTTTTTTTCATATCGCTCTCTCTCCCTCTCTTTCTCTCTCTCTCTTTCTTTCTCTCTCTCTTTCTTTCTCTCTCTCTCTCTCTCTCTCTCTCTCTCTCTCTCTCCCTCCCTCTCTCTCCCCCTCTCTCTGCTACAGCATGCTTTGTTTGCTCCCAAACAGATTTGGGTGGAGTCTTTCACAGAGGGAGTGTTTGTCTTGACTGAAAATACAGTTGAAATAACTTGAGCGCTTCTGTGTGTCTGCTCCCTGTATTAGACACAGTGATAAAACACTGAATTTTTTAGGCCTTTTTTAAGGCAGACATGATGTTTTTTTCCAGGGGAAGCTAAATGTCATTCTATCTGGTTTGACCTATTTTGTGTAAGCAGTTTTATAATTGCTCACTTCTTGCTTCTTGTTTTGTTAAAATCAATCTGTATTTGACATTACATGTTTGCAAAATCTTTGTGTGAAGCCAAATATAGCATGTAAGCTGTAAGTAATGACTTTCTGCTGGTCAGTTTCACTTTCCATTCTTAAATATTTAGTGGCTGTTTCAGGAGAGTTTCAGTTTTGACTAAAGTGCAAGACTGCACTGCAAGGTTTGGGTTATTGGTTAATTTGGGTTAACCTCATTCATGCTGCTCTTTTTTAAGCCTACTCTTTTGCAGTTCAATTGTAATGAAGTGGAGACCTGTCAAAATGCAGAATTTTAATTTCTCATGGTTGTCATGGTTTTGCAGTGTTCTTTCCTATCTACAAAATAAGAGTGCCCATAAATATTTCCCATTCATTTTAGCACATTCTCTGCTGACCTCTTGTATAGGTGCCTTGATTAATTTAATTTCTGCTGCATTTTTTGGTGAAATAATTACAATTGGATATTTTGAAATTTGGTATTACCTGGCTGTGATTGTCCTATATTTTGCAACTAGCCCATTGAAAACCAGTTGTTTTGAGATTTCTCCCACCAGTCACATTGAATTTACTTTTTAATCACATTAAGCATACACATGTGTTTATAGAAACATATTTTATGCATATAAAATAAAATTAAATGTTTGCTGTTACAAATGATGTGTATATAATTACTCAGTTCTTACAAACACAAGAAGACTCTGTGTGCTTCTTTTAAAAAGCTCTCTATGTATCTATACTCACTGTCCATTTTATCTACTCCATGTACCATATAGATGCATTTTACAATTACTGAATGCAGTCTGTTTCTCTGCACGGTTTGTAAGCCCCCTTTACCTCATTCATTGCAGTGTGTGTGCAGCACACACTAACAATTCACAACCATGTGAGCATCAGGGCTGTTACCCCACTCATAAATAGTTCCTCACTGGTGGTCTTGTGGGCATTCTGACCACTGACAAAGAATGCAGAGAAACAGATTAACTGCAATATGTAAATATACACTACAGGCTGCGCTTATGTTATGATTTATGGTGATTGGAGCTGCTGAAATTAACCGCTATGAGTGCTTAGGTAGAGGTAGGTGTACATAATGAAGTGGCTTGTCACTTCATGTATTTAATCCAAACAATAAATTCTGTTTATGCAGGCCTACCATGTTTTGTTTGTGACACACAATGCTACGTTTTCCAGAATAAACAATTCAAAAGGTAGTCTGACGTAACTATGAGAATTGCTAGTGACCTATCAAGTAATTAGATTTAGTATTTATAGAGTATGTACTTTGACTCTATCATAATTTCAATCACGGTGGCTACAGATGATGCTTGTGTGCTATCAGGGATGTTTTGCTTCTGTTGTTTTGCTGTGTTCTGCATATTGAGTTTTGCAGTTTGCTTTTCAAGTAGCATCAAGACCTGTGATTTGCAAGGTCCTGGGCGATTGTACCCACTCTTGATGCCTTAATGGATGTGGATTACAAATCACTTGTCTAATGTCCCTGTTTCAGAAAAACTTAACTGCTTATCTGCTGCTGCTGTAACTGCATGGTCTGTATTAAATGGTGCAGAAGACAAGAGCAAAAAGAACTGTTTTTGTAACGGTTTCTTATTATGATTACAGTAAACTTTTGATACTTTGTTGTAGGCCTCTACTTCTCTTTTGGATAATGTGTTACAGGATGATCATCGCAGAGCTTATGATGTCCTTCACGTCAATTTTTCTTTATGCCCGTAAGACCTTTGACTGTTGGGATTTTGTTTGTTTCCTTATGTGTAACTGGAGCATGACTGTTTCCACCTTGCACAACCATTAGTAGTCAGTAGTAACTTGTTTTTTCTGTTTTTTTTACAATCAGAAATGAAAAATAAATGTAGTTGTTTTGACTTTTAAATGACCCCATCGCAAAACAAAGCTTCCTGTGATGTGTGAAGCCTCCAGTGTTGACCAAAAGACACAGAAGCTCCAAATACGGTCATACATTTGTGGAAGACCATATTTTAGCAGTGGTGTGATTTTGATGCGTCGGTGCGTCAGTTGGTTTCTGAGGGTTAAAGAAAGTGCTTATCCAAGCAGCAGTGGTCATAGACTCTCATGGGATTTGGATTCTTGGACAGCATTGGTTGTTCAGAGTGAATATGTTAGTGCTGAAGGTCAAGGAAGCTAAGCAATGTCAACCCTATACAATGGAAATACAAACCTCAACTGATTTTTACCTAACAGTAATTTGGTGACTGGTCAGTAAAAACTAATTGCTGCCTTGACAGAATAACTTTAATTTAACCTTTAATATTCATGCTAAAAATTATTAATGGCTTGAATATACTCGAGAAAACCCCTGGCCCTGCATGTTTTCTGACCTGCTGAAAATGCTGTGCCTTTTGAGACTGAGCTTGATTTTAGTGTTTATTGAATGCTCAGTGAGGATCGAAGACCTGTGTATAACTCTTTGTTTGCATATTACTGAACATGTGTGAGCATTTTTGTGCCAGCGGTGCTTAGGTAGCTGCTGACAAAATTGAACATATCGTCAACGACTGTACAAGGGAGCAGAATTCGAACTAGAAAATACAGTATAAGGAAACTCTTGAATTTTTCCTCTGTCTCTCACTGTTTTGAATAGCAGAACCTCTTCTGCTAATTAACCCTTGAGCTGCCCCATTTGGTTTTGGGCTAGGGTTGAATAATAAGGTTAAGGTTGAATAATATTTGGACCTCGTCCTATCTGCATCGTCTCACTCATGTATTCGTACCGAACCGTCACGGTACATGGGTCACGGTTCGGTACATGATGTCGTACGGAGAATTCATGATATGATGGAGAAGACGCGATTAAAGTAAAGCAGAACTAAATTTACAAGCGTGAGTTTTGTTGCCTTCTTTGTTGCCTTCGTTCGCTCGGCAACCGGGCAGATCCAAAAATAAGATGATACAGGGAGCTAGTTCTGTGCTTTCCTCCCTCAGAGCGGAAGTATTTATTTCCTTTCTTCTAAAAAAGAAATTTGAGTGGCGAAAAGCACTCGCAAATGGAGCAGCCATGGAAAGAAACTCCAAGAAACTTCCCCGCACACACCCCTGAAAAACTACATATCCCAGCATGCGTGGTTCCTTAAAGGAACAGGCTCTGTAACAGTTTCATATGGAAACATTAAACAGCGACCTTTAAAACGTTTAGCCATCTCACTTACTTTCTATTAGGTAAGGCTAATATTAATTACTATATTCTATTAACACAAGATGTTTAAGTTGTTTTTTTGTTATCTATACATGAAAATATAAGCAAGAGTGTGTGTTTACTGGTTAATACACTGCTGTTTGTTTAAAATAAACGGAAACAAACCAAGCCTCATGCTTTAGAACTTTTTGTTACTTAACTTCGCTGTACCGAACCGTACCAAACCGTGATGTCAGAACTATAGTGTGAACCGAGCTGTGACTTTTCTGTACCGTTACACTCCTACTTTCTATACATTTTTGATTAATATACAGGGGTTGACAATTTTTTTTGCTGAGTACCTACATTAATGAATTGGTACGCCCCCAAAATTCAAAATTTTTCACCTTATCATGGGTGCTTTCTTGCCACTAACTGTTCGAAATGACAGAATCACTTGAGTTTCCGAGTTCAGGATTTTCCTCACAGCCTCGGATCTCGACTGTAACACAGCATCGCATGGGATTTCAAAGTTTATTCTGGACCACAGGGGCAGATCTCTCCTCTCAGGCCTGGAGAACGGGTCTCGTGGCGGGCGGGCCATGAAGTCGAGGGGGCGGGGCGGGGCACGCAGTGACAGAAGCGCTGATATCAGATCTGCTCTGCTCTGACTGAATTTTGATTGGTGTAGAAGCGAGGCTCCGGTGACCGGCTGGAACCCTATTTTAAATAGTCATTATTATTTTTCTTTTTAAGGTTTTCCTTTCCTAAGTGGTGGTACCTAGAGATCCAGTATGAAGTAACTCAAATTAAGTACGCATTTGCGCAGTGAAGACCAATTCTTGCTTGCGTACCACTTATGTCAGTCCCTATTAATATGTTTATTTATATGTAATTTTTTTTATTTAGGAATACCACTTTTTCCCCCAATACCAAGTACGAGTACTAACTGGGGCATCTAACCTAGCTACTTCAAAAGAAATGATAAATTCTGATATTTAAATATTTTATTGATATTAAGCTTGAATGAATGCCATTTGGTTCTTGGACAACTTCCTATTTGGATGGCCGTTTTTATTACTGCTTGTGAAGTTGCTGTGCTCTTTGGTGTGGTTTTTCTGTAAATGCCTAATTAAATGCGTGGTGGCCTTTGTTTTTGGGGACTTTTTAATATATCTCAGTCCAAATGATATTTATAACATTGTAAATTCACCCAGGAAGGATCTGTTTTGTGAGGAGGGAGACGAACATAATTTAAAAAATTGTAATCTTTTATTTGATATTTGAACCTTTTCAACACAATGACTTATACCGATACGTATCTTTTTAAATCTTATAATAAATCACAATTTTCTGCCTTTGTCTTGAACGGCGCCAGCTGATTAACCTACTCCAAACAGCCTTTCTTCACAGGTGCTGCTTTGTCACTCGTCTTACTTCATGCTGTCTGGCTGCCAATAAAACATCAATAGATTTACCACTTGATAACATTAAGTACCTTCAAGCTTCAAAGGTCCAAATAACCTGAATCATAATGTAACACACAGTGTAACAGTAAGGTAACAGTGGACCTACACGTCCATTTGTCTGAGTGAGAGGAAACTGTGACTTCCATTCAGAAGTGGTCTTGCCTGTACCCTATATCCCAGTTCAGTTTTTCAACTATTCAGGTATTTTTGGTCAGTAGATCATCGTTCATTCTGCCGAAATTATTTACATCATTGAAGGGAATAGGTTTTGGGAATCGCTGTGAATTATCAATTAATCACCCTCTGAGGTATCTGTCAGCTGGGGTCTGTCCATTCTACAGGGTTGGTAAATCTTTGATTCTGATTCTCCTCTTACAAAGTGACAGAGTGTGCTGATTCAAAAATAAGAGGATTTCACCCACTTGTGCTTGCATTGTCCATTTTGCACGCCTTAACCTTCTGTATATCTGTTTCTGTCCTGCAGACAGAGAACCTGGATGGAGCCTTCCCGGTGCCGGACATCAAGCTCCACAGTAATCCCTCCGCTTTTAATGTTTACTGTAATGTACGGCACTGTGTGCTGGATTGGCAACAGAAGGAGACCTCCCTGGCGTTGGCCTCTCGGAACTCTGTGCAGAGCGGAGACTCGGACAGTGAGGAGGAGGAGGAGTGCCGGGAACCTGCTGTCAAATTGCCCAAGGTTAGTAGGACAGATTGGTGCGTTATGGCTGCCTCTTGTCCTAATCTATGGTAGTGAAGTAACTGCTACTGCACACCTAAAATGACAAATTACATACATCGCTGTGCTCTCATGCAGTCATGTCTCAAAACAGGGACTAAAACAACTGGTTAGTCATGTTTTTGCCAAAAGTGTCATCAAGGCAGAGGATGCTATTTGTTTTTTCTGTGTTTGTTGACTATTCAAAGATAGAGTATGTACAAATTCTTAATTTGTACGTGTATCCAAATGTTTGAATGGTAGTAACAGCTTATAACGCTAACGACATGGCAGTAGTAAGTACTTAAACTGTGAAGCGATTCTTAATTTGAGTAGAGCCGTAGTACGTGTAAATGTTGTGAAGTTCTGTTAGAGGCTGTGCTTTTGAGCTCATCAGGGTAACCCTGTCTTTTGGCTAGTCTAGTAATTAAATATACACTATCAGAGGCTTTTTAACAGTGTTCGAAAGGATTAAAGGCCGAGCTCATCAGGAGGTCCTTCACTGTTAGTTTTTGGAAGCACAGCACGTAAAGAAGTCTCTTTTCTCTGCAAGGAAAACCAAAGATGAGTTCTGCTCTGTAACCATAATTTGATGCAGAATTCAATTGAATATCAAGCCTGTCTGAAGAGGAATATTGTATAATTACAATCACAACATCAAAGAGCACATTTGCATCCTATGAAGAAAATGACCTCATTAAATTTTAATGAAATTGAAAGGGACCACTCGCACCGTTTCTAGCAATCCTAACAAAAAGCAAAACTTTTGCATCACAGTTTTAGTGATATTAAACAGTGATGTTAACGATTAATTACTTAAACTGATTAAGCCATGCTGATAAAAGCTTTAGCTACTAAAAAAGTTGCTTAGTGTGAGCTTCCCCTTATGCTGCAGCTTTTCTCAGTATCTGTACAAGACACCTTTTTAAACCTTCTGACACAAAAAAATAGCAGCACTCCTTGCTGTAATGTGATGACTCTGCAGAATTTCAATGAGTCTTGCATGTTTTCCCCACTGCTAGGTTGGTAGTATCCTAGTGGGTAAAAACACTTGCCTGTGAACCAAATGACCTCAGAATTGCAGGTTTAACCCCCCCACATTCTACCACTCACTTGCTCCAGGGGGGCTGTCCCTGTAACTAATGATTGTAAGTCACTCTAGATAAGGGTGTCTGCCAAATTACCTTTATTTTACCTGCTTGTCAATGACCATCAGAAGTTTAAATGATTTGTAACTGGTGTCTTAATGATACAAAAGCACTGCCTGCAGATACTTATATACAGAGGTTGACTTAATTTTTTTTTGCTCTAGTACTCTAATGAGTACCTACATTTTATTAAGTGGTACGCAACCAAATTCAAAATTTTTCACCTTACCATGAGCGCTGGAACAATTACAACATCCACCCCCCCCCGAATCTTATCGATGCCCTTAGGCAATGATTTCAAGTCATAAAAGACTAAGCTCCTGTCCACTTAAATGAGGAGAGACCTATAAAATTTTAACTGAATGTCAGACTTACATCTCATAGGCACATTTGAAATCAATGGTAAAATCGTTCAAACAAATATCAGCAATTTAGTGATTTGCTTAAGATAATGCAAAAACGGTGTGTATTGACATTGTTTGACTACTGGCTATTTTTACTGAAGAACAAGACCTCCTGCAACAGCTGTGTCTTTCGTTATGAGCTGTGTGGTTCCCATATTCCAAGCCTTGAACTGTCCTCACTATTGACACAGTATCAAGCCTACTCTGCTTGCAGTGTGGCTATGCATACAAAAGTACAATATGCCAGTATGTTTGTAAATGCTCTTAAATTAACTCTGTAAATACCTATGGACTACACAAAGCCTGATGGCAAATTTACAGGAATGAATTACCCCCATGCTGCCAACAGACTTGCAGTTAAAAGCTGCATACACTCCAAAATTATTGACTGACATAGAATCAGACCATAAGTCATTTGTCATTTATCATGTGCAGTTAACTTGGGAGTCATTTTTCTTTTTCCTTTTTGTCTGAAATCTTTCCAATGGTATATCTGATTCTCACAACAGGTCTCTTGATATGCCATATTAGCAATTTTGAGATGTTCAATATTTTATATAAATACTGATAATTATCACTGCACAGTGTAATGTCTGCAAATTGTTATTGCAGTATTGGTCTCTGCAATACTGATATTGTTTATTTTTATATTGGCTGTTATTTAACCATTAAAGGTGTTTGGTGAATTGGTGCATGAATGGGTGGGGCTAAACTGCTGTACTCTGAATGAGGAGGCATATTTAAATGTGTTGGTTTTGTGAACTCACACATACTAAGCTTTGAAAATTGGCTCTTTTTTAAGAGCTTTTTTCCATATGGACTGCATGGAGGAAGATGTAAATGTACCAATTGAAACAATATTTTTAGACTTTTAAGCCTTTTTAATTCTAGGAAAGTGATGAAATGATATCATTAATATCTTGAAAGTCATAGCAATTGCAGTACATAGCAGTATATTTACGATACTGATCATCCATATCGTGCAGCTCTTCTGATAATGATAATCAGCTTTTGTCTAGTTTGTCTAGTCAGTGCTGTAACAGTCATTGCGCTCTTGTTCTTGTCAGATCATTGGCATCGGACTATGTGGGGTGTTTGAGCTTATCAAGGAGACACGGTTCTCACACCCTTCACTGTGTTTGAGGAGCCTACAAGCCCTGCTGGACATGCTACAGGGACAACAGCCTGAGAGCTTCCAGACTGAACCTCCAGATGTACTGGGTAAGTCTTACTCTCTGGCTCACTCAAACGCATCCTCATAAAAACACACACACACACATTTTTGCTAAACACAATGTCATTTTTGATTCCACAGAGTCCCTCTTCCATCTGCTACTAGAGACAACAGTGCGAAGTACAGGAATGAATGACCCTACTGGTCAAGCCCTGACAGCTTTGTCCTGTGCCTGTCTGTTCAGCTTAGTGGTGGCCTGGGGAGACACTGGGAAAACTCTACAGGCTGTATCTGCCATCCTCACCAACAATGGCAGCCATGCCTGCCAGACCATCCAGGTGAGAGCAGCAGTGTGTTTGAAAATAAAACTTTTGAGGTGCACTTTGCAAACAAACCACACATGTATAGATATTATAATATTGATCTTCATCTGAATAGGTAAAATATATAGTGTTTCATGTGTAATGCTGGCAGCTTTATAATATATGTTAAAGTGGCTTAAAGTTGCTGATTACCTCTAGTTTATGTCCATCTATGCTTTTCATGAGCTACAGAGTATATTTCTCTTATTAGTTTGTAAAGGAAAGCTTAGTTTGACTCTATAGAATTCCACTGTTTCTAGTTGAAATGATCTGTGTCTGACCTCAATGAGACAGACAGACCCTCAGCTGCATCTCTGTAACCCTGCAATTGAATTGCTGAAAATGCCAAATCCCTCTTACTTCCAGTCTTATGATGCTACTCTTCCTTGCTGAGAGTGCCTCTGTCAATTACATTAGACTCTCTTCCAGACTTTTTGTCTTTTTGCATACCTAAATTTGGCTTAATGATGTAGCCTGTAGCATCATGGCTGGATATAAAGCATGACTGAGTCAGAGTTCATTTGCTTTAGTTGCCAAGAAGACATCTGATGGAAGCATCTGTATTATGCAAGGCTTGTTTGGTGATCCATTGTTGCCGCGTGTATATTTAGCACAAATTGGTTTTTGAGTGTGTGCAATATACCATCATCCAGTCATGCCCTCTAGCCAGTGCCGAATGTAATATTTATTATCCATCTTTTTAGCTACATTTATATAAGGAAATAACTCTTTATATGTACAACCAACAAGCCGTATGAGTGAGTGCATAAATTGAAGGTGCAGCAAATACTGAGTAATTGGTTGCATTTAACCCTAACTGGATAACGGTGAAGGGTGTTATGTAGGGCTGCACGATACATCGTTTCAGCATCGTCATCGCGATGTACGCCTGCGCGGTAGTCACATCGCGTCAGTCACGATGCAGGGCAACATTTTAAAAAAATTG
>JBBPCY010000002.1:13613836-13626553 GCA_037974405.1 Brachyalestes nurse | reverse complement strand
TGTGTGTGTGTGTGTGTGTGTGTGTGTGTGTGTGTGTGTGTGTGTGTGTGTGTGTGTGTGTGTGTGTGTGTGTAAACTTTTAGCAGCTAACACGGATATCCTGGGGGGAGGGGCATGTGCACTTTTACAGTGTCATGGCATAAATGAATCTGAATGTTCTCGGCTATATCAAATTCTTTGTGCGCACACATTTTATATATATTGCCTTTTAGAGTGAAACAGAATTTTTAGTCCCAAAAAATTTTTATCCCATGTAATTGTTTAGATGGAGGGAGCCTAATAAATAAGGTTAAACAATTAAACAAAATATATATAAGGTATGGAGCAACAGCAACAAGGGTGTATTTGTTTGTTGTGTGGCTAAGAGACCTGGGTGAGAGCTTGGTGCTAATGGCATAATTTTGAAAAAACATTTTGAAACCTGCTACATCGATGGTCCTCTGTGGACTGTGCTCTCATCTTAGATTGAGTCTGGGATACATTGTCACTAGTGTAACACATTGAACATGACATGAACACAAAGAAAACAGTGTAGTTGTACAGTGCACAAAAAGTGTTTTATTTATAGCACATTTCCTGCGGATCAGGCCTGGATAGTGTGTACATCCAGTGGAGCTTAATTGTTCTATTGCAGAAATGTAATCATGTCAGGAGAAAATTGAGCTGTAACAATGCCAATCATTTGAATGCAGGATGGTTTTGTGGTGCGGATCTACGCCACCAGCACAGACCCGGCCTTGCAGCAGGAGCTGCAGCTCAAGCTGGCTAGAAAGTGTCTCCATGCCTGTGGCATCTCCCTTTTTGACCTGGAAAAAGACCTGCATATCATTAGTGAGTTCCACAGTACTAGTATAACATTTTTTAAATGCTCACCAAAATAATATGAAAAAATATGCAGCTGAATTTGGGACACTACCACCATATCTTTCGTTCTCACCCATCTCACGCTGTGTTTCTGTATCTGTGCTTTTTCTTTCTTTTTTTCTTTTTCTTTTTTTTAAATCTGTGATCATGTCCTCAGGCACAGGGTTTGATGAAGAAGCAGCGCTGCTTGGAGCTGGCAGAGAGTTTGCCTTGATGAAGACAGCTTCTGGGAAGGTACACTTCTACGTTATCATACACACTGGCAGTTTGCAAAAGCATTTTATGTGATTTTTAAGAAAGCATTACACTACCATAACTCGTATTCTGAACATTTTTGAACAGTCCTATAAGAGCTTATGAAGTATAGCTACATGGGATTTTTTGCATAAGTCACATATGCAAAGAACAAAAAATGTTTGTGTATTAACTTGGCAGAGAGTGTATTTATGAATAGTTGTGGGTTAGAGAATGTTTTTACCCGAATATCTGTGTTGGGTGTGTCCACAATAATATAATAACGTAATATTCATCCTAGTCAGTGTTGCAGTAAAAATAGATCTGATTGACCTTAGACACAACAGAAACCTTGTCACTGCATTGTATTAAAGACAGCCTTACAGTGCTTTATTCTTTAATCTGTCTTTAGTAGAAGTGCCTATAGATGGCAGATTTTTAAATAGAAAAGCGCAGAACTTTAAGGAGAGATTTTTCTGAGCTAGAAAACCTTTACTTGACAAGCCTTTTCTGTCCCTCCACCCCTCACTTGAAGATCTACTATACCGGGAAGTATCAAAGCCTTGGTATCAAGCAAGGTGGCCCATCAGCCGGGAAGTGGGTGGAACTGCCCGTCACTAAGTCACCCAAAATCGTGCAGTTCTCTGTGGGCCATGATGGATCTCATGCCCTCTTGGTGGCTGAAGATGGCAGTGTCTTCTTCACTGGGTCTGCCAGTAAAGGAGAAGATGGAGAGTCAAGTAAGATGGCTTAAAATGGTTGACAATGGTGGTGTGGCGTTTTTTAAACATTCTCATGTAAAGTATTTCTTTACAAAAAAAAAAAGTAAAGTATTTCTTATATACAAGTCAATTGAGCCAAGATGTTGCAAAAAAACCATGTGAAATTTTGTACTATTGTAATGTTTTTCCTTCAGCGAAGAGTCGGAGGCAACCAAAGCCTTATAAGCCCAAGAAGATGATCAAGCTCGAGACAAAGACTGCTGTATACACAGCCTGCAACAATGGCAGCAGCAGCATAGTTACTAAGGATGGCGAGCTCTACATGTTTGGCAAGGATGCCATTTACAGTGACAGCACCTGTAAGTGTCTTCACCAAAGGCAGTGTTTATAAAAGACACTTAATGATCTGTGGGTAGTTCTTCCATTCTCCTTGCACCTGTTCACACAGGGATCTGGTAATGATTCCTTTGTGTATAGGAATCGTGCCAGACAAGGCTTGCCATTAGGTCTGGCAGTTTTTAAATATTACATAAAATACAGTTACATAAAATCAGTTATTTTACAACAATGTTCAGTATATCTAGGGCAGTTTCACATTTGCGCCAGAGAGGAACAATATAACCCATTGCTTTTTCACACCAAGTCTTGAGTTTTGCAGAAGAAAAACAAAAGTTTTGAATACACATTAACAGTAATGTCACATGAGAGCTAATTGTTACACTTGGTTTGTTCACAGTTTGTTTGCACACAGCTTGGATTTATAGGTTTAGCTTCAAGCCAGTGAACTTTTTTCTGTGTATTTGAGTACACATCTTCGAATTGTGTGTTAATTTCATTGTCATTTTTACTCTATGAGACCATCTTCTGGTGAGCGTTTAATGTACAGGTTAAATGGAGCAAACTTTTCAGTGTCTTTACAATCACTTTTTTTTTTAAATTTGTATTGGTTTTTCAAATCATTAAGTGATCTAAGCCCTAACACCAATTTTTTGGGAGATTCCTCTGACGATTACTTGAGTTGATATTTCTACTTTGTCCTTTTTCCCTCTCTGTGGATGTGCTTTTGAGAAATGTATTTAAAGCCTTTTTATGTTCTCATCTTTCCTTCAGGCCAGGTATCAGATCTGAAGGGTCACTTTGTAACTCAGGTGGCTATGGGGAAGGCCCATACCTGTGTACTGACTAAGAGTGGTGAGGTGTGGACGTTTGGAGTGAACAACAAAGGCCAGTGTGGAAGGGACACAGGGGCCATGAATCAGGCTGGGAAAGGTAAGAGTCATTATGAAGCTCCTTGGTGGCCCAGCCAGCCAGACGGATCAGTCACATTATGCTTTCTGGGCTTTGGGTGTTTAACACTCAAAGCCTTTTGATTGCTTTTTACAACCATCCTTGAGGTTTACAGGTTTTGTTGTTGCAGCTTTTGGTGTGGAGAACATGGCCACAGCGATGGATGAGGACTTGGAAGATGAGCTGGATGAGAAGGAGGAGAAGTCTATGATGTGCCAGCCAGGCATGCACAAGTGGAAGCTGGATCAGTGTATGGTGTGCACTGTGTGTGGAGACTGCACTGGCTATGGAGCCAGCTGTGTGAGCAGTGGACGGCCTGACAGGGTGCCTGGAGGGTGAGTCATACCCTCCTACCCATAGTAGTGCAAACCACATTGCAAGTTTCTGCTTTATGAATGTGCTATAATGTCTTTGGATATGTTGTTTATATACGCACCAGGTATGTGTTGTTTGTTCATGTACGAGCGTGTGTGTATGTTCTCTTCAGAATCTGTGGCTGTGGCTCTGGTGAGTCTGGCTGCTCCTCTTGTGGCTGCTGTAAGGCCTGTGCTCGTGAGCTGGATGGTCAGGAGGCCAGGCAAAGGGGAATCTTTGATGCTGTGAAGGAAATGATACCACTAGATCTGCTGTTAGGTACAACACTGGATTTAATCACCATCAGTCCTACCTCAGAACTGGTTACAGAGATTACCATCTCCAACATTTTCATGTTTATCATTTCATGGCAAAGAGCTGCTGTTACTGTAGAACTGCTATTGTTTGCCTGATGTCACCGTGCGTGTGCACGTTGTGTCTGTATGTGCATGCATGTGCATGTGCATGTCCACTGACTTACATCGCTTTTCCATGCTCATCATTCACCCTGCCCATGTTGTCTCTCGTTTGTCCCCTCTTTTGGCCCTGCCCATGCTGGACCATTTTTATTTTAGCTGTTCCTGTCCCTCCCCCTCCAGGCGTCAATATAGAGGAGCACATCCAGATCCGACAGGAAGAGAAGAGACAGCGCATCAATCGCCGCCACAGGCTGGAAGAAGGCAGAGGTAAGATGCAGTCATTTACACACACACACACACGCACACACACAGTCCCTACACTTCTTCAGAGCAAAACAAGTCCGGAGCCCTATGGTTGAGGCATGACTTTTTCACATGCAGCCAATAGGCTTGTGAGACTCTGTGCAGTATACAGTTTCCACTTATGTCCCTAGTCACTGTGCAATGGAAAGGTTATTTATTAGAATAGCAGGCAACATTTTAAGGCTAATGTAACATGGATTATAAAATAAAAGAAAACAGATTGTGAGGTAAATAATTTTAGAAAATATATGAACATGTAATTAACATTTGGGGATCTTGTTTTTTTTTTTTTTTTTTTTTTTTTTTTGAGGCTTCTTTGAAATCATTGGTGGCTATTACCATTCTTAACAGCTTAAACCTTGTAGCCAAGACTTTTTGATGACTGTGCTTAGAGAATTTGACTGATTATTATCCTGCATAGTCCTGTCATGATCATTTTTACAGATGATTATCATTTAAATAATTGTGATTAATGTAATTGCACCCCTGCCTTGTGCCCATGGGCCCCGGGATAGGCTCCGGGTTCCTGCAACCCTAGTGAGGATTAAGTGGTTACAGAAAATGAATCAATGTAATTGTGCTTCTTTGTTTATTTTATGTGGCTATTGAAGTACAAGCCACAAGCATTTGAATTGGGTGGTTGGCTGCCCTGCTCTACTTTCTAGCTAACATGACGTTAAATGATATACTGCACTATTGTTTATGTGCACACACAAATGTTTGCAAACAGTTGCAATGGGTCATGTGTAGTCAATTATGCAAAACGTAAATGTTTCTAATGAGCTAAATTAGTTAACAAATTAACATCACTTAGTGCAACCCTCTGAAAATGTATGTTTTTTTTTTACAATTTATTCGACCCAGCTGATGAACAAATGTACATTGTGCTTGTTGTGACATAGTATTTGTGAAATCGAATGAGTGGAAAGTAATTGACATTAGCTTAACTATTTATGATTAGGTGATTATGTAATAATTTTGACAGGTCTTTTTGTGCTTTTGTCCAAGATTTGCTAAAAAAATTAATACAACTTTTAAGGAACTGATTCACAGAGATACAGCAGTTACATCATCCTTTACATGTGCTTGTGTTATTTGTGACTGGATTGGTCTTGTGCAGGTGCTTCCCATGCTTGTGTATCTTTTGATTTGCCATGTATTGTATACTGTTATATTTTTTCATTTGTGAGATGCTTTGCCCATGCATGTGAAAGTTTTTTTCTCCCCCTCATAGGCCCCCTTGTATTCCCTGGCCCCCTTTTTATGAACCAGCGTGAGCAGGCCCTAGCCAGACTAAGACCCCTTCAAGCCTTTAAGATAATGCGGGACAAACTCAAAGGTACTATGGTCTTCACTATAGACTCCACTTGGAGCTCAGCTGCCCCCGCCCTCACCAGACACTGCCCCTCTTCTCACCTCTTCACTTCACTTCTGTTCTCTTCTCAACCCTTCTCTCCTCTTCTCTTTTCCTCTCACCTCTTCTCTTCTTACCTCTCCTCTTCTCTCCTCTTTTCTCCTCTTCTCACCTATTCTCTTCTCACCTCTCCTTTTCTCTCCTCTTCTCTCTTCTCTCACCTCTTCTCTCCTCTTCTCCTCTCACCTCTTCTCTTCTCTTCTCACCCCACTCTGCTTGTACACTGTGGTCGTAGAGGAAGAGAAACAGCCCTGTTGTGCTCATTAATTTCTCTTCTAAATATCTGAACTCAACTTCTTACTATTTTATTGAATAACAGTAGTAGTCAAGCTAAAGATGACAGTCTCATTATGGAAACAGCAGCTGGCACATTTGACAGTAGTGCTGAAAATAGTATGAACTCTTTTATTTTCATGCAATGTTTCAAACATCACTGTTCACTTTAAAGTGAGCGTTTAAAGTCCTTGCTATAAATAGAATGTGATGCACATGATTATTTTAGGAAGAATGAAATAAAAAATAAATTCCACGCATGTGGTCTTATTGTGTTTTTTATGTTTTTGCATATCCCCTAATTCAGCTAAATTAACTAATCCTTTTTGGTGGTTAAAAGGTCCTACTTTGTTTTAGGTTGAAGGAGCTAATTAAGTCTGTTATGTTCTCAGTGAGGCAGGGTTGGGCAATGTAGCAAAAATGTAACAAACTATGCAATAGTCATCACAATGTTATGTTATGTTTTTGTTCAGTGTTCACAAACTGCAGTGAAACATGAATTTGTTCAGGTTTCAATAAATTATGCCCATCTCTAAAGTGAGGTTGTTCACTGAGTTAGTTTACTCAGGGGTAAGATTAAAGCTTGCCCATCTTGTTTTGATTGAACACTAGCACTCTTGGTTCTGATTCTTAACAATCAGTGATTGACTTTTTAACCTCTAAAATGCCTGTTATGAAGCTCTCACTTTTAGATGTGTTTTTTACGGTCACATTTTTATTTGGTTTATTCGGCTTCATTTAATGTGCATGCCTTTTTTCCTTCATTTCATCTTTTTCTTGAAGCTGCAGTTCTTTCCTTCTAGGTGACTGGTGGACCCCAGCCTCCCACGGTGGTTCAGATATCTCTCTGAGTGAGGTTGTCCTTCTAGGCTCTCTTCAACAGCATCTAACCATGTTCTGTATTATAGATGGCAGCAGTGAACGTGGGGAAAAAGATGCAAGTAAGATCACTACCTACCCTCCAGGAGCTGTGCGCTTTGACTGTGAGCTCCGAGCTGTGCAGGTCAGCTGTGGATTCCACCACTCAGGTAAGCTAGAGCTGCACCTTACAAAACATAGAGCTTGTTGTATGTGACTAAACAAAAGTTTGTTATTAGAATAAATGCTCTAATCTCAACGGTTTGTAATCTGTAATTGTAAACCTACAAAATGCTACAATTAATTTTTTTTTCTATTACATCAAAATGTAGTTTTTGCTGGTTATAAAACTTTTTTTGTTACCATTTTCTGTGGGTGTTTTATTATTTCTCCTGTTTTATAACTACACTATATAGTACACACCTTTTTCATAATTCCTCATTTTCTTAATTCCTTATAATGTAGTGCAGTTTTGCCTAGTTGCAGAGATGCTGCTGTTCCTATTTGAATGTAAGGGCTCATGTATAACTCTCCTATAGTGGTGTTAATGGAGAATGGAGATGTTTACACCTTTGGCTATGGGCAGCATGGCCAGCTAGGACATGGAGATGTTAATTCCAGGTAAAGATGTTCCATCATACTTCAACATTTTTTAATGTGTTTTGCCAAATTATATTGTTAAATACTTTACACATGTGGCAATACTGTAAGGTCAATTGGTCAGACTCAGGCTGCTGATGCTTTTTTTCCTGTTTCACAAAGGGGGTCTCCCACGCTAGTGCAGGCTCTCCCTGGCCCCAGTGTTCAGGTGACAGCAGGCAGTAACCACACTGCAGTGCTCCTTATGGATGGTCAGGTCTTTACTTTTGGAAGCTTCTCGGTATGTTGGTCGTTCAGTGTTATTTTGCATAAAATTACTAATACCGTTATAAGTTATGTCAGTAAGTGCTGACCGAAAGGCTAAAGATTTCTTGTATTGTGTCTTCAGAAGGGACAGCTTGGTCGGCCCATTTTAGATATGCCCTACTGGAATGCCAAGCCTTCACCCATGCCAAATATTGGTGCCAAATATGGCCGCAAAGCCACATGGATTGGTGCCAGTGGAGACCAGACTTTCCTAAGGATTGATGAAGCGCTAATCAACTCTCACGTTCTGGCCACTTCAGAGATCTTTGCCAGCAAGCACATCATTGGTACTTTTCCCTGCATGACTCACACTCTATTTGAGAGTCTATTTTATTTTCTGGTGAAAAATACCCCTGTCTGTCCTAAAGTAATTGTCTGTTCTCTTTAGGACTGGTTCCTACCTCTGTATCCGAACCACCTCCCTTCAAATGCCTGCTGATCAACAAAATGGATGGAAGCTGCCGGACCTTCAATGACTCAGAGCAGGAAGACCTTCAGGGCTTTGGCCTCTGTCTAGACCCTGTATATGATGTCATCTGGAGGTAAGGATTCAGTTACACTCGGCTCGCTTCCTTATTGCAGCAAAAATGTGCTGGTGCCTGAAGAGAAGAAGAAAACGATTTAAAGGCACAGTAATCTGTGTCAGTGTTTTTGTGAGTTCTTATATATTTCTCACCTTATTCTTGTTCTTTAGTTTGTCCTGTTATTTTTGTTCATCAACCTGAGATTCTTGCCTCTCTAGGTTCTTGCCTAGCACACAGGAAATGTGGTGCTATAATGCTGTGATCGCAGATGCTCGCATGCCCTCTGCTTCCGACATCCAGTCTCGTTGCTGCATCCTGAGTCCCGAGCTGGCCCTGCCCTCTGGCTCCCACACGACCACCACACGCTCCCACGGAGCCCTACATATCCTTGGTAGGATATCTTACCTCCAGTCAGTCACTCTCTCTTTTTGTCCCTCCCACTCTGTCAGTCATACTGCAACTTCATCTTTTCATATAATGTGACTGTTTAATCTCCTGTTCAAAGTTATCTCCTCATGACAGCCTCTCAAGTTCGGTCTGAACTGAAAGGAAATATATACACCAAGTGACGAATGAGCTGAATTTCTGCTGCTTTATTCACGCTAGCTTTTCACAGGCAAAATGTAGCTATTATTTCTGATGAATGTGGCTTAGGTTAGACATGTCTTTTATAAGTTAGCCTCACGAGGGGACTCAAGGTTGAGGTTTAAATTAAAATGCTACAATTTCAGAAAAAATGTGAAAGCAGTTTTTACATGAACTCTAGACAATGTCCAGAGATGCCCTTTAACACAGATAGCACACAGCAGGAGTTAGATCTACAAGAAATACTCCATTTAGTTTAAACAAAGGAGGATGTCAGGGAGTGTACAGGAGGCAGGACATGACACAGCCACATAGTGAAATTTAGACGTAAGCGGCCTTGCTGTTCCTTGACTTTACCGGGCAATTTTGGCATTAGACTTTGCCGACAGACGTTCCTGAATCTCGTCTCCTCTCCAGGTAGACATTTTAATGGGTGGTTTTGAGAAAATTACCCTTCACACTAAAATGCTTGTATTTGTCCAGTTTTGTAAGTCGCATGGTAATGAATGGGCATTGTACTAAAGAGCTGGCAAGGTAAAATTTGTTGCATGTCAGGTCCAACTGATTTGGACATTTGTCATCTCACATACAGCTCCTCTTACCAGTAATAATCTGGCTTTTTATGCAATAATAAATGATAATAAAGACACAAGTTAATATATGTTTATATTGTATGTATCATATGATGAGCTTAGGTTTAGTACAGTTGTGTATTCATATGCAGTCTTTAATTAAACTGAAGACTGTGTAAAGGACATAAAAGATGATGTCACATAATTTTCTCCTCATCTGTCCTGAAAAAAATAGAAGTCCCTTCTTTTAGTTGCAAAAGCTTATAGAAATAAACTGTCAGGTTTAATATTAGATCTTGATAGTTTCTCAGCTTCTCCTGTGTCAGCTGTCCTTTCTGTGTCACTATCGATTCAGATTTATCTTTCGATGGACATATAGATAATATTACTTAAATCGCTTTGCTTAGCTAAGAAACATACTTTCCCTGCATGATGCAGACAAACTAGTTTTTCCCTTTATAACCCTCACCTGGATTACTGTAAAGTCCTGCTGTTAGGAAGTTCCTGTAAGGACCTAAATAAACTTCAGCTAGTTTCCTAACTAGAACCAGGAAATTAGACCACATTAGTCAAATCAATGCTACAAGTGCCTCTGATCAATTCCATATTGATTGTACTATTCTACTACATACAAAATTCTAACCTTGACATACAAAGCCTTGGGGAGTACCTCCCTGAACTTATTTCCTATTTCTAACCTTTATGTTCACTTATATTACAAGGTGCTGGCTGTGTACTAGTTTTTTTTTTTTTTTTAATTACAGCAAGGGAACTGCGTTGTCATACAAAGCGTCCCAGATTTGGAGTAATCTGGTTAATTTTTGAGACTCAGACACAGTCTTAATTTTTAAGTCTTACGTGTTTAGTCAGACTTCAGTTATTCATGATTGTGTTCAGATAAAGGATGCAGAGCTGGAGCATTGATACAGTGAATACATTATGGCAATAGAGTAAATAAGCGACACAAGATGCATTTGTAAATGTTTCAGTACAGGACTATTATTTAGTCGTATTAGTGTCATTTCTGATAGAGCTATTTGAAACCAAGTTGTGTTTTGTAAAAACGTTTGCTCTGACTCGCTTAGAGAACTGTAGCCTACCAAAGATAAACTTTTAGTGTACCAAACTTTTCTCAAATGAGATATACCAGTACAGCAGCTGTTATTTATTTTTAAAAAATCACTTTCACAAAAGAACTGAAATGACTCTGGATTTACAGGGTGTCTGGATACACTGGCAGCCATGCAGGAACTGAAGATGGGTGTGGCCAGTTCTGAGGAGGAGACACAGGCAGTGATGAAAGTATACTCCAAAGAGGACTATAGCGTGGTCAACCGCTTTGAAAGTGAGTACACAGTCACTGTGACACCATGATAATTACACTGGAAAGACACTGGAATTTTTTTTAGAATAATGATCTCTTTAAAAATTGCTTTACTAGTTTGGCCAATGGCATTAAAAAGAATGTTGCAGGTTTTTCAGTGTGCTGTGTTATTGTCCAGGTCATGGTGGAGGCTGGGGTTACTCTGCCCACTCAGTAGAGGCCATTCGCTTCTGTGCGGATGCTGACATTCTACTGGGGGGTTTGGGGCTATTTGGAGGCCGAGGAGAGTACACTGCTAAAATCAAGGTATGCTGTTGTTAAGAATAAGAGCTGACTCCTTTTTAAAAAAATCAGTTTACTTACATTTAAGTCCTTACGAATATTTCCAAGTTTTACGAATGCCCTGGTGGATGATTGGCTGTTTTCTTGCAGCTGTTTGAGTTGGGCCCAGATGGAGGAGATCATGAGACAGATGGGGACCTATTGGCTGAGACAGACGTTTTAGCCTATGATTGTGCTGCTAGGTACTGAAAGCTATGTTTCTATTTTTTCCACATAAATATTCAACTATTTTATCACTGAAATGAATGGATTCTTACTAAACAGCTTAGTTATAAGTAACAGTGCAGTAAAGCACAGACTTTGAGCTTTAATCACATGTAGCACTGGGGGGGGGGGCTACTGATAGTTGGGTACTTGTTTAAGCATGTCTGTACTGCTTTGTTACTAATGGCACTGTTAAAGTTGTTTGATTACTTCTGTCAGACACAGAATATGTTCTTTTCTGTTTGTCTGTGTTTGATGGAGAGTCAGAAAAATGTGAGCCTTTGTGTTCTTGAAGAGTTTGGTCTGATTGTTTATCTTGTGTGTCTTCACAGAGAGAAATACGCCATGATGTTTGATGAGCCTGTGCTGCTGCAGTTGGGCTGGTGGTATGTGGCTTGGGCTCGTGTGTCTGGGCCCAGCAGTGACTGTGGCTCGCATGGCCAGGCAACTATAACCACTGATGATGGGTACCAGTCTTTTTATTCTCTCCAAGAAATGGAAGCATTAACCCACCGGTTTGTGTGAAAACATGTCCGTAACTTCATCTCTGTACCACTTTTGCAGTGTGGTGTTTCAGTTCAAGAGCTCCAAGAAATCAAACAATGGTACCGATGTGAATGCTGGGCAGATACCTCAGTTGTTATATAGGTATGTGCTATAGACACTCCTTTGATAAGTGCCCTGATGCAGCATTTTTCTATGGGTCTCTGAGTTCATCAACTTAAGAATTTCCTTGCTTTTCTCAGGTTGCCTTCTAATGATGGTAATGCAGCAAAAGGAAAACAGCAGACCAGTGAACCAGTGCATATTCTGAAGCGCTCCTTTGCGAGAACTGTCTCAGTGGTATGCTTGTACACTGTCCCGCAAAGAATATTCATACATATTCATACAATATAAAGTAACACTTTTGTAATAGGTTCAATAGGAGTTAACAGACTAGTCTGGATTATTTTTTTTAAGAAATAAAAATCATTTTGCAGAATAGAAAAACAGTGCCTTGGCCAGAATCCTGGCCTCCTACCCTATATTTTTCATTCTAAAACCTGTGTGCATATTTTCTTCTCAGGAGTGTTTTGAGTCTCTACTGAGTATCCTCCACTGGAGCTGGACTACACTGGTTCTAGGCGTGGAGGAGCTCAGAGGACTGAAAGGCTTCCAGTACACGGCCACCTTGCTGGACCTGGAGCGACTACGCTTTGTGGGCACCTGCTGCCTACGGCTTCTACGTGTTTATATCTGCGAAATCTACCCTATCTCTGGTAATTCTATCAATGCATATGCAGAGGGTTGGAACAGGGCACAAGGTTTATAGTTCTAGTTGTAAAAATAGATTTAAGGTCATTATCTAGGGCAGTGGTTCCTAACCTATTTCTTTGAAGCCCCCCTTGCCTGTGTCCAAGACAAGCCAGCCCCCCCAACCCCAACTCCTACCCGCATAGACGCATAAAAAGAATGAAGTGATTAATTACAAACTTTTATTTGCAAAAAATAAACAGCGGTTGTAGGTTTTTGTTCTTATACTCTTATACACA
>JBBPCY010000002.1:13568761-13612887 GCA_037974405.1 Brachyalestes nurse | reverse complement strand
TTTATGTGCAAAAAATAAACAGCGGTTGTAGGTTTTTGTTCTGATACTCTTATATACACACACACACACACTTTTACGTTTCTCAGATATTGGGTTTTATTAATTTAATGTGTACAAATATAATTTTGGTAACTTCAGTGCAGACAAGATTGTGCACACCCCCTGCGATCTGTAGTGCCCCCCCCTAAGGGGGACCCAGACCCCAGGGTTGTGAACCACTGATCTAGGGGATGCTGCCATTTTCACAATATCATGTTATTATATTTCCACCATTATTAAATCTGCAAAACTGTTATTTAAAACTACCTGTTGTCACAATGTACTCTTAATGTGGACCCAGTGGCACAGTATATTTGTTTGTGGACACCGAGTACATATGCCCTCATGCTACGTCAGGCAGGTAATATCAGTTGTTGAGTTCCTTCAAACTACAAAATAAAATCACTGTTATGTGGCAAAGTAGTCCCATAAATACAGGTAATATCAGAGGCAGTACTAGCAGAGGCAGTAAGCTCACGTTCTGTGAAAATTAGGGTTGCGATTTTAATAGATAACCCTGAAAAATAGAACCTGTAGAATTTAAGGGATTTGAAAAAAAAAAAAAACTCAGAATGTGGACACATTCGTAGCATAACTCCCTCCCCTCACGTTTTGCTCTGAAAGGATGTTGCATGCTTTGTTTTGATCATTTATAATGGTTTCCACAAAACATGATGAATGAAACACCCTCAGAAGGGACTGAAGAGAATATCTTAATCTTAATTTAAATTCAGATTTAACGATGTTTGGTTCTGTTTTAAAATCGTTACATCCTGTGTACTGTGCACTGCAAATAAGCTTCTGTAGATTATGTTGTGTGTCCAGTGTTAACATCTGTAATTCTAAGCTTATTTGTGATTCTTGTCCTGTTCAGCTAGTACCAAGGCAGTTGTGGAGGAGTCAAGCAAGCTGGCAGAGTGTGTGGGGAAGACACGCAGCCTGCTGAAGAAAATTCTGTCAGAGGGCATGGACAACTGCTTGACCAAGCTGGATAATGACCCACAGGGTTACCTTAGTCAGCCGCTGACTCTCCTGGAGGCGGTGCTTCAGGAATGCCACAACACCTTCACAGCCTGTTTCCACTCCTTTTACCCTACACCTGCCCTACAATGGGCCTGCCTCTGTGACCTGCTTAACTGCCTTGACCAGGTAAATGCCAACTCTGGACATTAAATATGCAATTAAAAGCTTTTTCCTCCATTGTCCAACTTAATGTGGGGACAGAAATGCGTATGTGCATCTTTTTGTGCTGCCATACAGCACACTAACGGTGACTAGCTATAAGACTGTTGGGTCAATAGGTCTCTCCATGAAGGAGAGACACTTGTAACCCAAATGACTTGCATTACTGTTCTCCTTGAACACCCTGAAGTGGAACCTATTGGATCACACTACATGCCCAAAACCGAAGGTTCAGCTCCCTGACCAGGCAGGAAGGCCATAGTTAAAGTCCTTGGGTGAAGTCTAAATGCTGTATTCATCTACTATTGTGATATAGTTTAGTAAGACAGTTCTGCTAAATATACAAGCACAAAAAATTACAGAAATGTTCATTTTTGATTTAGCTACATCATGGCTAGGTAATTAAATAAGTCATCATTTTTTAGCCTGTATTATTCTCAATGCATATATGTATCAATAGTTTGAACTTGCTTTGCAATGCATAAAATGGGGATTATGTGAATTCCATACTGGTGTGTCCTGAGTCCTCAGTGTTAACATTATCCTTGAGAAGCTGAACCACTTTCAAGCCCCAATACTTGCAGAAACTAAGCCACCTGACAGATTTAGGTCTGATAGCCCTGTGGCATTTTGTTCTGAAATATCTCTGGTGACTGGCTTATGTGCTCTCAGTCTTAGCTATTGGACTTGCAGTAAATCCAATATCGATATTTCAGGACATCCAGGAGGCAAACTTCCGCACCTCAAGCAGTCGTCTGCTGGCAGCAGTGATGTCTGCGCTGTGTAACACATCGGTTAAACTGACCTCCATTCTGCCTATCGCGTATGATGGAGAGGTGCTGCTACGCTCGCTGGTAAAACAGGTCAGCACTGAGAATGACTCGGCCCTTGCTCACCGTTTCCCCCTGCTGGTGGCTCACATGGAGAAACTCAGCCATGTGAGTACTCCCAAACATTCTATCCATGGATCCATAAAGTGCATTTTTCAATGTATTTCATGACTGTAGAAATAATGCTTTATTCCCATATTTAATATTCTATACTATTTAAAATCTGAATAATGTTTGTGTTGCTTATAAGGGCTTAATCAAGTGTAGCCTTTTATAACATCAAAATGGTATGTTGTATGTTTGTTTGGGTTTATCCAGACCGAAGAAAACCTGATGGGGATGACAAGTTTTCGGGAAGTGTTGGAGAAAATGTTGGTAATCGTGGTGCTTCCAGTGAGGAAAAGTCTGAGGAAAGAAATGGAGCTTTTCTCTCCTCATTTGGTGTCCAATACCTGTGGCCTGCTGGCCAGCATCGTGAGTGAGCTCACCGCCTCTGCTCTTGGCTCTGAGGTTAGATACATGGTTAATTCTTTCTCTGACTAGCACTTTGTCTCTCTTACCTCGTGGCTTTTATTCCTTTATTCTTCGCCTTTCACCATCCTCTCTTTCCTGGAAAAAAAGAATGTTCTCTCACCTCTGTTTAGATCCAACTGAGCTCTGCCCCTCTCCTCTAATCTTATTACAGCAGCCTGCTGGCCATAAATAGCATTTGGCTGCTGCTTGAGAGATGATATCACTCTGTTCATCAGATATATCCTCCCCTCTCTGTTCCTGTTCTCTCCTCTTTGAGTATTGTGCTGATTGTGCTGTAGGAGGATGAGTCATGGGCACAGGTGTGTTCTCCACAGGACTGTATCGCCCCTCTATTGTCTGTTTTCTGCTGTCCCTCTCACTATTGCTTAAGAAACTGCCATGGATCGGTTGTCATGGCAACTGATCAGCTGTGCTGGCACTAAACTGGCTTTAAAAAAGAAAAATCATGTCTCTGTCCCTTTCATGTTATGCTTTTTTAGAATATGTGATTACTATGCTAAATTGAATGATCGTAACACATGGACCTCTTTATCCCCATTTAGGTGTTTAAGCTGTCTTTCAAGCAGACAATAAGAAAAACATTATCTTTTAAGTTCTTTCATTTGCAATACTGCCATCCAGTGGTAAAAGAAGTAATGTGTCCATGCTATAATATTGATTATTTGGTGTCTTTTCTGTATACATCATCACCACATTTGTGTTTTTAAATAAATATTTTGCATTTTGGTTTGTCATTGCCAATGAATGCGTTGCACAATAAAAAACAAATCAGTCACTATTGCATAGTTTTAAATTGCTCTGTTGTAATTTACTTGGTCAGGTGGATGGACTGAATTCACTGCACTCTGTTAAGTCCACTCCCAACCGCTTCACTAAGACCAGCCAGGGCCGCAGCTGGAACACAGGCAACGGCTCCCCTGATGCCATCTGCTTTACTGTAGATAAGCCAGGCGTTGTGCTGGTTGGTTTCTGCGTCTACGGGGGTGGGGGCATCCATGAGTACGAGCTGGAGGTTCTTGCTGATGATGTAAGCAATTTCTTTAATTTGTCCATAAAATATGGCTGCTCTTATTTTATTAGACAAATATATAATCTTTAAAGCTGTAAAAGGTAACAATGTTTTTTTAAATTACATATTAGTAGCAGTTATAGCAACACCCCTTATTATGATAGAGCCTTTTTGTCAAGTGATTTTTAGCTTTATTGTCCTTTTCAAGAAAACTCTTAGAATGTTTTTTTTTAATAGGAATGCATTGTGTAATTGTTTGATGCATGTTTCAGGCACAAACAGAGCACCCTGGAGACTCAGCTCATTCCCACAGATGGACATCTTTGGAGCTGGTCAAAGGCACCTACAGCACTGATGACAGCCCCAGTGATATTGCTGAGATCCGGCTGGACAAGGCTGTCCCTCTGAAGGTGACTGAATTAATTACTTGAATACAACCATAAACCCCCTTTACTTGTGGTTCTCGCCTCAAATCTGTTCCTCATTTCTCTGTTTTCTACAGGAGAATGTGAAATATGCGGTTCGTCTTCGGAATTATGGCAGCCGAACCGCCAATGGAGATGGAGGAATGACCACAGTGCAGTGTTCTGATGGAGTAACATTCACCTTTAGTACCTGCAGTCTCAGTAGTAATGGCACCAACCAAACCAGAGGCCAGATTCCTCAGATCCTCTACTACAGGTTAGATATTACACATTCATATGTATACACTATGCTCTCTTGGAAAAAAAAAAACAACTATATTTTGCTTGCCACACATGAGCTACATATACATTTGGAACGTGATAAAAGTTGTATAATGGGTGAACGTTAACATTTCATATATATTTTGACATTTTCTATAATTCTATAAAACAACAATGATTTTCCCTTTACCAGTATTATTACATGATTTTCGTCACAGGAGTGAATATGATGGAGATCTGCAGTCCCAGTTGCTGAGCAAGGCCAATGAAGAGGATAAAAACTGTAGTCGTGCTCTCTCAGTGGTTAGTGCCGTGGTACGGGCAGCTAAGGACCTCCTGCACCGGGCCTTTGCTGTTGACGGTGAGCAGTACCATTTTAGTCTTGATTGTTTACTGTGTTTGTGTGCATTACTATAACAAATGTGTTGTTCTCCTTTGCAGCTGAAGACATTCCAGAGTTGCTGAGCTCCTCCAGTCTTTTCTCAATGCTGCTTCCTCTCATTTTGGCCTATATTGGTCCCGTGGCAGCCTCAGTACCAAAGGTGAATAAATGTGCTCTTTCTAGAGCTTTTTTCCGCCTTAATGGATTTTTCATTTTCTTAAAGCCTGCCTTTTTAAAAAAATTTAGGTTCCTGAGCAAACTGAGCATCTATTGTAATGTGCCTCTTTCTGCCAGGCTGCTGTGGAGGTATTTGGTTTGGTGCAGGAGCTTCTCCCTGCTGTGTCTGCATTAAACCAAAAGTACGCCCCTCCTGCATTCAACCCTAACCAGTCTACAGATAGCACCACTGGTAACCAGCCTGAGCAGGGCCTGTCAGCTTGCACAACCTCCAGCCATTACTCAGTTATAGAGAGTGATCATCCTTACAAACAAGCTTGTGTGACCCAGTACAAGGTAAAGCATTAATTCTAATTCTGGTGAAGAGTTTGGTGCTAAATTAAAGAAGAAATCCTTTAATACACAGTTTAAATATTAAAGTATATCAAGGTATCAGAGTATATAAACATATCTTTTGGTTCTTATGAAGTCAAAAGTAGTGTAGTGTACAAAACTAAGAAGTGGAAAAAAAAAAACTGCTGTTTCTGTCTTGTAGGTATCCTTCCCAGATTGTGTGCGCTGGACCACCATAGAGTTTGACCCCCAGTGCGGCACAGCCCAGCCAGAGGATGTCCTGCGGCTGCTCATTCCCAGTCGATCCCTGCACTTCTCTAACCTAGGCTCCAGGCCCCTGGCCCATGAGACTATCAATGCCTGGTCTGAGCTTAAGAAGTTCTCTGGCTCTACTGGCTGGCCTACCACTGTTCTTGTTCTGCCAGGTAAGATAATGATCACACTTCACAATTACTGACACGGAAATCACTGACAAAAGCCAATGATCAGAAGCAAATGGGCTCTCGACTCCTATGTGTGAATTATTCTTCATTTGTGAAACTTGCCAATGCCTCACAAGACCCATGATGGATATCTAGCATACTATATATCTAAACCTGTCGATGAGTCCAAATCCTGTAGAGTGAAAATTGTGGTGACTGGCAGTGAGTGCCATGACAAGGGGTGAGGGGATAACCCAGAAGGGGAGTTTATTCCTTATTTTTTTTTTTATATTCCTTTCTTTTTCTTTCCTGTTTTTTCAGTCAAAATCAAGTTTAATTCAACCATGCATGGGTTCACATTATTTACATTTCACATTATTTCACATTATTAACAAGAACTGGGCAGCAAGTGTAGTGTGAACAGTACAGCAGTCTTACAACTTTGAAAGTCCTCTGGTGTACAAAGGAATTAACACAGCGTAGTCCTGCATCTGAGCTACTGTTCAGTTCTTGTAATATACAGACTGTCATCTATCAAGGACTAGCAGAGCCAAATAATATAAAAGAAGCAACTATTTGCCTGATTTAGACCTCTTCGAAATTTATATCTAAAATTCTACTAATATGTGTTATATCTAGGTCCCAGACAGTTAACTTCTATAACTTGTGATTTGTTGAAGCTCATCATACTTGATTAAAACTGAAATTTTATAAAGTCAGTTAATGTTTCACCAATGCTTGTATCATATGCAAGAATTTTCATCAAGTGAAATCAAACATTTAAGTAGTAATGTAAACATTTCAGTATTTAAAGTAAGCTGATCTTTAGTCGTCTCCTCTGTGACCATCATTAACTGCTTTTCATGTGTTTTTCTTCTTTAATATAAGGTAACGAGGCCCTCTTCTCCTTGGAAACAGCATCAGATTATGTAAAAGATGAGAAATCTTGCTTCTATGGCTTTAAATGTGTGGCTGTGGGGTATGAATTCAACCCTGGTCCTGACGAGGTATGGAACTACATTTGAATTTCATTGCTTTGGAAGGCAATAAAGCCTTCTTTGTAAAACAGTACATAAAAATAACAATAAATGAATCAGAAAATGTCTGAATGTCATACACAATACATTGTTCCATTTCTTTCCATTGCCTTATGTTTAATGTAGGTAGCTGCATACACATGACTGCTTCTTAGTTGCCTGGATACTTAGCTTAGTGTTTTTGTGGGTTTAGAAAAAGGCTTTGTTATCCTTTTTGTCATGCATATTAACTGAGATTCCACCTGCTTGTGTCTCTCAGGGCATCATTCAGCTGGAGAAGGAGCTGGCATATTTGGGAAGTATGTGTGCTGCTGCTCTCATGAAGAAGGACCTTGCTTTGCCTATTGGTAAAAGTATTGTATTTAAATCACAATATTTTCGTAATGATTCTTGTGTTAATTTAAACATGACTTCTTTCATTTCTGTTTAACGGGGTGTCTTTCCTCCTCTTCTGCAGGAAATGAACTAGAAGAAGATTTGGAGATCCTTGAGGAAGCATCACTCCAGGTATTACTTTTAAAAAGAGTTTTGTAAATAATTGGGGTTCATTAGGACAAGTTGTAATTTAGCTTGTAATCGTCTGTATTAGGTATGTAAGGCTCATTCGGGGATCCTGGGAAAGGGTTTGGCGCTCTCTCACTCCCCCACCATTCTGGAGGCTCTGGAGGGCAACCTTCCGCTGCACCTGCAGAGCAATGAGCACTCGTTCCTGGAGGACTTCATCACTTGTGTGCCCAATTCAAGTGGAGGCCGCCTGGCCAGGTAAGATTTCTCTTTACACTGCATAAAGACAAAATAAAGGTGTAATTAAGGTCTTAATAAGAGTTATAACATGCCTCTGTCTTTAGGTGGCTTCAACCTGACTCCTACGCAGACCCTCAGAAGACCTCCCTCATCCTAAACAAAGATGACATCCGTTGCGGTTGGCCAACTACAGTGGTGGTACAGACCAAAGATCAGTATGGGGATGTAGTACATGTGCCAAATATGAAGGTACGCCTTCTACTTTTACAAATTAAAAGTAAACTGTTTACTGTCTAAAGCTAATTTGTAATATGAGTCTTTTGTCATGTGGTCTGTAGGTGGAAGTGAAAGCTGTGCCCGTGTCTCAGAAGAAGTCCATTCAGCAGGACAACATGAAGAAGCTGCAGCGACTGCCAGGGAGTTCTGCTAACTCAGCATTAGGATCAGACCTCACTTTCGGTGGATTGCCCGCACCGAAACTGGAGGCTACTTATGAACCCATGATCATCAAGGAGGCCCGTTACATTGCCATCACTATGATGAAGGTTTGCTGCAGCTCTTGTTTATATGCTCAATTGTGGTAAAACTAGTAGGTACGGTGCATGTAACCAGTTGGATTCATTTGTTTCATATTTGAATTGTGGCCTTTTTGCCTCTCAGGCCTATGAGAATTATTCCTTTGAGGAGCTGCGCTTTGCCTCACCCACTCCAAAGAGGTAAAAATGGGTTACATCGGCTTTTAATGATCTTTATTCTGATGAGTGGTAGCACCCTTTTCACAGCATCTCCCCTTATTTTCATCAGGCCCAGTGAAAACATGCTCATCCGGGCAAACACAGATGGCACCTACAGTGCCAACTGGACTCCTGGTGCAGTTGGGCTGTACACCATCCATGTCACCATAGATGGCATTGAAATTGGTAAATGGTCCTAAAATATTTTAGCATACATGGATGTATCAGTAGCATCACATGACGAAGAAAAAGTGTGGCTTTGGATATAAAAGACTTAGTCTTAATTTGAATAGATTTATAAACTTCGCAGATGAATAAGCTTCACAGGGATGTATTTCAGTTAACAAATTATCCGTTAAGAGATGATTTGTGAGGACTAAAACCACAGAGTTTTCTACAGATGCTGGTTTGGAAGTGGAAGTGAAAGACCCACCCAAAGGGATGATCCCTCCAGGCACACAGATGGTCAAACCCAAAGCTGAGCCACAGCCCAGCAAGGTGAGATTTTAGCTTCCAACAACTAAACGAAGTCTTGATCTGCTTGGCCTTGCAGGAGTTCTTTGCAACAGTTTTTCTTCTTAGTAATATGAACTTCAAACATTCTTGGTGTTTGTTTGCCTTCGGTTTATTAGAAATAAGCCTTAGAATTCTGTTACTTATATGGAATTCCCTGAGCCAACACGGGAAGTGACTCTTTCTTTAATGCTGTTTTTTTTTAATGTGTTTTATTTATTGTGAATTTAAGCTGGGAAACAAGCAACACACACCAACTGCTCATAATCATGCAAGCTTTTTGTGCCTTGCTGCTGGGATCCCCATTTCTGTCTAAAACTGCAACATATCCCTGCTGTACGTTTATCTCCCTCTCTTGTGATTTGCAGTGCTTTGCTTTCTCCTGCCATCTGCTCGCCTGTCTCACTGTCTCCCCGTCTCTCTCCCTTTTGCTTCTCTCAGGTGCGCAAATTTGTCGCCAAGGACAGCGCAGGTCTGCGCGTGCGTAGTCACCCCTCTCTTCAGAGTGAACAGATAGGCATAGTCCAAGTCAATGGCACCATCACTTTCATTGATGAGGTAAACCATTGTAGACTAGGGACACACTTAATCTGTCTGTAATGTTTCCAAGTACTATGTCCTTTTCTCTCTGTATTTCCTCTTCATTTAATCAGCGTGAGCCTGGTGGCAGTAATTATGTTTAATTCCTTTATTATTCCTCAATTCTTAAATCACAAATAGTGTTAAGCTTTTTAAAATTAGTTCTGCTACTCTCTCTAAGCTTACTTTTTTGGTTTGGTTAAAACATTTCTTTGCCTTTCTTTTGCTTCGACACATAAGAGACTTTGAGGCTGCAGTTCCTTAGCTTACACACCTTTGTTTAAATTAGTCAGAAGTGACCCCTGGTGGGCCCTATTTTCACATACTTTGGCATCGTAAATTCTGCCGATTCTTGAGATGTCTTCATTGGCTCTAAATGGTCTAACACTGCAGATGAGACAATTTGTAGTAATTCAACATTGACATGCTCTGTAGAGTGATGTGTACATATTAAATTGAACATCCTTTTTCCTTATACAACTCTAATACTGCATATACTGCAGCCTCTAAGGATCACGCAAGGGCGTATTGGCAGTCACAGGAGGGCATGGCTCCGCTCTGTTGCTTGTTTCCCATAGATCCACAATGATGATGGTGTGTGGCTCAGACTGAATGATGAGACTGTAAAGAAGTATGTTCCCAACATGAATGGGTACACTGAAGCCTGGTGCCTCTCTTTTAACCAGCATCTGGGCAGAAGCCTTCTGGTCCCTGTTGACGTAAGTAAAGGATGCCCCTTTGTAGACTAGCTGGAGCCCCTATGCTGCCCATTTGGGATCGGGAACAATTACCTTCAAGGCTAACTGAAACAATATGTCACATTACTCCAGTTTTACATTTACTCTTGAGTGCATAAGTGCACCCAGTAAACCGAATCCCAAATGCCCAAAAGCATGAAGCACTTATAGCTTCGAAGTCACCGAAATATGTCCTTGCATGTTATAGTTCAGTGGTGTAGCACTGTGGCGTTTCCTTTGAAGATTTTCACTGGGACTTACAGAAAGCATACGGGCAGGTGCATATGTACATGCATTTGTTTGAACGATACTAACACTTGCATAACTGTTATGTTACCCATCATGTGTGGTGTGGACAAAACAGCATCTTGATGTTAGTGCACTGTACACTGCTGTTTACTGATTATGTAAAGAAAGCCACTGGATCAGTGTGACTCAGTGGCTCAAGCTTCCCTACAACTAAACCCTCGCACTTCCTCCCTCTCACTTCACAAAGCCTAGCACTACTGCATACAGTGCAGTCTGTAAGTAATTTTTGTTGTTTTGGAGCTATAGACCAGCACATTGCATTAAAGTTGACTAATGACTTTTCAGGTCTAGACCATCAGTTTTAATTCAAGTTTATGTACATTCTTATCAGATGCTGTGTTTAGCAATCAAAAAACGCTAAGCATACTTTTTTTTCTCGATATTTTCCCTAATCAACTAGATAATGATCTGCACTGTTGTTTAGTTGCCAGCTGTATTGTTCCATTGTTTCAGAGGGAATAGTGAAAGATCTGGATTTAATATTGGGTTTTGAATCTATTGTTTGTGTCTCAATGCAAGAACCAATGAAGAGTTAATATCAGAAAAGGAGGCTATCAGGGGACTGGGAAATTTGAAAGAAACAACTGGAACACTAATAGAATGCATAGCATATAGGACCACATGATGCAAACCACTCGAAAACACACTCTTAATTGTACTTTTTTTGTCCTTTTGAATCTTGTGTATCTGATGATCTTGGATGTCGCATACATCATCATAGATTTATTAACAAAAAAAAAATGAATACAGACAAAGGACTGTTTGTAATCCAGAGCACAACCAGTCATGTGTACCATAATGGCATGGGAGCACATGGCTACCAGTAGAACTGAGTCATTTGGCAGGAAGATGGGTTCTGAAATATAAAGAAAAAACTTAACAATCCGCTCAGTGGCAAAAAAAGTAAGAAATTGATCTTGAAGTAGGTCAGTAACTAGAAACTGTCAAAGCAACTGTGGGCAATTAGCTGACCTGGTTCATGCAGTGTGAACGTAAACTCGGCACCAAATCTGCACTTCAGCTTCATAGATATCGTCATCAAAATCAATGTGCGGAAGTACAGAACTAAAACAACAAAAGAGTTGTCACTGTCCCATTACTTTAGGACTGCACTTTGAATCTGAAGGTCATATTAACAGATCAAATGCATTTATTACATTTGCTTCATGGCACAGAAACCTACAGGTTAAAAACCTTTATTCATGTTTCTTGTATGTAACAAACAAACAAGCAAGTGACACATTGTTTTCTGCCATGAAACAACTGGCTATGAGAATCTTGCTTTGCTGGAAAATGTGCCATGGTTCTGAAAGCAAATTTACTCACCGATTTGAAGGAGTCTCAGTGTGAACAGCATGACGCACCACAACTTTTTTGGAAGATTGTTTATGTTGGTGTAATTGATTGTTTAATAACTTTTCTATTAAAATATTTTATGTATTTCTGTGTACCTCATATAATGCTGGAATGAGTGGATTGATTTCCGATTCAGTTGCAGTTAATTCAGAGGACCTCGATAAGCCAAACTGTACTTTATGTACTAATATAACAGAATATTTTTCATGCAAAAGCATCATAGCAGCGGATACCTCTCTTCCAAAAAAAGAAAATCCATCCCGTCAGCGTCTTTTCTCGTCTGAGTGATTCCCTACCATGATTTGACTTTCTTACAATCTGTTGCTCAGAATACCTTTAGCGCTAGCCAAGGAGTCAGAGATATCGACTTTTTGTCTTGGACGACCTTATCTTGTTTCCCTCAGGTGAGTTGTCACAAGGAGAGATGTGTATGGCTTGGCTGCTTCTATGTTTTCCACCAGTGTTTGTCCTTATTTGTCCTCTTGAAATCTTGTGAAATTCTACAGTTCATGTGTAGTGTCACAAACATATTCAAACACAAATGCATGGTTATTTTGTTGTCACAGGGAAGGCTCAAGGTAATATACTGGACATACCAAGTGGATGCAATTTTGTGCTGTTGTAGTTAATGATACAAATAATGAAAGTATTATGTGAAGCTCTTTTTGGTCGTAATTTAAAAGTTCATTTGCATGACATTTTTATTTTATTTTATTAAAATTTGAGGGGGGAAAAAGAGCATACGTTAAATGTCCAAAAGTTTATAGACACTTGATTGGCCAACATTTCTCCTGACATCAAGGATATTAATCCTTCTTTGTTGCAGTAAAACCTCTGCTCCCAACATCATTATACTACATGTACACGTTTTGATTGTGTTCAGCCACAAGTACATTAGTATCGTCAGGTACTGTTGTTGAATGATTCGTTCTGGATCACAAATACTACTCCAACACATCCTGGAGGTGTTCACTAAGACTCAATCAGTGCACAGAACACAGTTCTACTGCTCCACAGCCCACTTACTGGGGGCTCGGTACCTCAGATGGTTTGGCATTGTACATGGTGACCTAAGGCTAATGTGTGTCATCCTGTTCTTTTGCTGTTTGTATCTGTGACGACTGTATGCATTGTGCGTGTGCAACTAAATGCCCAGCAATAGGCCCACCTTCATGTAGCTGCATTCTTTTCTTAGAAGAAGTGTCTAGATACTTTTGGACATATGGTGTATGGCAGCATGTCTGTTTGACAGTCAGCACTACTCTGAAGTGGACCACACGGCTGTTTTATGTAGATTTAACATTCAGGTGTTAAATTTACATACACCAGTGAGATGCTTATGTTTACTTCTCATGGTTTATTTATGTTGCATATATTGTTATGGATGAGCTCCGGTTAGACAGTTCATTGAGTGTGTGTGTGTGCTGATTCTGATAAATACAAAAGTTGGCTTCTGAGGCAAACCTTTTTTTTTTGACAGCCCATATGAGCTGCATACATGTGAAGTACTGTACCAGTCACTCTTGTACTGCAGACATTGACCTATAACCTTTGATTTTGCAGGAGGCCAGGCCCCAGTCAGATGAGTGTATAAGGGAGACCAATGGCCGCCCCACACACGAAGCCCCCATGCGCAACCTGGACAGGGTGGGCCTGGGTGGCGGACCAGGTCTTTATAAGGTAGTGAAGACGGGACCCTCGGGTCACAACATCAGAAGCTGCCCAAACCTTAGAGGTATCCCCATTGGAATGTTAGTTCTGGGGAACAAAGTCAAGGCAGTAGGCGAGGTATGGACTCCCAACTGTGTTCTTTTGGCTGCTAGTAAATAATTTAGTTCCCAGATTTCGTGCTGTCTTGACCAGTGCTACAGTCACTGCAACACCAGTTTCCTTTTTCTTCTCTGTGTCCCTTAAAAGTTGACATTTACTTGTGTGTAACTCCTCTTGAAGAGCCAATACATAATATACCTCTGGTGTGGATGTGTGATCATTCTGTGCCTATTAAAGTTCTCTCATAAGTAACACGCATGGCTTCAGCTTTTGCTACCACTCTTATTAAATAACAGCCCAATGGTTTGAAATGGTCTGTTTAGAATGGTGAATAAAATGGTACATCATTTGGACTCTACTTCTGCTGTCAATCTACACTAGGCATAAATACACCGATCAGCCCCGACATTAAAACCACTGGCAGATGAACATTGATATGCTCTGTTTGTCGTTAAACTGATTATCGTTCGTAGCACCTGTCAGGTTGTGGCATAGTTTAGGTAGCAAGTGAACAGTCAGTTCTTTTAGGTGTTATGTTAGAAGCAGAGCAAATGGGGAGCCATAGGGATCTGAGTGACTTTAATAAGGGCGAAATTATGATGACTAGACCACTGGGTCAGAGCATCTTCAAAACAGCAAGTCATGGGTGCCCAAAGCATGTTAATGCATGTGGGGAGAGAACCCTAGCCCATCTAGTGTGATCCCACAAAAGGGCAACTGTAACACAAATAGCTTAAAAGGGTCATTCTGCCACTCATAGAAAAGTGTTATTAGTAGGTGCAGACCAGTTAGAGAGCGCATGCTGTCTTCTGGGAAACCAGGGGCTTGGCATTCATGTGGCTGCTCCTTTGTTATGTGCTACCTGCCGAAACATTGTTAGAGACCGGGTAGACCTCTTCAAGGCAGTGGCCTCTTTCAACAGGATAATGTGCACTGCCACACACTGCAGAAAATTGCTCAGGGGTGGTTTGAGGAACAAGACCCCAGATCACAATCTGAACAAGCATATGTGGGATGTTCTGGTCAAACTAGTCCATTCTGTGGAGGCCCCACCACGCAACTTCTTCCAAATCAGTTCTTCCTATTTGTCAAAGTATGTTGGCAGTTCGTTTGAAATGTACATGTATATTTTCCTTTGTAAGGGAGCGTCTTTACTGGGCTTAAAGGACCTGCTGTTAATATACTGCTGCCAGATACAACAGCACATCTCCGGCTGTCTTGTGTGTCCGTATCTCAACAGGTCAGAGCTGTTTTTGGCAGCATGAGGGGGACCTACACATTATTAGCCAGGTGGTTTTAATGTTATGACTGGTTGGTGTAGTTCTCGTATGCCATGTTTCCTGTGGTTTTAAGCTTCTGTACAAAAAGGCTGAAGTCTTCTCTTAATTGGCCTTCACTGGCCGCTCTTGAGTGTTTCTTCCTTTTGCACATTTGAATTCTCTCCATGCTCTGCCATGGAGGTGGCGGAATGTGCCTCTTCCATCTCAGTCTCTCCTTAGAGGGTGTGGTGTGTCATGCTGTCCTTCTCAGTGCCCCTCCTCAAAACCACTGGTTGCTTCTCAAGTGTGCACTTGCAACTGCTCCGCCAGTATTCTCTTCATAAGTCACTTTAAAAATAGAACAATGTGCTCAGTGCTGGATACAGTTCTTCAATTCTTTACACCTGTATTTGTAGTCAATGACATAATGGACATTTGAGTGACCTCAGCTACTTTAATTTAAACCTAATGCATTTTAATGTTCAATTTCAGTGAGAATTTGTTCTCTGAGAACCACTTTCACAGTTTTAATGGTCGTGTGTTATAAGCTGGGGTAAAGAGTTGCATGTGAGGAAATACTGTTCTCTGTGTGTCAGGTAATTAACTCTGAAGGTACATGGGTGCAGCTGGATAAGAACAGTGTCGTGGAGTTCTGTGAGAGTGATGAGGGAGAAGCCTGGTCCCTGGCCAGAGATAGAGGAGGAAACCAGTATCTGCGCCATGAAGAAGGTAACACCAAATGTTACAACATTGTCTGCTGGAATTGACCTTAATGACCTTAGGCATGCTTTGCAAAACTTCAGAAAGTATTTGACTTTTTCTTTTTTTCTTTTTATACACTTTATAACTTTTTATACACTTTTTTTTATATTACAGAGCAGGCCATCCTGGAACATGGTGCTCAGACACCTCCCCCCAGCCCCTTCTCTGTGCAGGCCTTCAACAGAGCTGTGAGCAGCAGTGGAGCCCAAGGTTTTGATTATGGAATATCCAACAACAAAGGTACGTTTAGAACATCATAGAATGTCAAGAAAAAAACTTGGTCCAATATAAATGACCCTCCCTTTCTACCTGATGAACACTGCATAGCATAACCAGCATTACAAACTTTTGTATGTTCTGTCATGACATCAGCCACATAATTGAATGGTCTCTTCATAATTTTATATATAACTCAAGTGTATGGATTTACACACAGACCATTTGATTAAATATTTACTATATTAACACATTTACTGGTTTCCTCTAATTATATATGTAGAAATGATCTACAGACTCAAGTTTCCAGGCTCTTTGTTGGACTTCTTGCATCTTTCATCTTTGTATTTACCTGGGAACATCCATATTTCTCATCTGTGTTGTGTAGAACTGATCAAATTGATTTTTATTGATGTTTTTGCCTGTGAATTGTCTTTTTATAAAACTCGTTTTTTTTTTTGTTTTTTTTTAATCCAGCGAGACGATGTCTAATCTAGCAGTCACTGATATAAAGGGGTTTAGGGGTTGTGTTTATGGTGTAAAAAAAGGAGTTTCTGTAGTGTAAATGTGGGCATTTCTTTGCTGCCCTTTTTGTTTTTGTTTGTTTATTTTAGACCTTTAAATACAGAGCCCTTCCTGTAAGGTCTTTATTTTTCCAGTTCAAAACACACTACTACAGAATACAACACAGATTTGTAAATTTAAATAGTCATTTCAGACATAGTTATAAATTGCAGAGTACTGTGTTTTTACTTATTTTGTCCCTTAGCAAACCTACAGCAGCTCTTTTGAGTGTGTGCTATTTTTTCTTTAATGTAGACTAAAGTTAAATAATATTCATCAAAAAAGAAACCATATCATATTCTTAAACACCCCGATGCCACGTATTGCTCTGTGCTCACAGTTTCTTAGATTTCTGGAGTACTTGGTGTATCTTTTACCTATGTTGTGCATGCTCATGTGTCATTGTGTGTCATGGCTGGCATCAGTGCCATGTATAGCGTGCATGGGCAAAACTCTGTGTGCTGCAGTCAGGCCTTACCAAGTTTTCTCCCATCGTCTCTTTCTGCTAAGGACTTGGTTTAAGGTCTCACTCTTGCCATACTTTCTTCATTCACTGCTGCTGAGTGGTGCTCCCATAGACCCTTGCTACATACTTTGGTGTCTTATGGGCTTTTCATCACTGCCTTATGCTCCGACGTTAGTTACAGTTCATGGTGAGAGGCTGGTGATAGAACATTAAGTTGTGCTGTTCTGCAGTCCTTCCCTGTTTAAGAGTGAAAGATTAGTATTTTAAAACGTTAGTAAAGTTATAATAGTTATCACAGTATTTTGTCAAAAGATGTAAACCAGCCATGAATTGTGATCAACTTGGAAGTGATGAAAGAAAAGGCAATGTTGCCAAAGCCAGTGCCTTTTTTTATTGCCTGGTATGCTACACCTTCATTATCAGAGGTGTGGCTTTTTAAAATCCAACTTGCTGTCCCCAAACCCTTTGCCTATTACCCTATAGTTCAACTGACCTACTGACACCCCTCTGTACTGCCAGTGTGCGTGTCTGTGTAGGCTGTTGATCAGACTAGCGTTTTTTATGGTTCCTACTGAGGATCGTAAAAGCTATAGTCTTCCCGTTGTCTTCCACATTACAGGTGACCGACTGAGTGCCATACTGAATTCCATTCAGTCTGGGCCTTTCCTCCCAGCTCCCTCCGTATTTGAGCAAGCCGCCAAACCTCCCTCTTCCCTTGTCCACAGCCCTTTTGTGTTTGGACAGTCCCTTTCCCAGCAGCCTCAGCCACAACCACAGCTTCTGAGTAAGTCTGTCTGTCTGTCTGTCTGACAGTGGTGGTGCTTGCTTGCACAGCTGCTGCTTTTGATTTTGTTGTTTTATTGATTGGTTTGGTTTCTGGGTTAAGTGTGTTCTGTTCAGGCTTAGGTCCCCGGCTCTTCGGCCTGTCTTCCCCAGATACTCGCTTGCTGTATCATTGTCACTTTCCCCTTCCTCATCTTGTTACCATTTGGACCATTAGTCTGTCTATAACACTGTTCAATTTCTGCTGCTGCTGTATCTGCTTTAATTTACATGTGTTGTTCACCTTACTTATTACATGTCATTATTTTTTTTCTTTGTCTGATTTATAGTGCTCACTCTTTGTTTTACAGTAGATTTTAAGAAGATGAGGTGTTGGACTGAAAGAGCTGAGAATATTTTGAAATACCTTAACTTACTAACTCTCAGTGTTTCTAAATGTGCGATTATCCGATGTGTATTAGAACAGCGATATTGGGACTTGGTTTAAAAGCGCATGTGTAAATATACACCGACCAGCCATAATATTAAAACCACTGACAGGTGAGGTGAATAACATCGGTTATCTAGTTACATTGGCACTGGACCAAGGGGTGGGATATGTCAGGCAGCAAGTGAACAGTCAGTTCTTGATCTGTTGGAAGCAGGACAAATATGCAAGTGTAATGACCTGAACAGCTTTGAAAAGGATCAGATTGTGATGGCTAGACGACTAGATCAAAACATCTCCAAGACAGCAGGTCTTGTGGTGACTTCCTGGTATGTAGTGGTTAGTACATATCAAAAGTGGTCCAAGGAAGGACGACAGGGTCGTGGCTGCCCAAGGTTCATCGATGAACGATCGAGAGAGAAGTGTAGCCCGTCTGGATATAATAGAAAGGTGCCAGAACATTGTAGCTAAGCATCTACGTATGCAAAAAATAAAGATGTGTCATGACCCCTTTGGGCATTAGAACTGGACGATGGGGAAATGGAAGAAGGTGGTCTGATGAATCCCATTTTCTTTTACATCTTGTGGTGTGTCTGCATCTTTTACCTGGAGAAGCGACAGCACCAGGATGTAATATGGGAAGAAAGCCAGCTGGTGGAGGCAGTGTGATGCTCTGGACAGTGTTTGGCTACGTCCTGGCATTCATGTGAATGTTACTTTTAAGATGTTGTATTTGTGTAAATATCTGGGATAATTCTCTTAACCATGATTTAACTTACCACTGATGATGTAATGACAGGTGTATTTTGCTAATGGCAGAGCCCTCCCACACTGCAAAAATGCTTCAGGAATGAGTTGAGTTCTAGTCTGATCTAAGAAGGCTATCAGACTTACAGGACCTAAAGGATCTCCTGCTAACGTCTTGATGCCAGATGCCACAGCTTTCCTTCAGAGGTCTTGTGGAGTCGATGTTTTGGTCAGACCTGTTTTGGTGGTAAGAGAGGGATCTACAAAATATTAGGCTGGTGCTTTTAATGTTATGGCTGAAGGATGTTTTAATCAGCTAATCAGACTGAATTGGTGGGTGTGAGACTGTATTTATGTGTGGCTCTTCAACCAACCGTTGTAGGCTCATGCATGAGCCGAGTATCAAATACCAGCCTACCACCCCCCCTGGCATTAGTGACTGCATTTTTTTTCCTTCCCAGTGCATATATTCTCTCTCCTCCCTCTCTCTCTTCTCATTTGCTCTCTCTTTCTCTCACCCTCTCTATTTGATTGCTTGAGTTTAATTCTTATTTCCTCATTCTTTCTGTCTATTAATTTATCTCTTTCTCTGTTACTCCCCGGTGTATTGCTATCTCTCTCTGTTACTCCTCCACCTCACTTGCTCCCTTTCTCTGTTTCTCCCCTCTCTCTGTCTCTCTCTCTCTCTCTCTCTCTCTCTGTCTCTTCTTTTGATTGCTTTAGTTTAATTCTCTTTGTCTCCTTTTTCCTTTTTGTTAATTTCTCCCTACCTGTTACTCCCCCATCTCACTTGCCCCCTTTCTCTGTTACCTCTCTCTCTTTCTCACTCTGATAGTTTTCTTTGGTTCAAGCCTTGTTGCTTACTCTCCTTGCAACTGTTTTCCGCTGTAGATGCTTCATCACGCAGCCTTGCTTCACGTGAGCGTGTGCACAAAAGCAGTGTGACTGGGCCTGGCACCGCTCTATCATCTCTTGCTCTCAGACAAAAGGGTGGGTAATGCATGCCTTTCCTGGGAGCACCCAGGAGACTCACTACCTGGATGAGCTTTGTCTCATCCACTGCTCCATGATCTCTGTACTTTTCCGTATGGAGTATAGAACTCCGGCTGAATACTCAGTATTGTCAGGATACACTCTAATGATTGTAGAAATACCTTTGCATCATTTAAAATTATATTCAGAATTACTAAGACTCACTGCCATAATTAAATGTGAATGAATGAACTGGAAGGATATGAGGGCTTCAGTGAATTGTTGTCATGTTCTTCTCATTTCAGTTTTTTCATTCCCTCCGTCCCTCATGTTGTTTACAGTTTTCTTTTTTCCCCTTTAATTTTCAGGTGTCATGTTTCGTTTGAATGTATTTTATGGTTATATTTTCCTCTACCAGACTGTGAAGTTTCAAAAAGTATGTTATATGTTAATTGTATATTTTAGTAATCATTTATGTGTTATGGTATTCAGGTGAGAGAGGAAATGTGGCAACCCGATCCTTGTCTCCAGCAAACAAACACCATCAGGAGAGTCGCTCACCCAAACTCGATAGCCGCTCCAACCGCTCTGCTGATCAAGGGAAGATCAAGACCATTGACAGCTTGTCTGCCAGCGAGGCCCTCATACTCAAATCAGATACAGGCAAACTACGTTCTGACTCCCACAGTCGCTCCCACTCACCCAACCACAACACTTTACAGGCCCTTAAGGCTGATGGTAGGACCTCAGGCCTCCGAGCTGAGTCTCCAAACCCAGGTTCCCGTTCTTCTTCACCCAAACAGAAGACTCTCTCATCAGGAAGGTCAAGTCCCTCAGGGTCCACTTCCCCACGTTCTTCTTCTCCACATGATAAGAACTTGCCGCTTAAAGTCAGCCCCTCTTCAAAGGCCCGTCTTGACCCTCCTCGTGAGAGGTCCAAATCTGACTCTTACACCCTGGACCCTGATACACTGAGAAAGAAAAAGGTGCCACTAACCGAGCCCCTAAGGGGCAGGTCTACTTCACCCAAACCAAAACTTCCACCCAAAGAAGGAAAAGGGGGAAGCAGCAATGCTGAAAACCGTGCCCCATCTCCCCATGTTGTCCAGGAGAACCTCCATAGTGAAGTGGTTGAAGTATGCACTTCCAGTGCCCTGCTTTCTAATGATGTCAATGATGAAAATGCTGAATTGCATAATGCTGATGAGGGCTCCTCAAAAGTTCATTTCAGCATTGGAAAGGCACCTGTCAAGGAGGAGTCTGAGAACCGTTCCTCACCTAAAGTCAGCCGAAAGACCTCTGGCAGACACGTGCGACCCAAAAAGGACAAATCAGGTCCACTTTTCAAAGCAGAGAATGTGCGTCTCACTGAGCCAGCTAAACAGGCAATGTCACCCTCTGTGGCCGAATGTGCCCGAGCTGTCTTTGCAGCCTTTCTGTGGCATGAAGGCATTGTGCATGATGCCATGGCTTGCTCTTCCTTCTTAAAGTTCAACCCTGAACTCACCAAAGAACATGCACCCATTCGCAGCTCCCTGAGCTGCCAGCAGGGCCTTGATGAGAAAGAAAACAAGCTGAAAAACCGTCACTCGCTGGAGATCTCATCGGCCCTCAACATGTTCAACATCTCACCTCATGGACCAGACATCTCCAAGATGGGCAGCATCAATAAGAACAAGGTTTTGTCCATGCTTAAAGAGCCACCATTGCCTGAGAAGTGTGAGGATGGGAAAGGTGAACTTGTCTCTTATGACATGTCAAGCCACTCATCTATGAGGTCCAAGTCTATCCTGCCCCTCACTCTCCAGCACCTGGTGGCTTTTTGGGAGGACATCTCCATGGCAACTATCAAAGCTGCTACACAGAACATGATCTTCCCCAGCCCTGGTTCCAGTGCCATTCTGAAGAAGAAGGAGAATGAGAAAGACAGCAAGAAAACCAAAAAGGAAAAGAAGAAGAAGGAGAAAGCTGAGATGCGCCCTCGGGGGAACCTCTTTGGGGAGATGGCACAGCTGGCCATGGGAGGCCCAGAGAAAGACACTATTTGTGAACTGTGTGGGGAATCTCATCCATACCCTGTAACCTACCACATGAGGCAGGCCCATCCAGGTACAACAGTGGCTTTTTTCCAAAAGTCCTTTTATAATATTTTAGTGTACCACTCCATTTTGGCAAAATGATCAGTGATGAATAGAAGTGAATGAGTGGTTTGAGTGTTTTTCTTTGTACTCTTAGGCTGTGGGCGTTATGCTGGAGGCCAGGGCTATAACAGTATCGGCCACTTCTGTGGTGGGTGGGCAGGTAACTGTGGAGATGGAGGCATAGGAGGGAGCACCTGGTATCTGGTTTGTGACCGCTGCAGAGAAAAGTATCTGAGGGAGAAACAAACTGCAGCCAGGGAAAAGGTAACTTTTCAGTTCATGCACATAAAAACAGTATGTAAATATCACTCAGTTTCATTCCTGCTGGCTATCAAAGATGGATTGAAGCAAAGTGAATGCTTAAGCGCATGTTTGCGCATAGCCCAGTGACATTGTCAGAGGTTAAAAATCATAATCTGCCCTTCATAGACTGAACTTGGTTGGGTACCTTACTGCTGGTCTGAATAGCCCCTTGCTAGCACGAGCTAGATTATCGTAATACTACTTGCTTTACCAGCACCCACTGCTGTCCCCTGGCATAGTCCTGCTAGCACAAAGTGCTTGGTTTATAACTTTACTGGGGTAAGGTGTCTTACAACTGTGAAACTAGCCACTAGGTCTGCAGCACTACTTTTATCCGTGGTATCCAGTCACATCCCAGGAAGCTGCACATTCTTAAGTAAACAATGTTCTCCATACAAGCTTAAATTGTAGTTTTTTTTTATAACAAGCATGTGTGTGAATACCTGACCTCACTAATGATTTTGTGAGTGAATGCAGTCCTCATAGCTGTGTTTGAATATCTAGTGTAAAGTCTGCCTAGTAGAGTAGAGACTGTTACTGTAGCAAAAGGGGTTAAGCAGAAGAAACACTGGATGAGTAGGCATCTACAAACCTTTGGACATGTGCATCTAGGGTTAGCTCTGCTTCACTCTTTTTATTTACTCATGGCCTTGCTGTTACTTGATACATATCTGGTATTGTAGAGCTAATGTGAGAAGGATATTTGTCTTGCTGTGTACATCACATGAAATATCAATGCATGTTCATGTCATGACTCCTGCGTGATGCAAGTCATGAAGCTTTTACAACATCACTTATTTGGCCCAGATATAGATGTGTTGTATTTTCTTTTTTAAGGTAAAACAATCCAGGAAGAAGCCTCTGCAGGTGAAAACTCCTCGAGCACTTCCCACCATGGAGGCTCACCAGGTGATCCGTGCCAATGCCCTGTTTCTGCTGTCCCTGAGCAGTGCAGCTGAACCCAGCATGCTGTGCCACCACCCACCCAAACCCTTTCACACACACCTGCCCAGCCTCAAAGAGGGTGTTTCTGAAGAGCTGCCCAACAAAATTGGCTGTCTTTATCTGCAGACCTTGGCTCGGTACATACCACAATTCTGTTACTATGTGATGAAATAGCATTTAATTTTGATGAAAGAAAAACATTGTTAAATTGTTTTAACTGTGATCAATCAGCAGGCTTATTTAAGCCTCTGAAATGAGCTTGATCTCTACATCTTCTGTTGCAGTCAACACACAGAGAATTTTGGAGCCTACCAGGATGAAAATCTGTTTCAAGATGAGATGCGCTACTTGAGATCAACGTCAGTTCCAGCCCCTTATATTTCTGTCACACCGGATGCTTGCCCTAATGTGTTTGAAGAACCGGAGAGCAACATGAAGTCAATGCCACCTAGGTAACAGCCCAAAGTCCATTCCAAGTGATAATTATTCTGACTGAGGCAGAGATGAGCTTTTCACATAACCTGTTCTCTTGCCCTTCACTCTTTGCTTTGCTAGTCTGGAGACCAGCCCCATCACAGACAGTGACACAGCCAAGCGGACAGTGTTCCAGCGCTCCTACTCGGTTGTAGCTTCAGAGTATGACAAGCAGCACTCGGCCTCTCCAGCACGAGTGAAGGCAGTGCCTAGGCGAAGGGTACACAGTGGGGATGCCGGTATGTTCAGCTTATACTTACTAGCATCCACAAAATGATCACAGATTTAATAAATATTGCTTGGGGTTCTGTACCATTCCTATACCATTTCGTTACAGAAGTGGGATCTTCCCTACTGCGACATCCTTCTCCTGAGTTGTCTCGTCTAATCTCAGCCCATGGCTCCCTCAGTAAGGGTGAGAGGAATTTCCAGTGGCCCGTGCTTGCCTTTGTTATTCAGCACCATGATTTGGAAGGACTAGAAGTGGCGATGAGGCATGCTCTGCGCAAATCAGCCTGCAGAGTTTTTGCTATGGAGGTTGGTAATAACTGGTGACATACGTAACCGGGTAGTGGTCTATTGTTTTTTTTCCCTTTTCAAAGCATATGTGTATTCATGTCATCACACTATACTCTTTCGTAACAAGAATTCTCTTTTTCCCTTGTCAGGCATTTAACTGGCTGCTGTGCAACGTGATTCAAACTACATCTCTCCATGATATCCTTTGGCACTTTGTGGCTTCTCTCACGCCATCTCCATGTGAACCAGAAGAAGAAGAGGAGGAGGACAACAAAGGGAACAAAGAAATTGTGGAGCAGGTGTGTATCGCTTTGTTCGAATATTAGTTGCTTCTTTTTTACTAGGTAGGGTTTACTTGCAAAAGAATTGTTAATGAACAACACACCTTCTGTGCAATGTGTTATTATTTTAACAGATTAGTCCAGATTGACTGTTTTAAGGAATTTTGTAAAATTTCTGAATACTTTCTGATGTATTGTGTTACAGGAGAAAGATTTAGGGGTGTGTGAGCATCCACTCTCTGATATTGTCATCGCTGGCGAAGCAGCTCACCCGCTGCCTCATACCTTCCATCGACTCCTTCAGACAATTTCTGACCTGATGATGTCTTTACCCAGTGGGAGCTCCCTCCAGCAAATGGCCCTGAGGTAACTGATGCTTTGTAAATCACTGCAACTATTATACACATACATGTACAACTAAAATATTGTAACTGAAATTTTAAAAACTTGAAATAGGTGCTGGAGCCTCAAGTTCAAACAGTCAGACCACCAGTTTCTGCATCAGAGCAACGTGTTCCATCATATCAACAACATCCTTTCCAAATCAGACGATGGGGACAGTGAGGAGAGCTTTAACATCAGTGTGCAGTCAGGATATGAAGCCATCAACCAGGTTTGATTTAGCATTTTTTGCTCAATAGTTCAGCACATCACTCAAAACAGTCACCTTTTAAGAACTTTGCAAACCTAATAAAGCTTTCGTGCAAATGATAAGACTGATAAGAAATCAGAAATTCGAAAGTAAGAAATGAATAACAGTAAATACATATTTCTATAGAAATAGTATTTGTGTCTGAGAAACCATGGAAGCATAATTAACCCTTTGTAACACAAAGTTGTCCACAAACCGTTGCTCTTTGAGGATATCCCATTTGTTGTCTTGCAAGGCAACCTTGTTACTGATCAGAACTACTTAGAGTGCATTTTGTTTGAAGTAGGAGAGGATGGAGAATGGATTCTGCTATGCACCTATGCTTAAATTACTTGTCACTTATTTTTAGTTTTCATTTTTTTATATAATTTATTGTTTTTAATTCTATATGTTGTTTTTCAGAGCCAAAGCAATGTGTTAAATATTAGAACTCTGAAGAATCACAAAACACTTTGCACATAAAATATTGAAAATTGTATCATAGTTTTACCTTGATTTGTAAATCTCAAAATATTTTAATGCATTATTTTGAATGTAGGAGCTGTGTGTGGTAACCTGCTTGAAGGACTTGACCAGTGTAGTGGACATAAAAACATCCAGCCGTCCAGCTATGATTGGCAGCTTGACAGATGGCTCTACTGAGACTTTCTGGGAATCTGGGGATGAGGACAAGAACAAGACAAAGAGTATCACCATTAGCTGTGTGAAAGGCATCAATGCTACTTATGTGTCCGTACATGTGGACAACTCTCGTGACATTGGAGTAAGTTTGGGGATGGGGAACATCGGTTTTGTAGTAGTGATTTGTAGTGATTGTACAGTTAAGTAACACTAAACATGATGATATTTTCTTTGTTTTTTCTGACACATTAGAACAAAGTCACATCAATGACATTCCTCTGTGGAAAGGCAGTGGAAGACCTCTGCAGGATCAAACAGGTATGTCTTTCTAATGCCACTTCGAAAATTATCTGTACACTCAATATTCCTTTACACGTTTGGAGACTTACAGCTATAAGCTGTAAGGCTCTGAATCAAGGAAAAAGTAACATCAAATCCATTCCATGTCATATTTACATCTTTTTAATCTGCATTGGAATTTAAACTGTGTTGGCTTTATCTTCAGCTAAGCCATTTAAATCACTTAATCTGTAATATCTTTTTTTGTTTCAGATTGACCTGGACTCAAGGCACATGGGATGGGTGACCAGTGAACTGCCTGGGGGAGACCACCATGTGATCAAAATTGAGATGAAAGGCCCTGAGAACACACTGAGGGTGAGGCAGGTCAAAGTGCTTGGCTGGAAGGAGGGTGAGAGCACCAAGATAGCTGGGCAGATCTCTGCCAGTGTGGCCCAGCAAAAGAACTGTGAAGCAGAGACACTGCGTGTGTTCCGCCTTATCACCTCACAGGTTAGTGTGACTGTGTTCAGATGGTCTGTGGTTAAAAGATTTTACTTAAAGTTTTCAAGGTATGGTTAGGTTTTTGCCAAAGTAAAACATTTAGAACATTTAAAACATTTAGAAGATATGAGTCAAAATGACATCCTTTAGCCTTCCTTTAAATTAAAGAAATTTATAACCACCTTTACTGAATACATTCTGTACCCTTGCACCTAGATGTAAAATAATGTCATTTCTGTAGGTGTTTGGAAAGCTGATTTGTGGAGATGCAGAACCTACTCCAGAGCAGGAAGAGAAGAATTTGCTATCATCCCCAGAGGGTGAAGACAAGGTCAGCAACGGAATCTGCCATTACCACAAAAACTAAATTAAAAGACACCGATTGCATGTTAATCAAAGCTTCTTTTCATTAATTCTCCTCAGGCACCATCTGATGCTGACTTGAAAGAACACATGGTTGGCATCATCTTTAGCAGGAGCAAGCTCACTAATCTGCAGAAACAGGTACATCATCATGACAAGTTAAATGCTATAACAGAAAATCAGAAAATGCTGAATCTTTTTTATGTGTCCTCAGGTGTGTGCCCACATTGTGCAGGCCATTCGCATGGAGGCTACACGTGTGCGAGAGGAGTGGGAGCATGCTATCTCCAGTAAGGAAAATGCCAACTCCCAGCCTAGTGATGACGATGCCTCCTCAGATGCATACTGCTTTGAGCTGCTGTCGATGGTGCTTGCCCTAAGTGGATCCAATGTGGGCAGACAGTATTTGGCTCAGCAGCTCACTCTCCTACAGGATCTCTTCTCTCTCCTCCACACAGCCTCACCACGTGTCCAGAGACAGGTGTGTTTAAATCTTTATTCATCAAATGCACCTTTTTCTTTCTTTCTCTCACAGACAACTGAAGCTAACATTTTCTTTGCTAGTTTTAAGATTAATTACCCTGCTGTCCAAACAGGTGACCTCACTGCTAAGACGGGTCCTTCCTGAGGTCACTCCTGTGCGCTTGGCCAGTGTAATTGGCGTGAAGGCCTTGCCACCAGCAGACATCAGTGACATCATCCATTCTACAGAGAAGGGTGACTGGAACAAGCTGGGAATCCTGGACATGTTCTTGGGCTGCATTGCCAAGGCCCTCACCGTGCAGCTGAAGGCCAAGGGCACCACCATTGTTGGCACTGCTGGCATGGCAGCAGGCAAAGGTGTTACAACAGTCACACTGCCCATGATTTTCAACTCAAGGTAAGCTTGCCTTTAATTGGTGCTGTAACCTAAAATGTGAGTCTGTAAATGTTAATTAGCAAGCTAATTTGTCCATTTCTCCATTTCTTTTTGTCTGTAGTTACATACGGCGTGGGGAGAGTCACTGGTGGATGAAGGGCTCAACCCCACCTCAAATAGCTGAGATTATTATTAAGCTGGTCAAGGATATGGCTGCTGTTAGTATTCAGTCCTGAAAAGTTCTTATTCATGTATCACTTTTCTGTCTATGAGTTTAAATTGGTTGGAAGGTTCAAGGCTTACCATAATTTCTTCTCTACAGGGCCATCTTTCTGATGCCTGGTCCAGAGTGACCAAGAATGCCATTGCAGAGACCATTATTGCTCTCACTAAGATGGAGGAGGAGCACCGCTCACCTGTGCGCTGCATTGCTACCACACGGGTATGACTAAGCTTTTTATTACTCAATCCCTGGTTTACAAGAGCACAAGTTAGCTTAGTGAGCATTCCTCAGCAAATATGGCCACTGAGCTGTCAAGTGGAGCGTACTGCTCAAGTGTCCTGTGGTTAACAGGCTTGCAGTAATAGCATCAAATAGCATCATTATAAAAGGTACTGATTTTCAGCACAGGGGAAAACCGACCACTATGCAGTCAAAGCAGTGAATGAAACTGAACATTTTGACGAGATCTTAAGGTCAAAGCCTGATTTAAGTAAAAATTGTGCTTCTCCAGATCAAATAATACTTGTAAAATGGATTTGACATTGTTATTTTGTTTCTGCACAGCTCTGGCTGGCTCTTGCCTCTCTGTGTGTGCTGGATCAGGACCATGTGGACCGGCTGTCTTCAGGGCGCTGGATGGGCAAAGACGGCCAGCAAAAACAGATGGTACAGCACACAGAGCCTAACAGGCCCCTGTGGACACAATAAAGGCCTATAAATACACAATTACCTCATAGGCTTACTGCTCAAAAACTCATCCTCCTCACCCTCTTTCACATTTGTTTGCAGCCTATGTGTGATAACCATGATGATGGGGAGACCGCTGCCATCATCCTCTGTAATGTGTGCGGAAACCTGTGCACTGACTGCGATCGCTTTCTCCACTTGCACCGGCGCACACGCGCCCATCAGCGTCAGGTACACAACCATTCATGCTAGTGCAAAAGAACTGTGGTTATATTTCTACATATTGTGAATATTGTTTTCAATATATTAAAAACACCTTGATGAAAGAACATTACAGACTGACCAAAAATAGTATCATTATTGGTGATGCTTCAAAACACCCACGAATCAGGAGTGGTCTGGAGACTTACGGCACACGATGAACATATGTATTATAAAATGTCTCATTTTTATTATCAAAAAAGCTGATATCGAGATAATCAACCAATCTCATACACAATATTGTCCAACCCTACCATCATATTGTTCTGGTGGCTGTTTGCAGGTTTTTAAAGAGGAAGAGGAGGCCATTAAGGTTGACCTACATGAAGGTTGTGGAAGGACCAAACTCTTCTGGCTCATGGCACTGGCTGATTCCAAGACCATGAAGGCCATGGTGGAGTTCAGAGAACACACAGGTGAGGTGGCCTTACTGTCAGTACACTATGTCTTGTGCTGTACTCCTAAAAAGTGGATCCTGCACACCCTTTTTGTTCACGCTTTTGTTCAATCTCCATGTCTCAGGTAAACCAGCTTCAAGTAGTTCAGATGCCTGCCGTTTTTGTGGCACCAGAAATGGCACAGAGTTGTCTGCAGTGGGAAGTGTGTGCTCAGACCCAGACTGTCAGGTACAAATATTTGCATGTATGCAGCTGTATATACCACAGTTATGTGCAGTGTACACTGTAGAGTGTCTGTGTTCCCAATTAATCAAAACATACAGCAAAAGGATGATCTGTTATTATAATGTGAGTACAGTGACACACTGACGTGATATGTTTGAATGTATAGGAATATGCAAAACTAGCCTGCAGTAAGACCCATTCGTGTGGTCACCCTTGTGGTGGGGTGAAGAATGAAGACCTGTGTTTGCCCTGCCTTCATGGCTGTGACAAGAGCACTGGCTGTCTCAAACAAGATGCCGATGACATGTGCATGATCTGTTTTACTGAGGCTCTGTCTGCTGCCCCTGCCATCCAGGTACTGGACATTTTATGAAGAAAAACAATAATTATAGCTACCTGACAAGCAAATGGTTCATGATTCATTAATGTTTTAACTGTACATCTAAAGTGTTCCTGTCCATTTGCAGTTGGACTGCAGTCACGTGTTCCATCTCCAGTGTACGCGAAGAGTTCTGGAAAACCGCTGGCTGGGGCCCAGGATAACCTTTGGGTTCATGTCGTGCCCTATCTGTAAGGTACATAATCCGGTATGCACCCCTTTAGTGCTGCAGACCGAATGTGACCACATCAAGCAGAGGATTATGGTTTGCATGCAGAGAAATTTTCTTTGAGCACATGTACAGTTTGATAACATGCTCATTTTGTCTGTTCTAGAACAAAATTAACCATTCAGTGATCAAAGATCTGCTGGATCCGATTAAAGAGCTTTATGAAGATGTGAGGAGAAAAGCTTTAATGAGACTGGAATATGAGGGCCTACACAAGAGTGAGGCCATCACAACACCCGGAGCACGCTTTTACAATGACCCTGCTGGATTTGCTATGAACAGATATGCTTATTATGTTTGCTACAAGTGCAAAAAGGTTAGCAACACAGAGTTCTCAACATTGTGTACTTTATCATTTGAAATTAATATGCTAAGTGTTTAATCCATTCCTTTCAGTTCAAATCAAATACATATTGTACTAACCGTAATCCAGTAATGTTGCTGATGAGTATGGAAAAATGTAATAAAAGATGCTAGAAATCCGCATTGGGAGAGCATGATGCTAAGTAAAGCAGGATACCATCTGTTTTTGGTAAAAGCATCGTCCAAGTGTCATCTTTAGTTACATCAATTTAAATCTAATTTAGTCAGTTTACATTAGTATGTCTTTCAATGCAAAAACTAACTCGTTGTAGCTTGTTTTGTTTGAAAGTGTGACCTGAATGTTTACTTCTTCAGGCCTATTTTGGGGGGGAGGCACGCTGTGATGCAGAGGCAGGGCAGGGTGATGATTACGACCCCAGTGAGCTCATCTGTGGAGCATGCTCAGACGTGTCCAGGGCACAGGTCAGTCAAACGATAGAAAACGTGTTCTAAAAAAAATGTGAAGTAGTATCAAGATCTTGTTGCTTACATGTGAATCTGTGTGGCAAGTTTCAGACCAGCGTGTTGCATAGATATTGTTGTATGTTTTATCTCACTCTTGTTACCTTTACTTTTCATTTGAGGAGAAAATGAGTAATTGCTGTTAACAGGGTGATTTGAGAAGAGTCTCTTTTTTTGCAGATGTGTTCTAAACACGGGACTGACTTCCTTGAATACAAATGCCGTTACTGCTGTTCTGTCGCTGTGTTCTTTTGCTTTGGGACCACACACTTCTGCAACGCCTGCCATGATGACTTCCAGAGAATGACCAGTGTCCCCAAAGAGGAGCTGCCTCATTGTCCAGCTGGTAAACGTCTTTTTTCCTTGGAAAAAACTCTGTTTAATCTCATTTCAACCAAATAAAAATTGGCTAGCACCATGTGTGTGATTATCCAAATATTTAGACGCTTTTCCTTCTTTCCTGACAGGTCCTAAAGGCAAACAGCTGGAGGGGAGTGAGTGTCCCCTGCATGTTGTGCACCCTCCCACTGGAGAAGAGTTCGCCCTGGGCTGTGGTGTGTGCAGAAATGCCCATACCTTCTAATTGGCTGGGTCTTGTGTGACTCCTCGTTTGCATCCCCCACTCCTGCATAAGTCCAGTCTGAGAGCAATTGCCCGGGATCTCTGGCTGTGAGAGGGCAGTGATAAACCACTGTGCTACAGGATTTAATTTCTCTCTCTGTCTATCTCAATGGACCCTGAAGAATATAGGAAGTAAAAAGAAAAAATTTGGAAAAAAAACTACTTTGTGACGTGTTTGCATGCAGCCGTTGTAACCCTCGGCTCCAATAAACGTTGCGCACCACCCGATCACTGAAGTGTAACAATATGTAAACTGACTCTTTTCGTAATCCTGTACAGTATTCTCCACTGTTGAGTGCATCATGGCTTGGCAGAAACGATTCTGATAAGATTATATAAGTGGACTGTCAAGAATGTTATGCTGGGAGGAAAATAGTGTACGATTTATCTAATCTTGTATATAATGATAGTATCCCAAATAGGTGTATTCAGATGTTGCTACTTTACACTTCAGTTTTGTTTGATATTCTGGGTTTTGTTTTGAGCCAGAACTTTTAATGAAGTGCAATACTGGGTGTGCCTCCTATCTTGCAGCTGTAAACATATGGAATGTATGTCAAATAAAACCCACTGTACATTTTTATACAGTGACACACGCCATTGTGTTTTCCCCCAGGCAGATATAACAAATATCATCTCTGTGCTCAGAAAACTTTGATAGGCCTATGTCTGACATGTCCGAGGGTCAGTGTGATCCCTTTCAACTCCACAATGATATAATGTGGTACAAACCCTTTTTCTGTCTTTTTAAAACGTTAAAAGGTGAGTATGTTCTACCATTGTATTGTAAGAACAGAACACAGAAATCTCTGGGCTGGGGCCAGTCTTCACACCAAAAAAAAAAAAAGAAAATAAATAGAAATTGTGAATCTTTTTGGAAGTGTGAGAATGTGTGAAAGTGTGATGAACAGCTGCTGTAAAAGAAAAAAATGCTACTTGTAAATCTGCTCTGTATTATCTGTGGTGGATAGAGTTGGATGGTAATAAACCAGATTCTCTGTTCTGCAAGGTACATTATAAAGGTGTCTTGAGTTTTATTTTGTTTGTCTCCTCCACAGAATTGTCCTGAGAAACGGGTGCGTGATGTATAACATACACAGCCTACTATTTATTCTTGTGATCTACATGTCAAAGCTTGTTGACACTTTAGAAACAACTTTGCTGCAATGGCACCTTCTTTTCTCAGGTGGCTTTGTCCCACAATAAAAGTGTAAGTGTCCATGTGTCATTACATGACACACTGCAGCACAGCACAAAATTATTCTCTGCATTTAACACATTCACCGAGTGAAGCAGCGGGCAGCCAGAGACAGCGCCTGTGGAGCATTGTGTTGGGACAGTACCTTGCTTAAGGATACTTCAGTGGTGCCACTGGGAGTCCTGGGATTCAAACTCACAGACTTCTGATCACAGAGGCAAATCTCTAACAACCAGGCTACCAATTGGCCAAAGCATTAGTGAGGTCATACTGATATTGGATCAGAAGATCTGAAACACAAACTCTACTCCAGTTCATCCCAGTGGATGGAGCTCCACAGTTCCACTGCCCGATGCTGGGGGAGTTTGTACTCATTTAGCTGCCACTTCGTTTTGGGGATAGTGATGCTGGATTCGTGTGTAGCTGGTCCATCACGTTCTAAGCTGGTGACAGTGCTCCTCTTAGGAGATTGTATAAGCTTTATGCATAACGTGCTTTGTGTCTGTAATGGGTAAAACTTGAAGGACTACCTGGATACTTCTGGACATGCGCTCTAGGGGCAAAAGTACTGGGACACGCCTGTTTTTTCAGGGTTTGGGCTTAATGTTTCAGCATAACAAGAGACAGGACAACGCCATGCTTCCAACTTTGTGGCCACACTATGGGGAAGAACCTTTTCTATTCTAGCATGACTGTGCCCCGGTGCACAAAGCAAGGTCCATAAAGACATGGTTGGTTGAGTGTGGTGTGGAAGAATTTGACTGGCCCACACAGAGCCCTGACCTCAACCCCATCCAACACTTATGGGATGAACCGGAACGGAGATAGTGAGCCAGGCGTTCTCGTCCAATATCAGTGCCTGAACCTCATGAATGCTCTACAGAATGAATGGCCACAAATTCCCAAAGAAACACTCCAAAATCTTGTGGAAAACCTTATAGCTGCAATTGGGGACCAACTCCACCTTAAAGTATATGTATTTGAATGCAATGCTAATAAAGTCCATGTTGGTGGAATGGCACGCCATCCCAATATATATTGCGCTGCATCCTGATTCTGCACTGAACAAACTGAGGCAAAGACACCGAGCTGGTTTAGGGGGGAGGGCCAGTTTTCAAGACCCAGATTCATTTTTAAACCTATACTAACGTTACACATTTAGATTGTGATTTAATCTAACATAGTCGTGTAGAGCACAGCGAGCGTCGTGTATTTGAATATTCCTCACCGCCACAACATCGCCATTTTCAGAAAACCAGGGCGGCAGGAATTAGGTCAGCCGGTCACAGACCAACGGGCTCTGAGCAAAACAACACATTCAGGAGGAAACTTGTGTGTGTTTTGTCTCTCAGCTGGCTTCCAATGCTCCGGGTCTCGCCGGTTCGGATGTTTTGGAGTGTGGGTCCGGGTTGAGGGCATCGTGATTGATTTCCACTGCTTCAAGTTCAACCGATTTTAAAGATAAAAACAGGTAAGTTAACTTAATGTAGCATGGCTACAGCAAGAGGGGTTAGTGACACAACTGAAGACTGTACTGGCGAAAACAACACTGTTACACGACAATATAGTGCTGATTTTCTTTTTTTCTTCTGTCAAGCTCTGTAATTGTGCATGACTAAGTTTCTAGCCTAGTTTGTTTTGGTCGTGTAACGTTAGTCTGTACACACAGCTAGCAACTGTAGCTAACTGGAGCCACTGGTGGGAATGAAGAAGTGTATTAACGTTGCATGAACAAGGACAGTCCACCCTCACGTTAGCTGAATAAAATAATTATTCGGTTACACATCGATTAATCATATTAACAGTAGTACAAATGATATGTAATTGTGGTCTGGAAAGCTATAGCGACCTAAAGTAGCTTCTTCATTAGCTAGCCTTGTTGAGAGCAATGTTAAATAAGCTTAACTGTTCCAGATGTAACTAGAATTGCCATAATAAATAAATGTTTAGATTAAAAAAAGAACTTAACTCATCGTAGACGGACACTTTACTACAACCCCAGGCACAAAATATGGCATCACTACTCTTGGAGCCCGGTTCATTCAGTTGTTTTACTTTAGTAGTACTTTAGAATATTGTTTTTATTTATTGAAGTCCATGCCTCAAAGAATTCCACAAGGTTTTGGAGTGTTTCTGTAAGTTTTTGTGCCCATTCATTCTGTAGAGCATTTATGAGGTCAGATACTGATGTTGGACGAGAAGGCCTGGCTCTTAATCTCCATTCCAGTTCTTCTCAAAGATGTTGGGTGGGGTTGAGGTCAGGGCTCTGTGTGGGCCAGCCAGTTTCTTCCACACTGAACTCATCCAGCCGTGTCTTCATGGTGCTTGCTTTGTGCACTGGGTCACAGTCATGCTGGAATAGAAAAGGGCCTTCTCCACACTGTTGGATACATGGCATTGGCCAAAATGTCTTGGTATCCTGAAGCATTAAGATTGCCCTCCTTTGGTAGTAAGGGGTCCAGTCCAAACCCTGAAAAAGAGGCGTTTCCAGTACTTTTGTCCATTTAGTGTATGTCATATCTGTTCAGGCTCATGTCGGATCTACATAATCTTGCAGTGTGTTGTCTGTCATAAATTAAATCTATATTTACTTTTGTTTCACTTAAGAATGAAAAGACGACTGAGCAGAGACAAAGAGGGCTGCGGCTCATCCAGTGTGGAAATGATGGAAGTTTGCAAGAGAACTAGACATCCAAGTGAGGACTCGGTAGATCTGACATCCAACTGGGCATGGTTACCACAGGAGATACTGCTGCGCATCTTTCAGTACTTGCCCCTGCTAGATCGAGCTTTTGCCTCTCAGGTGTGTCGTGGTTGGAACCAAGCCTTCCATATGCCTGAGCTCTGGAGATGCTTTGAGTTTGAACTCACCCAACCTGCAAGCTCTTACCTAAAGGCCACTCATCCCGATCTTATCAAGCAGATCATCAAGAGGCATGCTAATCATTTACAGTATGTCAGCTTTAAGGTGAGAGGCTTGTCAGGAGTTTTGCTGTGATGTCTGATGGTTCAGATTTAACACATTTTGTGTTGTCTGTTTGTTAGACTGTATGTTTGCTTTAGGGGACTGGTTAGCGTAATGCCTTGTGATCATTGTTTCTAGCTTGCACTCTGTAAAGTTGCACATTATGTCTGTTCAGGTCGACAGCAGTACAGAATCCGCAGAGGCAGCATGTGACATCCTGTCTCAGCTTGTAAACTGCTCACTTAAGACTCTCGGGCTCATCTCTACAGCAAGGCCAAGTTTCATGGAGTTACCAAAGGTCAGCAGACATATAAAAAATGGACAAAGTACCTCATTGATGCTGGAAGATAGATGACATTTCTCACATGCATTATTATTCTTTCAATACCACCAGTCCCACTTCATCTCTGCGCTCACAGTGGTGTTTGTCAACTCCAAGTCGCTGTCGTCACTCAAGATTGATGACACGCCAGTTGATGACCCATCGCTTAAAGTCCTGGTGGCCAACAACAGTGACACACTCAAACTGCTAAAGATGAGCAGTTGCCCACATGTCTCCCCTGCTGGTATGTCTTATTGTCATGGTTTGAATATATTTGTATGTCAGATTTTAATGACCTGATTTTTGGCTTTTAGTAGTAAGGCTGTAACAATTTCAGTACCATATGGTAAACAAAAAACTCTCAAAGTGGTGCATCAACATTTAAAACAGTGTTAATGAAACACTTGTTGGCTGGGGGTGTTATCTGTTTCATCAGTCATCAGATATAGGCACCTGGGAATCTATCAGTGTGAAGTGGGATGTGAGGGGAGAGTAACTTATGGGACACTACCATGCTAGAATAACTGGGCTTTTTCCGATCAGAAATCCCTTTTATAATTCGTGTTTGTCATTTTTGTACATTTGAAAATAATTAGAGCTATGTAGAAAATCAAGACATTTTTAACACAAAATATTGAAGTCTGAATCAAAGTTTGACCTCAAAATTGAAAGAAGTACATTAAATATCTTGTAACAGATACTTGAGTCAATGTGTAGAATGATCAAACCAATATTGAAGCCTTGCTTATGTGTGTACAAAATAATACTCCATGGACATCGAGCAATAATGATTCACCGCTTACTCATGATCTTTCACACCCAAATTCTTTCATCAAATTCTGGTAGAATGCCACTTTGCCACAGGGGCATCCCACGCATGCATCTGTCAGCAATGCCTCATTCGGGATCACATTTGAGGAGTTTTTGCTGTATATCTATGCCCACATGTGCTGTTCTAACTATTTACTTAACATTTCAGATTGTGGAGATAGAATTGTAAAGTATAATTTGAAATGTGCTGTCTCTAGGCATTCTGTGTGTTGCTGACCAGTGCCATGGCCTGAGGGAACTCGCACTGAATTACCACTTGCTGAGTGACGAGCTTCTACTTGCACTCTCCTCGGAGAAGCATGTGCATCTAGAGCACCTTCGCATTGATGTGGTGAGTGAAAACCCCGGTCAGCAGTTTCATACCATCAAGAAAAGCAGCTGGGATGCCATGGTCCGTCATTCCCCGAAGTTCAACCTGGTCATGTACTTCTTTCTGTATGAGGAAGAGTTTGGCCCCTTCTTCCGTGATGAAATTCCTGTCACACACCTGTATTTTGGCCGTTCAGTCAGTAAGGATGTGCTTGGCCGTGTGGGCATGAACTGTCCTCGGCTTGTAGAGCTGGTGGTGTGTGCAAACGGCCTGCGTCCTTTGGACGAGGAGCTGATCCGCATCGCGGAACGCTGCAAGCAGCTGTCTGCCATCGGCCTGGGGGAGTGTGAAGTGTCTTGCAGTGCATTCGTAGAGTTTGTGAAGATGTGTGGCCGACGCCTCTCACAACTGTCCATCATGGAAGAAGTTCTCATCCCGGATCACAAGTATAATCTGGACGAAATCCACTGGGAGGTGTCCAAACACCTCGGCCGTGTCTGGTTCCCTGATATGATGCCTACCTGGTAAAAACTAGTAGAAGATCACACCTCATGTTATAAGATGCATAACCAGTACATCAAGCTTATCACTTTATCTCATAAGGCAATCAGTCTCTACTCTGACTTCTTATGCTCTCCAGTTTTTTCCTCTCCTCAAGAAATATTACAGTGGTACCCTTTGTGTTTGAGACATTTACATTCTTTACAAGAGTCATATTGGAATGTGGGCAAATATCAGTGGCATGTATGACAAAACTGCATCAGGGGTTTTGGAGGCAGATCTCCAGAAGATCTAACACTTCATTAGAGCAGTATAGCTTGTTTTCTGAAAAGACTGCTTGCCTTGACTCTTTGCCTAAATGCCATGTGTATATTCTGAATAATATGGAAAAAATAAGCTTGTATCCAGCTCATAATGGGAAAAACTACAATGTAGTATTCTAATGTATTCTAGTTCTATGTTGTCTAATTAGAATCACATAATACAACACATAACTTTAAACCTTTCCATAACTTTACCATGTTAGGCTAAACATTCATGTAGCTATATATTCCCAGTCCCACATGCTCAGTATCTTCTATAGGACCTACAGGTAAGATTTTTCATTTACATCTAGTTACGTCTCACATTGAGTTCTTGGTTATTTGTCAAATTTGGTATAATAATGCAAAAAATATTTGCGTATTTTTAGAAGTGTTGTGGAGAGTCAGCTATTGTCACTAATTGTGGAGGGAAAAGTCGTAATATTTATGATGTAGAGAATGGAAATCTGTCCTAGTTTAACCAGCAGTAGGTGGTGCTTTTGTTAACTCCAAGCCAGTCATGTTTTCCAAAAGCTCTGCCTCAGACATTGCAACAGACTGCTTACCTGGGATTCAATGTTAGGTTTCTGTGTGGTCATATTTTGAAAATATATTTGCAGGGCACTAGTTTAAAAGCTTACTAGAAAAGAAGAACAGGAAGAGTGTCGTACCACTAAGATTCACCTTTGATTCCAAACTAATGCGCAAACACAAATGCTGGCTCTACATGGTTCAGCACATGTGACATGGACCACACAGTTGTGTTAGGAGGTTTGGAATACATTGGGAGACATATAAACTTAAATAATTCATTTTTTACTGTAAAGCCTACACAGACAGGGCAAAGATAAATGGTGCAAAACAGAGTTACTACCTATTAGTCTGCTGACTTCTTTCAATTTTATATTCAGGCTAATGATTTGTATTTTTTCATCTAATTTAAACAGATTGTGCTAGAACAATTGTTTGGTTAAGCTATTATGTGTATTTGTATAAATGGTTTTGTACAGTTAATATAAAGCACCTTAATTGCATACCAAATGAATTATAGAAACACGTGTGTGTGCGGAAAAGAAATGCTTTTCTTTTGATGGTTAAGATGTAAGTAAGCAGTTGGATCTATTTTTTGTAGCCACAGAGTCTGTTCACAAGGTATGGCTGCATAACCTAAGCAGTTTGTGCAGCTTGAGAGTGTACGGTTTAAGCTGAAGGTCAGTTATTTCGGAAGTGATTTGAAAGTGTCTTAATGAATGTCTGGCATAATTGAGTACTGTAGAACTGGTAGATGTCTTTTCAAAACAAACTATGAGTGCTATAATTCAACCCTTTTCTGGTTGTATTGGACCTGTTGGTAATGTTTTTTTTCCAGTTAATAGATTTTGTAGTCACTGGAGTGAAGTGCATAAAATAATTTAAGTAGGAGGTTCTATGTCTGTATAAAATGCTGTTTAAAATGAAATACAGATGCACTTCTCTCTCACACCCTCTGTCAGGGTTAAAAGTTTCAGTGATCTTTTAACTGAATGAAAGTGGGTCTTTGGTAGATCTTCTCCAATTGTTTTAGATGTGATTATTCATAATTTATTGTTCGACCTTTTGTAATAATCATTACATTTGTATTAATTACATTTTTCGATGTCATGGGGTGGATTTTTACTAAATGATGTTAGCAAAACGATGACAAACACTAACTGATACTAACACTAGTAATTGCAAAATAACACTCAAATCAAACAGGATTCAATACAATAATGGATCGGAACAGGCAGTTGAGGATGAAGAGGATGTTGCTTGTTTACTTAAAAGAAAATTACTATGACTGGATAGAGATCTTGAAGTATTCAGTTCCATCACTTGGGTCCATCATTTAGTATTTTATTGTGGTCAACACCAAATTTGTTGAGCTGTGCCTTTTACCCAAAGAATGCAAGAAAAGATTAGAAAAGGTCCCTCGGTTGTACATAACTGATATATAAGCGTGAAATATGGGTATAACACCAGTGTTATGTAACTGGTGTACTTTTTTCCCAAATTAATAAATAAATGTTTTGGGGAATTTATTCACTTTCAACATTTAACTTGCTTCATGTTTGCACTGTTCAAATAAAGTACACAAAATTCTAGTACTGCATACCGTTTTCATTTTACAATCAGTTAAAACAGGTGAAACACTTAGTATGTCTGTAGTTATATTCCAATCAAGCACTTATGATTTAATATGCAGCATATCACAGAAATGTTAAAACAAAATGTGGTCCTGATAAGCTTGTGATGAACGTTGTTAGATATTCACAATTGGCAAATGTTTGATTCACATATTGCCTCATTCTGGCAAACACTAGTAGTAAAAAAAGTGCAGGTGAAGACTGCAGTCTTTAGTGTGGCAAGGGAACTTCCTCATATGTAATTTGGATGTAAGGTGCCTTCATTGGCAAGTGCCAGTACTCAAAGTTATAGTACAAATAGAAGGTCTTCTCCACTACTACTTTTTCAAAGGCTTCCATCAGGCTGATGATGAACTGAACCACTGACTGATGAGGCTGGAAAGAGTGGTAAAACTTCTTGATATCCATGGCCAGAGTTTTCATAGAGGACTGACCAAAGATAGTGTCATCATCCCCAAGGTAAGTAGGCTCTCCACTGTACAGGTATATTTTGGTGTAGTTTGTCTGAGTTTTGCTTGAAAGTTTGGCTCCTAAATCTGCCATTTTCCTGTAGGTGCGGTGTACAAACTGTGAACAGTCATATGATTCAAACCATGTTGTGGAGTTGGCCCCTGGATCTGACCGCACTGTCCATGTCTCATAATAAATACCAGTCTCATTGTCCTCTTGAACCCATCGAGCCAGATTGTTAAACTGCTCACCTAAAAGAAAAAAAAGTGACCAATGTATTTAGAATGTGAACTGTACCATTAACTACGTACCACAGAATATGAAAGGTTTCTGTACACCATCATGTGCAAAACAGTACCTGAAATTTCTCCCACTTTTTCCATAGTTCCATTTTGTTGCCAATGCATGTCATCTATCCCTTCAAAGAAGCAGGCAGCTCCCTGATTACACCAAAAAGGAGGCACTGTGTCCTGTCTGTCATGAGGAAAAGTGCAGTTTCCAAGCTGGAAAAGTTCGTACCATTCTATAGTATAATTTCTTCCCGTCTCTGAGCTGGCAAACCCAATGGCATCGTGCATTATATGCTGTAAAGAGAACAAACACTCAAAAGTGAGCACTACTTTACAAGTGGACTTATTGGTTTGACTAGGTGCTTTGTTTACACACACAAACATACATTGTGTATATATATATATATATACACACATACATACACACACATACAAACATACATATATACACAGTGTGTGTAATATCAGTTACAAACTTACAAATTTGCCCAGAAGATCCCCATATTTGAATTCCCACACTGGAGTTTGCAGTCTGAACACTGAGATCACATCAGAGTCTCTCATGTAGGGTATACGGCCATCTGGGTCTCCAGTGGGACAGAAGGGGTACAGTGCTTGGCAATATGGATCTGTGTCTGGACGACGGTCAAATCGCCTGTTAATGTGTCGAACAGAGAAACACACAAGAATGTAAGTCAGGCCTGTAAATTGCTGTAGACAGATGGTGCCTGTTCAGCACAGCAGCATGGTGGAAGAATAATTCCAGTCACTACAATAACCTCCGTCAGCTGAAGAGCAGCTGACTAAAATTTGAAAAAGAAAACAGCTTGGACAGAAGTATCGGGACGCCTGACCATTATACCAACAGAGAATTTAATGATTGCAGTGAAATACATAGCTTTTAATATGAAGTTGGTCCCCACTTTGCAGCCATAACAGCTTCCACTCTTCTTTGAAGATTTTCTGTGGGAATTTGTGCCCATTAATTCTGTATGAGGTCAGGCACTGATGTTGAACGAGAAGTCGCAATCTCCGTTCCAGTTCATCCCAAAGGTGTTGGATGGGGTTGAGGTCAGGACTCTGTGCGGGACAGTCAAATTCTTCCACAACTAACTCATCCAACCATGTCTTTATGGACCTTGCTTTGTGCACTGGGACACAGTCATGCTGGGACAAAAAAGGGCCTTCGCCAAACTGTGTGCACAAAGTTGGAAGCATGGCGTTGTCCAAAATGTCTTTGTATGCTAAAGCATTAAGATTGTCATTCACTGGATGTAAGGGGCCTAGCCCAAGCCGTGAAAAACAGGCGTGTCTCTATACTTTTGTCCATATACGTGTATGTCTGAACGATTGCTGACTGTCCTGTTTAACGTTACTTAACAGGTTTGCAAGAAACATAAACTAAAGTTGCAACAACTTGAGCTGTTAAACGTAGTTTCCTTACCTGTAAGGCACGGGCCAAACTTGATTTCCAACAGTCCTAGAATTGACCAAGGCTAGAAACCAAGCATGAAACACCAAATAAACGAATACAAATGCTGAATATGTCATCCTGGAGTCATCTGAGCATAACTCTCGCCGTCCTCTCCCACCACGCTTCCTGACTGCGGTCACGTGGTTTTGTCCAATTATTATCAACAAGCGTCACGAGATTTTCAGCCAAATACATGTTCGGACAAGCTCTGCCTTAAGGTGCTGTGATTGGTTAGCAGATCATTTTTCGTACTTTCATTGGCTGAGATGATTAGAACCGTCCGTTTTCTAGCCAATCTCAACGTGTGAGGCGGGGTTTTCTGAACACGGGTGGGAAAAAATGACTGCCACGAGGGTGTTTTTTGACAGTTTTCAAACAAAACGTGTGAATAAGACACCCAAAGTTGCATTACTAAAGCGACACAGCCGTTTGCAACAATAAACTCAGCAACAAAACCAAAACAACAGAAGCCGAAAGATATTAAAGTTTAATAAACTCAGCAACAAAACCAAAAAACAAGCCGAAAGAAATTAGAAATTAGAGAAGCCGAAATAAAAGGGAAGTTTGACAGCTGCTGGGACACTGAGCTTCTCTGTGGTTGCAAGTTTGCAGAAATATCACTTGTCGGTTTTTAAATAAGTGAAATGAAAGACAAAACTCTAAATATAACCATTTTACATTCTACTAAACAGACCCTGCTATCTACATACACTATACGGCCAAAAGTATTGGGACACACCTGTTTTTCTGGGTTTGGGCTAGGCCCCTTTCTCCTAGTGCAGGGCAATCTTAATGCTTCAGCATACCAAGACATTTTGGATAATGCCATGCCTCCAACTTTGTGGACAGTTTAGGGAAGGTCCTTTTCTGCTGCAGCATGACTGAGTTTGGCGTGGAAGCCCTGACCTCAACCTCATCCAACACATTTGGGATGGACGGAACGGAGATTGCGAGCCAGGCCTTCTCGTAGCAACATCAGTGCCCGACCTCATACATGCTCCACAGAATGAAAGGGCATACATTCCCACAGAAATTCCAAAATATTGTGGAAAGTCTTCCAAGAACAGGGGTTATAGCTGCAGTGGGGGATCAACTCCTTATTAAAGTCTATGTATGTGAATGCAACGTCGTTAAACCCTTTGTTGGTGAGGCGTCCCAATACTTTTGTCCATGTAGTGTATCTGGAGAGTTGTGCGCATGTCTGTTATAGGCCGTACGGCGTGCGTTGTCATGGTAACAGCAGACGCATTTCACCACTTGTGGAAACGCGAATTTTCTGTGTTTCTTTGGTATTTTGTCGTTTACGGAAAATAAAAAATGTCCGATGCTGGATCGGAAGACCTCGAAGATGAGCAGGGTTATCTCGGAGTAAGTATGGTATCTTACACTTGAGTTTTTGGCAGTAAAACTGTCTGTGGATCTCAGTGAAGAGTCTCATCACTTTAAAATGCAGAACTGAACGCCACGGGAAACCCTTTCTACCTGTGGAAATAAGACTGTGTAACGTTAACTCCATCCCGTTCTGTTGGTGATTTTTTAGGTTTTCTATATAATTCTGTTACGAATCGGATTTGTGCAATATAACTTAACTGTTTACATTTAAGTTACACCCCCCCCCCCCCCATCATCAATTTATTGCATTTATTTTTAACACTAAGCCTTAACACTAAGTCACTTTCATAGACCATTTGAGGTGGGTCGTCTGGTGGCCTAGTGGTTAGGCAGATGCCCCTGTGATCAGAAGGTTGTGGATTTGAATCCCAGCACTGCCAGTGAGATATCCCTGAGCAAGTTACTGTCGCCACACACTGCTTCCTGCGTGCAGTGTCCCTGGCTTCCCGCTGATTTACTTGGGTAAGATAAATGGACAGAGATGTGACCAGAATGTCATGTGTGGGGGGGCAGTTAGCTCATTTGGGGGGGCAGAAAAAAAAATACCTGCAAAATAGGTGGAAAACCA
>JBBPCY010000002.1:13548532-13564836 GCA_037974405.1 Brachyalestes nurse | reverse complement strand
TTATAGCAAAAAACGTATATTTCTGGGCTGATCTTGCCTCCATCCCAAATATGGGATGGACAGTGAACAGGTTAAAAAATGTTTTTAAAAGCATTTAAAAGCATTCGTGTGTTTTTTATTACACCTGAACAATGGAATTTCAGTAATCTCACTTTATTAAATAAAAATGGAAATGTATGCATATGTAAGTTGATAATATCCCATTTGTTTACAAAACTTCATATACAAAATGTTTGTAAGAATATTCGCAAGCAAGAAAAGGTTTATTATTCTTTTTTTTACATGACCAAATCCCTGTAGAGTAACATTAGCTCTAGCGCGATTATAGGTCCACTGCTTTTTAAGGCCAGACATTTTACTCTGGGCTTTGTCTGTATGACAGCGTGTGTAAACATATTACATATATCTTAAATGTTGCGGTCATTTAATGCTTCGTGGACTTTTTAAAATGGCATGAGGTTGTTTACACTTTATCATTGTTTACATTTTACCCTCCAGCATCCATTTAATATCTTGCCTTACCTCCAGGCCTAGATGGCAGAGCTGAAACTGTGCCAAGACACTGTTTAAACGGAGATTTATTTTAGGGAAGTTGTCATTTCGGCTTTGGATTTTAAGGCTGGGTGGCCATCCAGGGGTCAAGAAATGCAGTTCATGAAGCCATTCAATGCTCTTTGATAGACTGTCAAACACTCCACCATAATTCCACTTCTCTTTATTGGACTTGCTAATTGGATCTACAGCATGTGGACAAACATATTGGGACACACCTGTTTTTCAGGGTTTGGGGTTTTACAGGGTTTGGGCCCCTTACTTCCAATGAAGGACAATATTTATGCCTCAGCATACCAAGACATTCTGGACAACAACATGCTTCCAACTTTGTGGACACAGATTGGGGAACCTTTTCTATTGCAGCATGACTGTGTCCCAGTGCACAAAGACATGGCTGGATGAGTTCAGTGTGGAAGAACTAGACTGGCCCACACAGAGCCCTGACCTCAACCCCATCCAACACCTTTGGGCTGAACTGGAACTGAGACTGAGAGCCAGGCCCTCTCATCCAACATCAGTGCCTGACCTCATAAATGCTCTACAGAATACATGAATGGGCACAAATTCTCACAGAAACTCCAAAATCTTCTGCAAAATCTTCCAAGAAGAGTGGAAGCTGCTATACGTGCAAAGTGGGGACCAACTCTATATTAAAGGTCTATGTATTTGAATGCAGTGTCATTAAAGTCCCTGTTGGTGTAATGGTCATGTGTCCCAATACTTTTGTCCATATAGTGTATATACAGACAAAAAAAAAACTACTTCACTCTGTTGCTCAGCTTACTCACACACTGATCCAAAATCAAGTCTCATTCAAGGTCTTGTAAAATACGCTGACCTCCATGTGTGTGCCTTGTTTTTTCTATCTTTATCAACAAAGTTTTATTGTGTCTTTTCTTCTTGCCCTGCTTTTCTTCACACACTCTCTTATTTTATAAACACAGGCAGTGGCGTAAAGGACAGAAGGGAGCTCAGAGTGGCTTTTAGAATGATAATGCAACCCACAGTGTTTGATACAGCAGCTTCAAGGGGTGGATGATTTGGCAATAAAATATACACTATGTCCAAATATATGTTTTTAACAGTTGATAAGTTGAAATGAACCAGTGCAGCAGTGCCCCATCAAATACACTCTACAAAAATACTGTCAAAAAAAGGACATATTATTTTTATGCAGCATGCACTAAATGTAATAAAGAAATACTGATTATGCTTTTTGTAATGAAACAGTTGGTACTGACAATATCACAATGTGCTCAAAACAGCATATCATGGTATCATTTATCATAAATGTTGTCATATTGCCCAGCCTTGGCTGCATCTTTAACAGACATTTCAGTCATTGTTGCAAAGGTTTTCTCCTGGCTTTGTTCTTTAAAGGTGTCTGAAATTTGACATCACATAAATATTTACGTTCTGACACCAGCATTAACCGTCATTCATATAAGACCAGAGCTCACGAAGAGTTAGTGCTCTGCCCTGCTCTGTGTGTTTATCCAACAAAACAGAAACAGTCCACTGGAAACACTGCTCTAATGATCTTTGTCTGAATGCAGGAAGAATGTGTCTCGGGGGAATTAGTGGATATGTAAATGGACAAGAAAACAAACAGTAAACACATGAGTACAGTTCTTCTTCTTATTTTTTTTTACAACTTTTCAGTACAAATGTCTCCTTTTTAAAACTCAACAAAATCAAATGATCTCGTCACAATATTTGAGGTCATACAACACTTTTTTTCCAAAGCACAGTCACCTAAGACACACTGACATTAAAGTAAATCTGCAATTTTAGGTAAACATAAGTAGTAATAAAATATTAGGTGCTCTATAGTTGTTTTGTGTCATATATTGGTTGTTCATGTAATCAATATAGAGACTTGTTTTCAAAACTCACAACAACAGTAAACATCTTAACTGTAAAGGATCAACGTGATGAAAACAAATAACGATCCAGTACTTTACATACTATAGGAAAGAAAAAAGCCACAGTCCCTGGTCTGCATCCTTTGGCTACATCATCCACCCTTTATATAAATAGTTAACAAGTGCTTGAAAGAATTTTGGGTATTGTGTTTACTGAATGCTCTTTGTTTTCAAGCAATGATCCAAATTGTTGAGCTTTCTGTGTGGAGTTAAAAAAAGAGAAAGAAAAGCTTGTTAGCACTTGCAAAAAAAAGAAAGAAAGAAAAAAGAAACATAAGGTTTAAATACATTTAAATGAGTAATTTAAAGTAATCGGACCACATAAAGGATCAACCCAGATCTTGTACTTCTGATTAAACCCTCAGTGATATGTGTAACAGTTCTCTGTGCACCGTTATGGGAAGGAATGATGTCAGTACTTCTGAAACAGGTTTACCAAGAAATGACTCAAACATAATGGCTCTTCTTTTTCAGTGCTTTTTCAATTACATTAACATTTAAAACTTGCTTGAGATCACCTTGCCTTTATTTTGTGAATAATATAAATGGAAACAGCGAACAAGAAAACAGAAAATGTGAGTATGTGTGTGTGTGTGTGCTGTGTGGGGGTGGGGAGTCCTCACTAAATAGGCCCAGGAATTCGAAACCCTGTCAGAAGTAATCAGAACAGTTCGATGAGCTTATTGTTGTCTTTAGTTACAGTGGGTCTGGGACGCAGGCAGTGCTTGGCTCTCAGCATGTGCTCTTTCTGAGCCTTTTTTTCACTCCTGCTCCTTCAGGAAGCCTCTCCAGCTTCTCTCTCCATTGGTTCAACAGAGTTCTAGCAGTGACAGGAGGTGTGGTTGTAAACTAGCTCTACCAGATTTCCCAGCCAGATGGACTGTATAGCTGACACTGGCCGAGCCGAGGCAGACATTTTTATCCCTGGGAGTTCCTCTAATTCCAGGCCGGACCTGAGAATGCCTCGGAGGAATCTGGACTCCCATGACTTTCCCTTTACAGAACTTTCCTCGCATCTGAAATCATCCATGGCTGGGTTAAAGTATGGCCTGAAATCTAGGGCAGCTCATGATGCAGCGTGATTCAACCCTCCAGGGACTACAGGATATGAGGTAAAAACACCCTTTATTAACTATATCTCATGCCTTACAGGAAAATAACAAAAATATTCACAAATTCATTGTTTCAGTATGTGAGTTTTCTTCAAAGCTAGTGGATGTGCATATTCCTATTTGGGGCAAATACAAAGAAAGTGATGCACAGTAACATTCCTAAAAAAACCACTTGGTGAATTTTCTTTTGTGAATATAACACAGTTATGTTACTATTTATTCTGAATGCAGACACAGAATGTAGTGTATCTATGCTTGACACAGTCCCTAAATCAGTCTTCCCCTTTTCTGGTGTGGCTAAGGACCTTAAATGCCAATAAAAATAAGATTATATTTGAGGAATCATATCACTGGTAGCAAATCAGCTAAAGTAAATGAACTAAATGATCCTGATCATGAAAATATGATCTGTGGATGTTCTTAAATCTTACGTTAAATCATTTTTGATCTTGAAAACTTTGCTTTTAGATCACTGTGGACTACTTTTACAATTCTTGCATTGAATAAAGGATTCACTAGCAATATCATTAACCAAAAGATCTATCTACATCTAATCCATACACTAAAAGTCAGTCCTTAGACTAATAAACCAGCACAGAGATCAGATGCAGTATGCAAATACTAATATTTGTTTTGGCAAAAGATCCGGTGGGAAGTAGAAGGAAACGACAGCAAGCCATGAGGCACCAGACCTTTTACAATATTCATTATAACACCTAAACAAAGTTTATTATACTGTACCAGATCCATTTGAGCTAGATGATAGAACATTAAGTTTTCTGGACTGTGTAACATTGCCTCAGGGGGCCTCTCACCCAGTAACAGAGTGAACAAAGCCCACTCTTATATTCATAAGCTTTCTCTCTTAGGGGATTGGTTGGGCTGGCCACACACACACACACACGCGACATTTTCAGTCTTTCCTGCTTGAAATCTATCTAGTAATTGGATAGTCACCAATTTGGACTACTTGGACAAAATGTAGCATTTTGAATACTCAGAACATGCCCAGAACATGCCCTTCAAAAGACTTCTTATTTTATTACTCTGTGTATGGGAGACATAGAAACTTCACTGCAATTGTCGTAGTTACAATTACAGGTTCTATGGTAATATATACTTATACAAGATATACTGACTATATTTATATACAACAGCAATGATCAATGTTTATGGGATATGTGAAATGGAACTGTAAAGATTAATAGGAATATGTCACAATTCTTACATAATCCATACTGATTTTGGCTAAATAATGGTTATTTAAACTGACCCTAATTAGTTTAGACTGTTTATTATTTTAGTTCTTTTAGGCTGGGTTAGGCTTTCATTGGACTCTTTCTTTGGCACATAGCTTCACTGTGGTTTATAGAAATCCAAATGGAAAAATGTGACCTTTCCCTCCACATGAAATGTAACGTTTGAGAACAGGAAGATTTATTTTCCCGCAGTAGCATTGAGAAGTGAAATTCCACAGATGCTTTCGGCACAAATGTTTTGGATGTGAATGTGCAAAACCGAGTTCATGCAATGGGCACCTACTGTATGTTCATTCCAAGTTCACCACATCAGATTAGAGTAAGAGGAAATGCTTTGATGCAAGACATAAACAAGAAACAAGACACTTTGCTTGCAGTGACCTTTTGATAAATGTCCAACCCACAATGTGCCAGAGAACTGACAACAGTTAAACATGTCTGAGTATGTTGAGCATGTTGAAAAGCGTGGCCTTCTGTGCTGTGAAGTCAAATTTATTCGTTCCTGATTTTGTTTCTGCTTAATTACAGGACACGGCTTAGAGGATATTTCTCGCATGAATGCACCTCTGGCTTGAAACAGCTCTGACACCATTCACAACAAAGACTTCCTCTCTGAGCTTCAGCTATGAAAGACCGGCTAGAGGAGCTGCGTCAGCAAATGAAAAACAGTGAGGGACGGCAGGAGAACAATTCCTTCACGCAAGATGTAGAGGAAGACCCAGCATCTTTTTTTGGCCTGCAGGCTGTGGTGTTTGAGGCTGAGCCTGTGCTGGAGAACTTCCTAGAGGAGGCCAGGCATATCCGGGATGGCCTTGAAGAGCTAGAAGCTGATGTGAAGAAGTTCAACCAGCAGCAGAGGAACCTGGTGGCCACCATGCGACGCCTCAGCGTCATGAAGAAGGAGAGTAGCATCACACGGGACATCAAACTACAGGCAGAGAGCCTGCGCAAGAAACTGGATGCCCTCTCCAAACAGGCCAAGCGCTCTGAGGCTGAACTGGGCCCGTCAGCTGCCACAGCTCGCATCCAGCAGTCCCAGTATGTTGCACTCTTCCGTCAGTTCCAGAACGTTATGCGCCTATACAATGATTCTCTTTTCAGCAAGCAAGACAAGTGCAAGCAGTTCATCATCCGGCAGCTGGAGGTGTCTGGCCGAGAAGTTTCAGAAGAAGAAGTGGAGAACATGATGGAGCAGGGCAAGTGGGACGTCTTCAACGAGAACATCCTGCTGGACCTCAAGATCACACGCACACAGTTATCTGAGATAGAGCAGCGCCACAAAGAACTGCTCACCCTCGAGAGCAACATGAAGGACCTGAGAGACCTCTTCCTAGATGTGTTCTTGCTTGTGGAAGAGCAAGGAGTGCAAATTGACAATATCCAGGCCAATGTAGAGAAGGCCCAGGACTATGTGATGGTCTCTGGTGAAAAATTCAAAATGGCTTCCAGATACAAGAGAAAGAACCCTTTAAGAAGACTCTGCTGCTGCTGCTGCCCTTGGAGATGCCGGTAGCGTAGTAAAGGCAGGGCACAAAGGCTCAGTCTGAGTAAATCCAGAAAGAACCAGTGGTATTTATAAACCTTTGGCCATAGTATGTGATAAAAAACAGTGCCACAGCTTACTCACTGCAGCTGCAGCAGGAGCAGCAAGACCGCAGAGGTGCGAGAGCTTAGTGTGGACCTCAAATGTTGCTAATCACACAAAAAGCTTGTGAGTGCCAAAATATATAGCTATAAATAAATGATCTTATTTATTAATATATTTATATCCTGAAAGGTGTCTGTTTGATTTCCACACTGACGTACTTTAATGAGATAAAACTCATTTTGGTTTCTGATATGCAGCTGTACTGTATGCAAATGTATGGACAGCCCTGTTTAAATAACATATTCTGATGATTTGTTGTAGACAATTTCTTTTCCTGCAAAATATGGAATGTCATTTTCATTTATTTGCTGACCTTAATATGTTGCCACTACACTTTAACTCTCTTAAAAGGTTGTGTATGTATTTTCACTTAAAAAATGAACAAAAAGTCTTGAACAGTGGTGTCCAAAATTTTGCATATGGCTGTACATGTCAATGGACTGTACAATATATTGATTATCACAGTACTATTATGTACAATATATAATCATTATCACAGTACTAGCTTTTGCCTTACTGAGAAAATGGAAAACTTAGATATCCAAATGAGCCCTATAAATATTCACCACACAGATGTAATGGCCAAGTCTTCACATGATGTATAAAATAATTTGGCAAAAGTTATCCAGTCTGTTGGAATATGACTTTAAAATACATTGCAATCCACATAACCATTTAAACAATTTAAAACCATTTAAACCATTTTCTGTAATCACAGTGTCGTGATTTATCCTGTCATACAACCCGTATATGCTGTACTATATGTGCATCCTTTTCTATTTAAAAATATGTATTCAAAACTGAACTAGGTTTTTCTCATTGCCTCGTACTGTAGTTTCATCATTCAAGCAGAAATTAACTTCTGATGAACATGTAACTAGTGTATGATAGAACAACACAGTCCAACTTTCTAGGCCAAGAGTGTGATAATATAATAAGTGTGCACTATCTTTATTTGTCCACAGTAAAATCTCCATTATTCAGTTGGCTCAAAAGAGTGAAACCAGTCTGTCACATGACAGAGAGCATATTAAGCACATGCTGATACTGAGTCAGCGTTTCAGGTGTCTAATGTCAGGAAAGCATTCAGAAGTGGGAATCTGGGTGTGTCTTTCTTTCTGTCCAACACCTGCTTGGCAGGAATTGAAAGAGAATAATACTGTTCAAAGATACCATAGAATAAAGAGATAATGCGCCTGTGTTTACACAAGGCGAATAAACCTATCCCACTGATGGTGCTCCTGCAAGGCCTCATCCTTACAAAACAGACATTTCATTACATTTCCAAAGTAAACTTGACCTAAATTATCTGGATGTGACGCTCTTTGTGTGAGTCTAAAATCTACATAATGACTTTTGATTTTGGTCCAGGTCCGGTTTTGGTACCACACACACTTACATACACACAAACACAAACACAAACACACACACACACACACACACACACACACACACACACACACACACACACACACACTAATCTCATAGTTATTTTCTTTATTGACCAAACGTCATAGGATGAAGTGTGTCACTAAAGTGGCCAATACTTTAGAACTAGAAATCCTGAATAAACAAGATATGTAGCAGAACTCTGCCACCTGTTGGTCCAGAAGTGTGACAGAAAGGGTCAGTATATGCCAATGTTTCACAGAGGCCAAAACTAACATAGAGCCTTTGAACTGCAGGGGGCACATACAGCAGAACCAGCATCCCTGAGATTCACAGGTTACCTGCAGTTTCATCCTTTTACCTCTGGCAGTGCTTTACCTCACTGGGTGGCTCTGCACAATAGATTATTCTATTTTTGGCTCCAACTGAGTTCAAATAAGATCGCCTCTAGCTGCCTATGCCTGAGTTTCTCTCAAGAATGACAAAGTTCAGCTTTGGTCAGTTATGCACAGTAGGTTACTGAGCAACACTTGCGTGTTTTTCACTAGATGATGAATTTTTTTTACCTTTTATTTCCTCCCAGTGACTTTTGTGTATTTCTTAGCATTTAATTTGCCCACCATCATTTTGTTAATTGTGATAATGCCCACTAACATGTTGTGCCTGTTCTGTTCACCATAATTTCTTGTGTTACTAATGTTACAGAGGGGTTAAACTGTTTATTTTACTCTAGAAGCATCAGAACAGGCACAATCATCATCAATAGCAATAATAATAATTATAACAATAAGATCAACAACAACAATAATAATAATATCAAGAATAATAAAAACAACAACAATAATAATAATATCAAGAATAATAAAAACAACAACAACAATAATAATAATGATTATTATTACAACAACTAGTTATTGTTATTATGATTGATGCTGATTATTATTATTATTATTATTATTATAGTTTGTTCATACTTTAAAACATACATAGAAAATGTAGCTCAGCGTGTTATTTCTGGTTAAAATAGTGCCCGGCAGTCCTTAACCAAACATCAAGGATTCATTAATGTGTCTTTAATATATTTAGTCAAATGCAGTAGCCACAATCTGATGTTTTTTCATATCAGTCCTAACACCTGTAATCCCTGTATATTTATCCCCAGATGGTACACATTCATTTAATATATTTAAATAAGTGGCACTATTATGAGACAAGATGGAAAAAAGTCAGAGTTAAATAAAGAAAATTCAAACTAGACACAAATGGGAAAATGGATAAAACAGCTCATGACTGTGCAGCATGTCCGATTACCAGCTTGTACTCAATGGAGGGTAGGATTGTGTGGAAGACTTCAAAGACCTTTGAAGCATCCCCAGCTGAGGTCAGCATGCAGACAGGGCTATCCGAATTTTACAACCTCATTTTACAAGTGACTGTCAGAGGAACACCGACATACAGTGGAAACTTAAAATACAGCCACTCATAAATCAGCACCTGAGTCAAAGGGGTTACAAGGGCCTGATCAGAATTGCCTGGCAATGTGAACCTCTGCACCTAAATAAAGCTACTGTATACAGTCTCTTAAAGAGAGCAGCTGCAGAAGACATCCACCAGCAGAGGAGAGTTCTTCAATGCTTTTGACAGTTACTGTCTTTACTGTCTCAGAGGCAGAAGCACAGGAAAAAGCAGAAACAGAGAAGTAGAAGCAGACGATAAGGGAAACAAAGAACGGAATTAGATGTGAAACAAATCATTCCCTGCAGCAAGAAAAGTTTAAATATTCATTATCATACATAAACAGTCCACCACTCATATCTCTCAATTTATTCCTGATTAATCAATACACAACAACATAGTATTTAAGTAGTTCTTAACACTGCTAACCAGACCATTACTCTTTAAAGAAGATATTAAATCCCCCAAGCTCATAAACTAAAGTAATTTAATTTAAAGTAAATAAGAATGAAGAACACAGTGAAATATCTTCAGGACAACAAAGCCAAAGAGAACATAGAGAACATATCAGACCTTGTATAGCCCTTATGGGCCATTTAGGCTAACTACCAATACCTACTGATAGGCTCCACTCTGCAGATCTGAGGACAACAGGAACACACAAGCAAGGCCACAGCAAGACCACAGGCATGGCCATAACAAAGTACTGTATACTAAAATCACTTTTGAACTATAGATGCTGAACATGAAGATGCATTAGCTCTCTGTGTCACACTCTGAAGACAGTGCTCATTGGTTTCTTTCCTTAGTGGGTAGAGTTTGAGTTCTTGTTTGACCTGTTCCTGCATGCAGTAGCGAATAGTGGCTGGCGGCTGTATTGCTTTTTTGATGCCCTAAAGTGTGGTTGGATTCTCCAGACTAACAGTAGGTGGTGCAGCAGGACAGGATGTGTGCTGAGGTCCCACACTGAAACAATTATGCCTCCCAAGTGCTCTGTACATCAGAACTGTAGATCAGGAAGATAAGCGCAAGGAAGCGACATACTTGAAGTTAGTTCGGAGTAGCGAAAAAAGAAATAAATTCAGGACTCTGTTAAGACGCTTGTGTGCAGCAATGACTGTTGTAAACACAGAGCTTCCATCCAGGCAAGATCACATAGTTAAGAAACGAAGACAGTATGCAACGGCTGCAGAAAGAACTGAAACCATATACTAGAGTGGTTTAATCCAATCATACATACATTTGAAAACTGAATTAAAAAGCATTTACTGAGTCTACAGACTATTGACATATTGTTTCACTTTACATCATTTCATCTAGATTGATCGCCCAACAATATCATCAATCCATCCACAGCAAAAATGTCTGCAAACCACAATGGTCTTTAATTACATTTGCTCAATTGAATAACTCCTTTTGACTTTGTTAGAGAGTCCGACTCAGCAGGCAGAGTGCACTCAGCACAGTTTCTGCTAACATGATCAAAACAGCGGTCTCACAGTTTTCTTAGATCATGTAAGGCTAAACCTACAGTGTAATCGTCCTTGCAAGAGGACAGCAAAGTTCAGGGTGTTCCCTAATACCCTGTTAATAGAGTAAAAAAGACGGGGAGAAAAAAAATAAGAGGCTTCGTGCTTCATAAAATGGTGCCTGGCTCTTGCAGACCAATTATAATGAAGACATGACCCATTCTGTGGCATACAGTATATATTACGTTCATAATATGCATCTCAGTAGACCAAGTATGATTCCTGAGCGTCATCATAGGACAGTGTTACAGAGCCGAGTGACCACTCTCAGAAGTGAAGCAGGAAGCTGAGAAGGTCAAGAGCAAAACCTCATCCTGAACAGTGAATTACATCTACCGGCTCCTCTCTGATTCTTCACTTTATAAAAGCTCATCAGAGGGTTAATAAACTTTCACAAGCTGACCACAGCACCGTGGAATCAATGGAGTTCTTTGTCATTTGGCCCTATCAGTAATACCCTGGCTGGGAGTGTGGGCTGCTGATGTGGTTCATCAGCTAGGCAGATGGAGCTGTACCTGGAACGGAGCTGGAGTTTTTGGGGGTTTTTTTTCTTCTACAGACACGGACACACATCGCAAGCCGCTGGAGCCCAGCTGGTCAGCCTGATTTACTGGGACTGGTGACACCCTCCACCTGAACCATGACTATTTGGGAGTGCTGTATTTTCCAGTTTCCTCTGTGCTCACACTCATTAGGTTCCAGGGAGGCCCCAGGGAGGACCCCTGTTCGTTAAGGAGAAGCTCTGGAAGTGACTCGTGCACTGGGTGTCACCTGGGTGATGCTTTTCCCACAGAATGGAAAAATGCGATCATTTGACTCTTGAGATCATTTAGGGAGACAGATCTACGCTGTATTTCCTGAAGCAATTATATTGATTAAAATGACGGATATGGTGCTAAAAAAACTGGCTTCACTCAGCGTCTGAAATAACGTTGATGTAAATTTGATTAGTATTATTTCACCCGTTCTCATGCTGAATTCTCATGCTGAATAAAAATGTATGCTTTCCTTTTTGTCAGATCTCTGTCCACAGAATACCATGGGAATTGTCCCTCTTACACACACACACACACACACACACACAATCACTCACGCATAAACACACAGAAGATTTGAAATCGCACTGACAGACCAGGCAATAGAAAAGAGCAGTTATATATCACCTCCATAATAGGCATGATAGTACGCCGCAGAAAATAGTAGAGGAAAAATGAAAATCCCGAAACAGATTCTACATCAGGCACATGCAGATTTTCTTTACAATACACCCTTTAAGCCTTTGATGGGTTTAATGAGATTTCTGAAGTGAACTGCATTAGATTGCAGTTCAGCCTTCCACTGAGTCTAACAGCAGACACAATGAGCAAGAGACAGAATATCCATACTTGGATAAAACGGCAATTAATCGTACGTTTTTGGCAAAGTAATTAGGATACATGATACAATGTAGAGTTTGTGCGCCTGACATTTCATGTGCAGGAGAAAAGGCAGGAGGGTGATGGTTTCTGAGGGAGGAAAGAAGAGCCACAGTGGGGTTGGCTCTGTTTCCTGCAAACTGTGAGGCATCAGATCACTGCCATGCTGCCTAACTGGGAAGACAGTGGGAATACTGAAGTGACACTACAGTTTGACAACTTTCTTAGCCATGGGAGAACATCAGGAATAACAATGAGCTGCACACAACGTCTGAGAGCATTGTCAGGGCTCGAGGGGCTTCTGGCACACCACATGGAGACATGTAAAAGGGCCTTGGGCTTCTTGCCACTCAAGTCTTGAACTTTCCAGGTTTATTGATATTCCTCAGGCAATGTTCCAATCGATTAGAATGAGCTGAGTTTTCCTAATACTGTGTTTAATTTATAACTCTTCACTCTCCTGCTCTGCAGGTCTTTGGTGGGTGATTCACATTTAAAACGTCAGATACTGCTTTTATTAGACAATCCACATAAAATCACTCATGAACTGTACATGTTGGAGGAAAAACTTACCAAACCACATGAGTCTGCTGGAGAGGAGCTTTAAACAGACCTGCTGCATTAATCACATGTTGTCCTCACTCTTTTCCATCCTGCTCTCTCACAGCAGGCAAGGCTAGTGACTGCCCCACGAGGTCAGGATCTGCTAAAATGCAACATCTCTATCACCCGTCCACTTCGTTTGAAAGCAACTGGATGCACAAGGGTGCTGTTCCATCTGCCCAGGTTGGGGAGAGTGATGGAGTCTGGCTTCCACACTGAAACTGATACTCATGAATTCCAAGTTGCAGTCTGAAGACCTTAGCTGTGACATTTTGATGTCACAGCTGCCACAGTTGTACTTCTTAAATTTCTTATTCAAGCAACACTCATAAATATTGGCTGGACATGTTAACATTCCTGCAGCTGTTTTTCTGTTACAGCCGCATTCTTCCTCAAATGTTTTTCAGGATTGTTCGCAGTCACAGCTATCTGGTGGGGACATTCTTGCTACACAAGTACATAACACAGTTCTGCCCAGAGACTGCAGTTGTGAACAGACGCAGCGAAATGGCTGAAGATATGAAAGTCTAAGATGTTAGAATCCCGGCCTGAGTTACTAAAATATTACTCACAGACTCTGGACAATATTTACAGCTGTCCTGCATACTGCCTCTCGCCATTCTACCATCACGCAACAGATCATAATTCATTATGGTACTAAAATAAGGAATCTTAGGATAAATTATTGGTGTAAATCAAAATGTTCAGTTGTCAATGCCTTTGTTTTCATACAGTTAAATGAAAGATGGTAAATTGTCTTGGACAGTAGCAGTCCATGAATAATTTGAAGTAATACATTACTTATTTCAGCACATTCTGCCCATCAGTAGGATCACAGTAAGACTGAGACTGCAGTGAAGCTGTTTTTAAGAAAATCTAGCCGTTTCGGCCTTCAGAGATCGAATGGATATTTTACTATTTTAAGAAAAACATAGGCCACGACTAGATGTACACTAGATTAGGTTATGAATTCATATTCAGAAATTCAGGGAGGTGTTCTGAGCTCTGAATTTTGAAAATCCTACCATGGTATTTCTATTTTCCATGGGATTCCAAAATAAGGCGGAAATCCTATTTACTTTCCTGAAAGTGTCTGTGTTTTTTCCTCGCTTTGTAGCTCAAACCAAAAATAGCTTGAACAAGCAGGAATTGGAAATGCGATAACTCTGAGCTGTGACTTCCCACCAAGCAACATAAATCTAATCTAATAAAATTACTACTACAGGAAAATGTCGGTAGTGTACACTTACATCATTTAGTGAATTATGCCTGAACAGATTGGAAGTGCTAGAGTGTGTGTGTGTGTGTGTGGAGTAGAGTAGTCTAACTAGTATAAGGCCCTCATTCTAAAACAGCTTTTAACAATAACAATAAAAAAATAATAAGACATCAGCGGGCCCAGCTACCCCCTGACGCTACAGGCCCAAGTGTAATTGTCTTGCCTGAATATGTTAGTGTGTGTGTCTGCATGTGCGTGTGTGTGCACGCGCGTGTGTGTGTCTGAAAGGGGTACAGGGGGTCTGGTCATATGAGATAAAAGACAGGAAGAAGAGAGATGAAGACTGAAATCAAACACAGTGAAATAGCAGCAGAGCTGTGGGATTGTGTGTTTGGTGGCTTTTTGAAAGGCTGTTGTTTCCTCTGAGCTCTTTTTCTGCAGGCTGTATTGGAGGCAGGCAGTGACAGGCAGGCAGCACTCAGGCTGCTGTCCCAGGAGCACCAGAGCTTCACCTTCACACCGCCCTGCAAATCTGACTGACAACCTTTGCGCCAGCCGGCCCCGCTGACATCTGTTTGCCAACAGCACCCAAGCAAACATCGATCAGCCACTAGTTTGTGTCCAAATATTTCGGAATGTTGTATATCAAACTTGAATCGCTCTAACCCAACACAGTTACTTATTTATGGCCCCATGAATTATTCTCCCTGATATGAGCCACAGTCACGTAATGCTAATTTGAAGACGGTGCTGTGGAGGGCCCAGCGCTGCCTCAGCTGCCTGTGAGTCGCAGCCTCCTCCTAATGCTTTTATCCACATGCACAGAGCCTGGGCTTTCCTAGATACTTAATGGCTAAAAGCACATGGGAATATTACTGGATTTTACCTCCTTAATTTAGGTCACAACAGAGCGGACTGCTTTCTCTGCAAGGTCTAGATTCCGTGTGCTAGCGTTTAGTGTGCTCCCGAGCTTATTAGCAGAACTGCTGGAAAGAGAACAAGGCTTTGAAAAGGAGCTTGCTTTGCACAGTTTTGATGGGTTCGGTCGTATATTGAAGTGGTAAACTAACCAGCAGAATTAAACTCAAAGAAAAGAGACCATACTTCAGTCATACTGACAAATAAAATGTGCTTGATCTGAAGCCCTTTGTTTTAATCAAATAAATGAGAGCTTCCCTCAGTGCATAGAAAACTGACGTCTTTAATGTTTAGTAATTAGGAAGTACATAAATGGTCCAAAGTTTTCCGCAGGACCTTTTAAAATGATCTGCAGTGAAAAATTCTGTGCAATATATTTTTAATGGAGCTATTAAGTTCTATTTTAAAGTTCCTGTTTTAGCATTTTATGCCCTTTGTCCCAGGCATGTTAATTCATTTGTACCACAGTAATACTTGGTAAAAAGAGGTAAAAATGCTGTGATATATTCACCAAATTAATTCATAAATATGGTCATTCTGTACTACCCAACAAGTAGTATACATATTAAAAATCTTGATCCCCTTTTAAGCTGTAATATTTACTATCTGTCCTGATCCTGACTCCTGGCCCTGAAAGACTGATGCGCACTGCCAGTTTTAAAGACGTGAAATATCAGCTTGTGTATTTACCATGGCAGGAAAACGAAGAGTTACAAGAGGATAAAAAAATCCTGTAAAAGCTTTAGTCCTACCACAGAGTCTTTAAAGTTCACTCCTCTTTCCCAGATTGACTGCTCTCTCTCACAGCTCCCAACACACACAGGCATGTACACGCACATATACATACACACACACACATTATCACACACAAACACACATTATCTCACACACACACACACATTATCACACACAAACACACATTATCACACTCACACTCACACTCACACACAGACACACACACACACACTCACACATTATCACACACAAACACACATTATCACACTCACACTCACACACAGACACACACACACACACACACTCACACATTATCACACACAAACACTCACACTCACACTCACACACACACACTCACATATTATCACACACACACACACTCACACATTATCACACACACACACTCACACACAATCTCTCTCTCTCTTTCACACACAAACACACACACACACTCTCTCTCACACACACACACACACACACACACACACACACACACACACACACTCTCTCCCACACACACCCCCCCAAACCCCACCCCACAC
>JBBPCY010000002.1:13463161-13548296 GCA_037974405.1 Brachyalestes nurse | reverse complement strand
CACACGTTCACACACACACACCCACACACGTTCACACACACACACACACACACACACACACACACACACACACACACACACACATATGGTTCTGCAGACTCTCCAACTAAGGTAATAATGTTTTACCATCCCTTTGTAATGTAAAAGCATGGTATAATAACTGATTTTATGACTTTGGCCCTTTTTGAGCCTTCAAGTATTTTTTAGATACTGATCCCGGCAGTTCATGAGAATACAGATACAGATCACTCTGACTAGTAGCATCCTAGGTTTTTTCCTGATAGCTATCTACATATTTGACATTTTGGTTGATAGCCCTCTTTTCTTCCACATTCCTCATAAGTTCATAGACTCACGCAACGCAGATGGTGGGTTAATACCTAAATTCTCAGAGATGACACATCCCTCGACACAGCTGTCAAATGAAATAATGGAAAGGAAACATTTAGTGCAATTATAAACAAAATGTTAAGTGTTTTTGTCCTCTACTTGGAAAAATATGTGTTATTTTATTTGTTCGAGGTGAGTTTCATGAAACCAGTTACTTTAATCAAGAATTCTTTTTTATAGTTCTTTTTTATAGTTAATTCTTTTTTATAGTTATACTGAAAAAACGTTCTATAGCTATACCGAAGCAATAGTTATACTGAAAAAAACAATATTTTATGCCCATTAGAAAAAAAAGGGGAATCAAAATTGTAATTTACAAATAATATGTCAGTGTTAAATGATACAAATCACCACCAACAAAAAAACTTCATTCTCATTTTTCAGATACTGTCACAAACCGAACACAAACACAACACAACACAGCGCAATACAATCCATTAAGGCAAATGAGAAACAACAGCCTTCGTAATGACTGTCTAGCAATAATCACCAACTTCAGAACTTTTCATTACTTCTAGAGATCTTTAAATACCTCTAATTCCATTAATGTAGCATAGCTCCATTTAATAGAATGTGACATAGCTCAAGTGAAAATATTTGGATTGTATATTGACTATTGATAAAATATTTGAATATTAATATATAGCTACCTTACACTAAAAAACACAGATAACCAGAATCAGATTAGCACACATAACTGAATCCTTTGCATCTCAAAATGACATGTAATTTTGTAATGACAACTATATATTATTATGTGATGATCATGCTGATATTAAAGTCAAACAAATGTCTCTAGTTACTATGGCTAATTATCAATAAAAAAAACACATAAAAAAGAAGTAAAACTCTAGCTGTATTCCCACTACCAATACAATCCTATCAAACTGGCTTCTGTAAAGGGAGACCTTTTTTAGAAAACATGTTAAGAAAGTTCAACATGGAAACTTTCTCAAAATCCACAAACTATCCTCCACAGAAGTTGAAAAAGTGTTTTAATAAAATATTTCTTTTTTTTTTTTTAAAGCAAACCGGTCTTTCAGAGTTCCATAAATTCATGATCTGATTAACAGCTTTACTAAAAAAACCCAAAATATTAGTTTCTCTTAATATTGTTTAAAACAAGTAAACATGCTATTTATAGATAATAAAAACCTCACCTGCATTAAGAGTAACACTTTTAATACAACTTTAACAATAACATGCATAATGAAAATAAATAAATACTGCTGAATAATCCTTCACCCAAGACATAACATAATGCATCTGCATGGTGAGGAGCTACTGATTTTAGCTGTATTTTTCAGTAATTTGAATAAAAATAAAAACATTATGCTAAAATGAATATAATATAATATCAGTTCCAATACAGAAATTCATATCAATTAATTTTAAACAGTTACTTTTAATTTAGAATAAATAAAAAAATATTGATAACATACAATGCTAAATCATTCACAGACCACACATTACCATGTGAATAAATATATTCATATAAATTCATATATTCTGTTTGTGAGCATCCCTTGAAGCGTCCATTTTACAAATTACCAAAGAAAAATAGCAGCGACAAACACTGAAATGACTAAAACTCTTAGGACCAACATGCCTTGTTTGCCTATTTGTAATATCCTGGATCTGATGCCTATTCATAAAGAATCTTAACATGCACACATACACAACACTTTAATGTGACTTTTCTTGCTCTGTCTCATTACTTTCCATTCAGATCAGATGATCTCCATGTTTATTAACAGTACTTTTACCTTTAGCCATACCTTTTTTAAACCTATGCAAATTGGTGTCGACATGTTCGAATGTATAAATGAATGAATGGATAAAAGAAGGAATAAATAAATAAATAACTGACAGGGTATAATTAAGCAATCATCCTCTGCCTCACTGTTTCTCCAAACGCTCATCATGAGAGGAAATAGCTGCACATTTCATTACCACTTCATGCATTCCATCAGCATTAGAAATGGTGTTAACTTGATGCATTCATTTCTCAGATGATGAGCATTTGCGGAGTAGAATGGTGGATAGGACATTAGTTTTGGTTATACATGATTCTCTAATGTGCTGTGAATCTTTCTTCTCCTGAGCCGGTTAATGGCCTTCCTCACTTTATTATTCCATTGCACATTCTCTAACCTGTTGAGATGAATGGATCGGTTCCTGAGTTCCAGTTCTATTTGGGTGTGTAGCAACAGGCTCTTTGAGCTTAGAGTGAGGGAGGACATTAGACAATGCAGCTGTTTAATCTCCGCCACTGAATAAAGATGGGCTCGTTTTCCTCTCTGCCCACAGGCCGTCTTCCTGAAAAGAGAGCTTTCACGTCGGCTGTGATTGAGATCATGCTGGGTGTCAAGTAGTCCGCAGCGCAACCGTGGACGGGCAGAGAAAGTTATTATAGCAAACCAGCCCCTGACACACACACACACACACACACAGGAGAAAAATAGAGGTCTTGTCACATTGTCAGGGTAGAGAAAGCATACAGGTTATTGAAACTGAACCTGTTTAGAAAGGCATAAAAGTTTACAATTTAATATTTCTCTTCCTACGGTTTCTGACTTGTTTATGACCTCATTATGTCATCCAAATGATACATGTTACACATCAATTTCCCCGTTAATAGGAGTGGTATTATGGCCTGTTTTAGGAGGTCTATTTTGTGCCAGGCGTTTCTTTTCCCCAGCTGTGTGAAAAGTGTAACTCAGCAGGTTCACTCACTGCATATAAGACATTAAGCCAAGCTGTACAAACGCAGCCCCAGACACAGATCTGAATTTACACGCTCCCCAGTTGCTACTAATACACTTCCTGAATAAATGTCACAGTGCCATATTTGTAAACTTACCTGAGTACATTTCTATGCATTATATGTATGCGTGTTATTCATATGGCTTTTAAAACACAAGACAAATAACACACGGTCTTCTATCATGCAACTGGCACAGTATATTTTGACAATAACTTTGAAGAAAAGTTATTTTGATACCACTTTTCATGAAGACGTTTGGGATTATTTATAGTGTTGAGCCAGGGGAAGTTATAAGAGAAGGAGTCACAGAGAAGATCTAAATTACAGAGCAATGCTAGACTCCTCTCCTAAAATCGCCATCAAGTTCAATCATTTAGTCTCATATGGGTATAAAATGAATGTTAATGATCACCCCATAACCTATTTTAAAAGGAAATGTTGGGCCAACACCATGGTGAGAGTTGGAAAACCACATTTAGTGGGTGCTGGGACTGTAATTGAGGATGGAAAACTGTTAGTGCTAATAAAGCCGAATGGCTCAAAAGCTCATTTTGGAGCATAATGCCATTCTGCAGTGTTAAACAGAATGTGGGCTGATGATCCTGAAAGAAGATTGAATTTTCAGACCAGCTGTTTTTTTGGGGTTTTTTTCATGGGAAATGACACTTTCAGAGGAAACTGTCCTCATTCACGAACACGAACAATGTGAGTCGCCACCCAATCAAGAGGTTTTTAACTGAATGGAAATATCTTCATTTAAACAGTGATTACAATAACACATGGACGGTCACCAAAATAGATCATGAGTCCCACACATCAGTGTTAAATGTTCATTTCTGTCTTTGTTTAAATGTGTATGATGAGGAAATAAGTTGAGCACAAGGCTTCTTGAGTAGAAAAATGGTCATCTTTTAAGATTGAGTGTGGCAGAGATATCATATTGAAGACAAAGTGCCACTGTGTCTCCCAGGAAGTATGAACAGTTTTCTTTGGATCTTCATTCAACAGCTGAGAATGCAGAGGGAAGCCCTGCACTACAGTTTGGCCCACTTCATCACGCTGAACAACAGGAAAGGGACATGGAGGTGCTATACATCATCACAACTTCTCAATGACCCCCTCACTTATCACCTGAGACACTGACAGTCAAACAGCAGGAAGCCGGAGACAAGGCACTTTCATAAACACATATCTGCAGTTTTAGAGGTGTCAGGATTGAATAGTAAAGTGTTTACTGATTTAGTTTGCCACAAATGCTAGTTCTGTGTGATAGTAGTGATAATTTATTTCAGTTGATTTAAGAGAGAGTGTGCTCTCCAGCTGCTCTTGAGTTTGAGGCTGTGTTACATATTGGGCGTGATTCATTTCAGATATCAGTCTCACTGTAAATATAAAGCAGAAAGATCAGCTGTGCTCTTGCACAAACAATAAAAAACACACAGCCCAGACAATAAAAGAGTGTCTTTGACAGGATGCATGCCTAAAGTGTCATGTTTTAGGCACAGACATCTCCTGACATTTCCAAACTCACTTTTGATGGATGAGCCACAAGCGGCACCCATGGCTATTGAATGCAGTGTTTGAGAGTCTTTGTATGTCATAAATTAAGCCTAGTCAGATGTATTGAATAGCGTGTCTGCCTTCTCAAATTGCGGCCAGATGTCACAGCATTTCAATTAAATACAAAGGCAGAAGTACGTGTTTCATAAATGTCCAGTTTCCTGAGCAGGTGCAGGATGATCAGAGTGTTGAACAATGCACCAGAGAGACGTGCTCTGCTCTGCCCAGTCATGACCAAAGACGCGGGCCTCTCTGATTCAGTGAAATCCAGATCCATACACCACGCGGCACATGGGCATTCTCACTTATCGGCCTTCACAGAGCTCTCGTTTCTAATATTTTATTTTTGTATTCTGTCCAAGATTTTCTCTCTAAATACCTCTAAAGTTCTAAAATTAGCCATTTGGGTAAGAACAAGATCACTTACAGCTGCTCCATTCATGCATCATTCATTAAATCGTTTTGGACCGACATCACAGATAAAACCTCCACTTAAAAATGAAATAACCCTGTTGTTGGTTTCAGTCCTCTCTTCTTCCTATTACTGAATAAATGTGTACAACTGGATTTTTTGTACACTTTACCTAATTGCTTTTGCTTGCTTTAACCAGCCTAATTTTGTTGTTTTCTTTTGTGAATATTTTTTATTAATTTTTGCTTTTCTGTTTTCTATTTGATGAACAGAACCACAGTTAATCTGGTGGTTACTTTAAAGAATCAGTATTAGTCATCAAAATTTATTTAGCAAACATTTGTGTGACTTAATTGATGTATTTGACTTGACTTACTTCTGATGTATTTCAGAACATTACTTAATCAACTATCTTAGTAGCTACTTTAAACTGTTGCGTGAAATTGCTTGACATAATTTTAAGTAAATCCAACATATCGTTTTTGATTGTAGTCTTGGATTAAATTGCAGCACCAGTAGTTAATCAAAGGACATTCATTTATGGTCCAGGATCATCTGGGCCTGTGAAACAGTCTGTTCTAGAATTTACTTGAGTTTACAGTTTAAATCTGTTACAAATGTAATTTGTTAAAAACAAGACAATTGGTTCACTAATTGTTTTACATTAACTCAGTGTATTAAACTTTGCAGTAATATTGCATTTGTAAAAAAATATATGCAAAATGTTAATATAAAGTATTCTTTTGTAATTTTGTGCTCCTTCACTTTGGACCTGAAATCAGCCATTTGAAAAAAAAATTCACCACAAAATTCGTATTTGAGGTGCTAAATATAGAAAATGGAATTATTCCACTGAAGGTTTAAATTGCTATGCACAGTGCTATAAAATGTTATTAATTCATATTATATATATATAAAACTCTTAATTCAAATAAAGCATTGATTATTTGTGCATCATGGTGTTTAGTGTTTAATTTAAGTGGTTTTAACCACTAACCATTCTCATTTACTGATCCTACACATGATCAATAAAGATGTCAAGGACAAAATGAATCAACTTGAATTGATTATAAATTAATCAACAATTAGTATTATAAAAAGAGATGCAGCAAACTGAACACTTACTAGGAAAAGATAGCCTGGTTTTTAAAAATTTTTATTTTTTTGCTATATTCCTGATTTATGTACCTTTGCTGACTGAGCGGTGATTCCCATGCTCTCCTGCGCTGGTCTGCAGGCAGGCTCTTCATCATATCGCTCAAACCTTGGGAACAAACCAGATTTGTTGCTTGTTAGTGACTTTGTCTCATGACCCCTTTCTTCATGACACATCATACCTAGAATAAATAAAGTCAATGAAAATTCCATTATGCACTTGCACCAGTGCCCTATAACTCAATAAGCAAATGTGAGCCATGCCCTTGCTGCTCTATGGAGGAAGACACTCGGATGCAGCTTGTTACAAGTGCTCTAGCCTCATGCATGGCCGCATACAAATGGGCAATTGTGGGACTGCTGTAGGCGATGTCATCAGAGGACTTTCTCTCCTTACAGTGAAACGCAACAGTAACAGCCAGACAGTCATTTAAATCACAAACTCTTTCACACATGCACACACACTCCCACCGGTGAGCAGGAAATAAAGTGCTCTTGGGCAGCACAAAGAAAACACAATACATTACGAGCATTATTCCAGAGTTAAGCTTTCACTCGCTCATACATAATGTGGGATTACCATTTCCAATCCATATATCACACCGATGGAGTCATTGAGCGAGCAAGCCACAACCACTCATGCAGGCCCACAAGCCAAAAGCCATACATTATAACCTGTGACTGAGAATGTATTCTGAGTGCTTTGCTGCATATGTGTTGCAGTACTTGTTATGCATTCACGTTGCTGTATATTACAATATATTCCTCATTTGTGAAAGCCGACATTTTTGCTTTAAATCAGCTTCTCAGCTTGACAAATGTATCTAGAGATTAAAGCTGTAGAATTCCATTAGCTACTTCTCTCCTCCTCCATTGTTTCCGTTGAGTTAACAGTGCAAGCGTCCTCACACTTCTGACGTCTAGCACCGGACAAAGTCTAGGCATCATCTCCTGCTAGCTGTGATTTGCAGCAGAGTTGCATGACTACGTGCAGTTAATTGCACAGGCCAGGGCTGCTCTCTGCACATTCGTCTCATTCTCAGCTCTGCCTCCAGCCACCTGCTCACGGCCCACCCGCGAGATATGGCCAGGTCAGCCAGGCACATCTGCCTTTAAGCTGGATGTTACACTGCAAATAGACAAGGTACATCTCGAAAACAAATTGAAAAAGAGGGAAAAATAATCAGGTTCTCTCCAGGCAAAGGGACAAGAAGAATAACCTTTGTCTGTAGACAACAGAAAACAAGCAAACACACATTTCCATTTGAGCTGGATTGCAACATATCCTGTGATTATCTGAGTAACTATAGCTTTCAAATGAAACACTTGAATTGCAATTTGTTGATAGTAACACCCTCCCCCCCCAAAAATATAAATAGAATATTTGGTGCTACATATCTGTATATATTATCTGTTAATAAATTACAACTGTATATATTATCTGTTAATGTTACAACTGTTAATAAATTACCCGATGAACTGCAGTTGCTTCTTAAGAGTTAAACTTGGGTTAGGATTAGGGCAAAGGTTTGGGTTAGAGAAAAGTTAAAAGGAGCAACACACTGAAATTGTAAGTACTGTTAAGGCCCTAATTTTTGAAAGAGGAACCGCACAGGACAGCCACCAGAAGACAGAACACAGAATCTTAAAGGCACTGTAATTAAAACAGCCTGTTTACTTCTAATGGTTGGAATTGGTAAAATTTATTTTGTTTTTGGCACATCAACTCACAGAAATGTTAAACGAAAAATAAAAGGAATGAAAAATGTAGGACAAGGGAGATTAAAGTGAATTTTATTTTGTTTTATTTATTTATGTGCAGTGTAAGCTAAGCATCTACAGTCAACTCTCAAAATAGTCTGAGGCACAGCAACTTCGCAGTGTTCCTTAAGTATCCTCAAAGTGTGAGCAAGTTATTCAGCCTCATATAAGTCTTTTTATTTACTGCTCCACTTTTCATAATTTGGTTTTCTACAGTCCTCCCTTCAAGGTTTTGGTTGTAAATAATGAAAAAATTTTGTGTTATATATCTCTCTGGAATATTTCAGATGCATGTCCTCTGAGCACAGTTAAGGTTCAGTAACCTTGTAGAGCTGGGAGAGGGCGAGAGTGTCCGTCCCTCGAATGGAACATGAGGTTTGTGCACATTAGGCAGTGCCGGTGGGAGGACAATGTCTCCTGGTTTCACACATGCACAGCCATCAATTTCCCCATACAAGGGCCAGCAATGGGGCCTCCAGGGGTAGATGCCTTAGCTGATGTCACTGCTGGCCACACATGAGCACCTCTGGGGTGAAGAGGTGGCCTTTTCCTTGCACAGCCCTGGAGGCAGCGAGCTTCAGAACAAACTGACCTGTGCTGACAAGGACGGCCATGTCAGTGCAGGAACAGTCTGAGAACCTGACTGGCACTGAACAGGACCCTGACCCAGGTCCAGCCAGGGTTAGTTAGGATTTGACCTATTGAATAACACAAACAGAATAAATACAATTTTCAGAAAAAGATTTTAAAATAATACTAAAAAATCCAGGCTTATTACATCACAAATGATATACATGGTAAACAATCCAAAGATTTTTCTTAAATTGTTTTAGAGACTCCAAAGTCAAGTCAGGCTTCTCTAAAGACATTATTGTGACTAGGGTGATCAAACTCAACCTGACAAAACAGACACTTTAAAGCTCTTGCAGAGAAGAGCTGTGTTGTGGTCTCATAGCAGTTGATGAATAGCAACTTTAAACGCTCATTTTCTACTCTTTATTTTTAGATCTTCACCAGGGGATAGTCAAAATTAAAATTAGGTTCCACTGCTGGCCAGTAGAGGGAGATCTAGTGGCATGACTCCTCGAAACACTGTTGTGGACTGGCTGCTTAAAACAGTTCCATATATTAGATTTTTTTTCTTTAGAGTTATGCGATACAAAAACAACCAAATTATCCTAAAGACTATCCCTCTCCAATCAGATCCAGCATCACAATCCCAGCAGCAAAAAGCTTGCAATTCAGTCACAGAACTAAAGTTGAGTTGCAGCTTCTCTTTTTAAATAGACACAACTGGCTAAAAAATAGAAAAACTGGTGAATTTACAGAGAGATTTCAGAAAAGTGTCTTAAACGGAAAGTGTCTGCCTCAGTGTGCCTGATTTAGTTTTCCCTGTCTGAGAGAACATTCTGTGTTAAAATTCAATGGTGATAATTAGCTCTACATTGTGTTCTCCCACCCCCTCCCACTCCTCCTCGTTCCTCTATTTTGCACTCCCTAGCTGGCCCAGGTTTTCTGCTGAGGGGTTTGCAGATGAGATTAATGGTCTAAAGGAAGAATAAGAATGATATGCAGACCTTATTTGCACTGAAATGGCCTTGAGCTCACACCACATCTATTCATTACTGCATCAAAGGGCCTCTCCTCTCTCCCTGCTCAGGCATAGGTAAATAGTTGGTTGGCTTGTGCTTTTGAAACGAAGAACTGCACGATTTCCTCTCTGATCTAAAAGATTTAACTTTTCCCCCCACCAAACCCTTTTACTTGGGTTCTCTGACACTGTAATAGTGTCATTTTATGTTTCAGGCATTTTCAAAACAGCGCTTAAGATTGAGGTGGTGAACAGTGGCAGCACTATAATAAATCAGGAATATATATATTTTATATCACATTCAGATTTTTTTGTTTAGTTTTATGGGATGGCTTTTTTGTCAGTCCTGGCTGCATTTGTAGATATGAGTGCTAAAAGTCAGCAAGTTCCTATCAGTTTTCCTGTTTGTCTGATGCATTCCAGGTTGAAATAAATATCTGAAAACAGTTTGAATGCAGATATAAATTGCCTTCAGGGCAGATGAACGAAGATGTTTTGTTACCAACATAACTCTCTTATGCTTGTGTGTGTGTTTAAAAACAAGCCTCATTTTTAGAACAAAAATACTTCAGGCTTCTGCAAAAAATCTTCCCAGTTTCTAAAAAATCTATTACTTCTTATTAGAATAATAATACATATGTTGTATGAAGCTGAAACAAGGTCAGACTGCACACTTAGCCTGAAGAGAACATACAGTATCTGTGACAGTACTAGCTACATTTCAGCTTGAGGGCTTTAGTCACTTAACTAGGTCAGCGGCGGCTGGGTGTATAGAATGTAGCCTTCCTGTATGCTGCTTTTCTGGGAAGAAACAGAGGAAGGGGACACCTTGCCAGAGACGACCCCTGCCTTGTTCAAACAGCAGGAGGGACCGCATGAGTTGACCTCACTTGACCACAGCACCTTTAGAACATCTACATATAGAAGCTGAACCATATCACAGTGGGAGTATTATGTCTGGAATGCATCTCATATTATTTTTTCCCCACTGCAGACCAGCACGTAATAATAATGACTTATCATCTTTTAAATAATATCTGTTGCCTATCCATAGTCTATATAACAGCAAATACCTTAGCATTACTCTAATCCTGAGCCCATAAAAATAATGAAACAGGAGCTGGGCTGGATTTTCTAGGCTAATCGTTGCTGCAGCTACTATTCTTTATCAGGCTATTTACTTATTGCTATAGACACTAGTATGACATCCACGGTGGATTTACAGCTCAGATGTGTCGTATTTTAGGCGTAATGGGACTTGAATCCCTAACACTCTGATAGGGAAGGGATGTTACTTTTCTTGTACAATCTTAAGAAAGGTAAGCCTGTGTGACTTTCATTACGGGCCAGGCCGATTAAAGCAGCACTCTTATCGGATGGAAGATTAGCTCCGGATCTGGCTTTCTATGTGATGTCACAAAAGAGCAGAGAGTGAAATGCAAGGATTAAGTCAGACTCGAGGGAGGGAAAAGAAAGAAAAAGAAAGAGCAGCTCTGGTTTTCAGCATCTATATCCGCCCAGGTTCAGGCCAGAACGCTGTGCAGTCATAGCACACCCCGAGCCACATGCTGTCTGTCCAGCCCCACACTGCAACCAGGATCAGATAACACAGAACGAGGCCTGCCTTTAACTCAACACTACAGAGAAAGCTAGGTGTAGGAAAGAACACGCTCTCTCTCTCTCTCTCTCTCTCTCTCTCTCTCTCTCTCTCTCTCTCTCTCTCTCTCCCCCTCTCCCTATCAGCTTTAAGCTAAAACAAACAAATCAGAATCTAAGCTCACCTCAAACTAAATGTAGCCGATTTCACTCTCATGTAAAATATCACTCATTTACAAAACGAAACAGAGAAAATTTATATTCCATTCCCTCCTACTTCATTAGCACACCGTAAACGTACACAAGCATACCCATGTTCCTGTAAATTAGCCCAAAGGGCTTCTGTTTTCCTACAGCTGAGTTACCTCACCTTCCCTGTTGCTGGAGACAGCTGAGACAGGACCATATACGCCATGCTTGATTACAGCCCCATGCAGCTGTCTGTGTTCAGAACAAATTTAATGGCCTTCTTCCATGGCTAATGAGCATAGCCGTGTTACGAGCATGGACATTAAAATGTTGTAATTTTGGAGATAATTAGTTTGCTTGTCAGTTTTATGTTTGGTGCCTCCATGGCTTTTGGAACAAGGCCTCCGAGACTTCCTTTGTTGTTTATGAGTCAAGCGTCAAAGGACTTTACAGTTCTATTTAATTAGCAATGTCTATTCTATTCGCTTGCCTATTACTGTCATCAGACCCTCTGACAGTGGATCACCATTTTATTAAGTCTGACTGTAAGTCTGACATACAGTATGGCATAAAGAAAGACTGGACATGGTCACAGATAGAATACACAATACCAGAAACTGTTGCAATTTGTTAACAGCCAATTTTGCTGACTCAAGCTAGATGAAATCAAAGTGTTAATTGTAGACACATTACAGAACACTCAAAGTACAAATATATAATTAAACATAATTAAACATTAAACATAATTTATGTTATTTATGTTTTATTCTATTCAGAAGAGGTCCATTGCAAAGTGCATTCATCTGAAGAGCCAACTGAATGTTATTGTCATGATGGCCATTCAGAGCACACAGGGCATATCAGCGATAGCAGTAGAGAAACTTGCGTAGTCAGTGAGTCTGTATGGCCAAACCAAACACATGCCCTGTGTCCCTCATTATTGCGAACAGTACTGGTCCTGAAGGCTTTGGCTTGGTTTTCAAAAACAGCTTCAGCCATTGCTCTGTGAATACTCTGCACATTTGCAAAGCATTCGGGACTTGACTTGGCAATGTGTGGAAGTCTGAGTGCAATTTCCTTCCTAGGAGTGGAAATTGCACTCAAGGCTCTGAGAAAAGGCAAAAAAAAGAGAAAATCCCTTTATTTAATTCAGACAATCTATCATCTTTCAAAGCTGCTGCAGCTTGTGAATTTCTTAAACACAGTGTTGACTGGCCCTCGTCCATTAGCTTGTTGAGGCTGCTATTATTCATCACATGATAAAAGAGGACAAAGGTAATGAAATTACACTCGGCATACACCGCTAAAAAAGACACGAGTGACCCTGAAGTTCTCTGATTTCTATCATCACATAATGTCTCTCGGCTGAGAGCCTAGACAGAAGGCAACACAAGAACACATACTGCTTTACTTTTGATGCAAAAAGCCAGAACCTCCACGCAGTTCCCAAGCAGAGATGTATAACTTCACGGTTCTGTTTGTTTAAATTCCAGGCTGGATGAAGACTCCTGAGTGTGATCCTGGACTTGTGTTTTGACTAGGATGTTCTCATCCGTCTGTAGTGGAAGTGTGAGGCAATGAATGTGCTAACCAGAGAGGGCTGCTTTAGTGAAAATTTCACCCGGGCGAATCAATCAGTACTGAATATTCTCTGTATCTCGTTCACTGCCTTATGTGGAAGGCAGCTGCAGAGAACTAACCTTAAGGTTTGCTGTCCCTGTAAGGGATTAACACATTTCTCTGTAACTTCTGTATACTCAAGAATGAATACCTTGCTGTATTCCAAGATTCATGCTGGTCATAAATATGAACTGTCGACCATATAAACAATATAAACACATGTAATTCATTAATATGCATTTAGCAATTGTTGATTATTATTAGTTATAACACGTGATCCTCTCAATATAGGCTATTTAATGACAGTTTTTTAAACAGCAGTTTTCAGTTCACAGCACAAAACTACTCTAACCACTGGACATACCCAGGAGATTTTTTGTGTTCTAGACAGAAAACCCCACTGACCTTTTTTTTTTTACACCAAGGAAATAGCACTGATTAAGGTACTGGTCTGTCTTCACCTCCTTTGTCCTTTACAACATATGGCAAACCTTGGAGTTCAAGGACACTACAGTTTCACACATAATAGTAGATTCATCACTGACACTAGCATCAATCTCCCTCCTCCCAGAGCGGCGGTGGGACCTCCACTTCACCACCACCCACTTTCGCTTCTCGGGCTACTGTCTGTCTGTGAAAACGTGCTACAGCGTGAAAGGAAATACACAACAAGTCATTAACTATAGATCCCCTTTGCCATTTCAGGGTATACATTTCCTTGCCGAACATTTGCTACTATTACTACATGTCTAGAAATGACTGTGTGTGTGTCTACATTCGTGTAGGGAACATTACACACAAAAACAACTTATTAATAGAAAAAAGCATGATGTGTCTGGCAGCATAACAGCATAACTGGCAGCAAAAAAGATCACAACATCACAAGCCAAAAAAAAAGTGCTGATGCCCTGTCCATGCAGATAAATTAAACATGGTACCATTAATGGACTCACACTGTCAAAACACAGTTAAACAGGGTAGGTAGCTACATCTTCAGTGCTATGAGATTAAATAAATAGTTTTCTCCATTTCTTCATTATCCATTTTATTCTGAAGCAACATCTGTCACATCTTTCAGCCAATCACAGAGAGCTTGGTTAAACAAATGAGCAATCAGCAATCACACATCACTAAACTGTGCTACACACTGGCTCTCCAGGGCTAGAGCCGAACATTCCTGATATATGGTGGATCTATACTTTTTATTATAATTATCTTCACAATATATTTCCTCAAACCATCCACTCAAAAGTCACATATATTCCACAAATATTTCATATGTGAAATATGCAAAGACCACACGTGTCTTCTGTAAGGTTCTTCTGTAAGGGCACTGGTTAGTAGGGTACTTTGAAGTCTCTAGTAGTAGGAGTAGAAATAATTGTGAAATATTAATAATTAAATATTAAGTCAGTTATGCCTTACTTACAACTAGAACAGCCATACCCGTAACAAACAAGTATGACTTTAAACCATCTAGGAGCTTCATTAACTGTCTCAGTGGTCCTCGACTCTTGCCTAGTTAGACTTTTCCTTCTGCACTCAGTTTGTTTGGCTAGTATGATTGTGCATTCAGATTAACATCTTGCCCCCTGGGTTCTAATTGGCTAGTCTGCTGGGTAGTTTAAAGGCTAAAATCTTATTCCTAAGACGACTGGATATTTCAGTCTATCAGTTTGCTATTTTAAGCTGGCATTCTGATTGGGTACTTGAATGTTAGGTTTTTTCAACCTTGAGCTTGCTTCTTTTTAGCAAGGGTCTGGGCCTCTCATGCCTAACTATGGGGCTATAGGTGTATATAACTGAGGTCAAAACTTTGATGACAATGTTTTTTCATTCCGCCTTTCCTTCAGTCAGCTCTAATCTCCACTGCTAACACAAAGTAGGTCCAAACACCACCTCTACACAGCAGAGCAGAGAGCTGAGGGTAATCTCATTCATTTCTCCAACATCAACACAGCCCTGTAAGGCAGCTCAATGATGTCATCCATGACGGTGATCCCTTTTGTGTTGAACAGAGGCTGTGAGATCTGCTGCTGGTACTAATCTAATGTTGACTCAGACAGAAGACTCTCAAAGACATGTTCTCCATCTCAGGCTGGGTTCCAGAGAACACTTCCTTCCTGGAAGAATCATATCAACACATTAGTTTGTTGCCTTCAGTCATAACTGTGAGTTGCGAAAGGAGAAACAATTAAACAGAAACAATAAGGAAACAACAGAGACGAGACTCCGGACATCCTGTCCACTGCTTTATGAATTAGCCTGTTAACACCTGTCTACAAATCCAAGACACTTGGAACAAGCATATTAGGAGCAAACAGATACAGAGGCGATCAAACAGTGGTGAAAGTCGGTTTTGTCTCTTTAGTGACTGGAGGAGAAACAAAGCCTTTAGCTTCACCCTGTACAGTAGGGTTTTATTTAAAATCAGCTTGTAAAACAGACACTCGGATGACTATGACAGTCTGTTGAACAGAGTGGTCCAGGCTTTTCTCCTCTTATCTTAATCAAACACATTACAGTGCCAATAGTAACTCCCTTTACATTTCCGTTGTTTGTCATAAGACTGTGTCCTCTGTTCAGGATGTTTGAGGAAGGAGAGACACACTTGGGTAAATACAGGTCTATCAGTATTCCATTTATTTGAAAGATCATGTGCGCCAGCGCTCCATCTGTTTATTAGAATAATACATTAAAAGTAACATCAACAATGGGTTTGTGAGTGATGAGGCGTATGAGGACGGTTAGTAGGAGAATGGGATGTGTAATGCTTGTTTTTACCCCCCCCCCAGTCTCTCTCTCTCTCTCTCTCTTTCTCCCTCTCTATATTTCTCTCTCTCTCTCCTGCATTCTATCTGCTCTCTCCTTGTCTCCTTCACACCCTGTCTGTGGCCATCTGGGCCCTGGCAATGTCTGCTCACTCAAGGTGAAAGTAAACTACAGCCCGTCCTGTCAGAACCCCCGTACCACAAGACTGCTGCCTTCAACAGCACCACATTTGTTGCCCAAATGCCATTCCAGACATGGCTCATATAAGATGACACATGAAGGCACTTAGATAACCAGTGTGACATCAGTGCAAAGCACAAAACCTGAACTTCATTCAGAAACACTGTGAGAATACAGGCAACCAGTGTTGAGTAATTATCATCTCTAGGTATCGTTCTAATATCATTATTTTCTCACAGATATTAGCCCTTGAGGTATTGACCACATACAGATGTACACACAATCACACACAAACACACATACAAACATGCACACAGAGCCAAACACACACACACACACTAACACACACACACATCCTGAGACAGCCGTCCTGCAGAGGTGTTAATAGGCTGAGGGTGTTTTATCTCAGATGGCTGAGGAGAAAATAGGTTTTGTGTCTTGGGGGATGGGTTTGATCTCTAATTCTCCGTCCTTAATGCTTGTTTAGTTCCACTATTCTGTGAATACTGGGGAAAAAAGCACATGCTTGAACTTGTCGCTGCAGGAAATTTGCCAGATGGAAATTCAGTGAGCCTTGTCTTGAAGGGACCTTCGCTGGACGTGACCAGCATGTATTGTTTTGCTTATCTTTTAAACTGATTTCACCACACTTACAGAAGCATCCTTACAGAAACTACTGGAATTTGACAAGATAACAATTTTTTTAAACTTTGGATGTTTTGGATTTTTCACATGCAGTGTTATTCATATTTTATGTTTCATGTGTGACTTCCTTCACTCATTTTCACATGTATAATTAGATTGTGTTGCAACAGATTTTTCAAGTTATCATGTGATCATACAAAACTCACATAAAGGCACAAAATGAAACCGCATATTGTGCACATGAAAACAAATGCTAGAAGACAATAAGCTTTAATGTAAGTTAATGTAGAAATACACTTTATTTTGAAACATTTCTAACATTTATCTGAAAAAAGACAGAGACAATTTTGGGAAGAAAACATATTAAGGGGAGACACTCCAGGCAGAAATGACCAATTTGGTCTGCCCAAATTTTTATTACTTCTTGCAATCAGCTGTCAGAACAGTCAGAACAGTTCCAACAGATATATGTGCATTTTTGGTGCATTTATACACCTCACATGCGCTTATGTCTACTTTACTGTCTACTATACTTGCCAAAATTTAGCAATTTCAGTGAAATCTAAGCTCCGTACACACTAATGATGCTGTGTCATTTAACACTGAAAACTAGAATATCCAAATATGTCTGATTAAAAAAAAATTGTGACACTTTCACACAGTCTTGATATGACATCTCACTGGCTAAGTCAATTCTGAGGTCGGGTCCGAAAATCAACCCCCCCCCCCAAAAAAAAAAAAAAAAAATCTAATTTTCTAGAATTCTTGTGTTCATGGACTTTGAGGTGTTCATTACTAAGCACATTCTGAATAATTTTACAGAAGGATTTCCTCGTATACTGAATAGCTGCCTTTGTGATAGATTATGTAGCCTTCTCAAATTACTAAGCATATAGAACCCAGTAAATGTGCAAAGCATTGACTTAAATAAACAACAGAACTATAATATTTCAGTAATCTGTACTGTAAAATTGTACATTGGAATATGTCCTCACAATGACCTAAACATTAAATTTATTATCATTCAAAGGCTCTATGTGTTTGTAAGTTTTTAGTAATGTCATTGGCACATCTAAAATATCTATTTTGTTAACAAAGCTTCCAATACAAAAATATGTTTAAAAATATAAACATGAAAAATGTTCATTGTGATACCTATTGTACTTAAAAATTACCCTGTAGCGCATTGCCTTGATCACATGATGTTGCATGTTTACTTGAAATGCACAAAAAACTCTTTTTGTTAAGGGTGGATTTCTTAACATGCTGTACTTTGTCTCCATTTCTGTAGCAGATGAGGCTGGGAAAAAACTGAATGTTCCAAAAAACTCTGAGCTCAGACAAGGATCTCCACTGAGAGAGTACATTGCAGTACACTCAGAATGCAGCATGTCTCTGAGCAGAGAAACTATATAGGCATAGATGTGTGGCTGACAGGTTGCCCTCTGAGAAGAATATGTCTACATTTAACCTTTCTTCTACCCTGTGAATGTTGTTTCTTAGTCCAGGCATTTCGGAAAACAACATCTGTTTTCTGGGCCCATTATTTTGGATACCAGATTGGTGCTGAGTATGAAATGGTAATGTTGAAATGAAGGTGGAGGTCAGTGTTAATGCAGTGTCAGTGTAATAATCCATGTGGCCAGCACTTGCTGCCCTTCTGTGTTGTATAACCCTTCTTGCTCAGTAGCATTACACATGCAATTAGGCTGTTTGTTTTACATGTATTTATGGGTCCTGGAGGTCTGACAGACACAGGGCAGCTCTCGCTCCCCATTGAGGACCATCTGCCGCACAGCCAATTAATATTCAATAGGCCTTCTGCTTGAGCTCATATTGCCTTTACCTGCTCTACTGAAGCTACTGATGAACGGATGCAGGCACAGAGATTCAGGCACATACTGCAGAAAGGTTGCTACTACATCCCTTCAGTCAGTTCTTAAGTGAAACTGGTGAAAATCTGCAGCATGGGCAGATTTGTCCTTGCATTAGACTGATGTTCAGGATACATTTTTATCAGCTCCTCTTCAAGAGTGAAGGAGCTTTAGGAGCTGTTATGTAATCTTTGGCCATCAGCAGCAGAGAGAGGCACAAACATACATGGCACGCTAGTGGAAAATCAATGACTATTTAGAAATAGCATGTATGAAGAGTAATGTATATGTGTTCGGCATATATGGATGAGTTATTGACAGCTGGTTATTTGGAACTCATGCAGTTATTTGACCCTCTGTGTTAAACTGCACTGATATTAGCCAATAAACCCATGACCTGTGACACTGAACAATAAAGTCAAAAAGAGGTGTGGACAAAAAATAAATAAATGAAACCCTAAGAAATGATATGACTGATATGAATTATAAAGTCCATAAGGATTTTTTACTCAAACATATTTCTTATTACATCCAGGGCATTTCAGAGCTTCGGAATTCAATACTGTTCAATAAATTCAATAAGTCATGGACAGTGAGATAAAAAAAGAGACATTTCTCCTTGAGATGGAAAAAAGGCAAGTAAAAATGAACCAACCTCTCTGAGCTCCTTCTCGCTTGACTAACCTTGAATGAAACCTCAGTTGAGAAGAGAAGCTATTTTCACTTACCTCATCGAAAGTGCCAATCCAGCAGACTCGTGTTCTTCTCGACACTGTCTGTTTTCACTTGCTGCTGTTTTCAAGCGGAGTTCACACAAAAAAATTACTGCCTAATTAGTGTTTCCCTTTTACATTTACACCTATGGCATGCTGCAGTGTGAGGGAAGCTTCAGCCCTAGCTGGTGCCATATATAGTGCAGCAGCACTTAACTGGAAAGAGGTGAGGAATTGAGTGTGAGTTTTGTGCAGTGCATCATTGATCCAGTTCACAATTTACACTTTCAAAGCAGAATTAATTACTTAGGGCAAGAAATCTGTAGTTCACATCCCCTTTTACAAAGGGTTGTTCAAGGCATTCTTGGTAAAAACAATAGTTACACATATAAATAGAACCACAACAGATCAAAGAACAATTTGAAAACTTATAGTTTATAGAATAGTTTTTTGAAGTTCAGCAGATGATCCTTTATATGGGTGCCATATACAATCTCTACAAAGTTACAATCTCTACAAATCTCTACACACTTATATTTATCATTGCATCAGTAATAATAATAATAATCATAATCATAATGACAAAAACAGCAACATTAATAATAACAATAACAACAACAATAATAATAATAACATATCATTATTATGATTATTATGACGATGATGATTATTATGATTATTATTATTATTATGATTATTATTATTATTATTATTATGATTATGATTATGATTATGATTATGATTATGATTATTATTATTATTATTATGATTATTATTACTGGATATCCCGGTCATCGACAGACCGAGTGACCCTCTTTTATGCAATCAGGCAGGAGGACCATACTGCACATTATTTTTTATATTCAGTATTTGCATAACTTGCATAACAAATGTCCTGATGATGGAAACTAGTAGTATAGAGGTCTTGAAAGAACTTTAGCACCAAAACTGTATTTTTTGGTTCTATATTAAAACTGTTCAAACAAAACTTTAAATGACAAAAAGTAACTTTATAGAGAAAGAAGAAAAAAAACATTTTCAACTGTTATTAATATAGAATTGAGAGCACTAGTTTTGGTCTCTTAATTAAGAATTTTTCTCATTAGCATTTTCACATTTTGTAAAATAAATTGCTTGAAAAATACGATTTTTGGCCATTCCTCCTGGGAAGGCGAAAGTGAAGGTAAAGTGAAGCGTGAATAGACCTGCTGGCAGCTGTGGTGGGTATCGGCCGTGGAGCAGTAGGCTATCTGATCTTTGTGTGAGATCAGTGATTTGAGTCTGTTTCACAGAAAAGAGCTATCAGGGCTGCCTTTGTGTAAAATGGATAGACGTCGCAAAAGAGATGATGTAGACTCTGGATTTCCCACAGTCCAGTGCCTCAGTGTACCACCTATTTACAGCAGCTCTCTTTGATCTATCACATAACTGGTGCAGAGTCTCAGAAGCTCCCCTCCTCACAGGCTTGACCTCTGACCTGCACAGCCTCGGCCTCCCTCTGTCTGCCGCTGTGTCCGTGGCGTCTTGGAAAACCATCAGCTGACAGATTTACTGGCCTAAGCATTAGCTCAACTCAGCAGAGGGTGCAGTCTCTTAGGGTTACACCCCCAGCCTGTTCAGCTTTGGATCGTGAGTAATTTACAGTAAGGGCACCTCTGTGAGCACAGCGCAGAATATATTGTTATTGTTCAAGGAGATATGAATCGGACAGCTGTCCAGGGCTAATTCATTGCTGCAAAGACGCCCTAATGACTCCGTTTGATGATATATGACAAAGACAGATTGAAGTCCTGTTTTAAAGACATCTGAGGAACTTGATTTTCTCTCCTGCTCCACACAGGCCAGATCTGTGAAAGTCATTCAAGCAGCAACTCTCAGAGCGTGCTTCTCAGCCTGTCCGACATCATTAGAAATGACTGAAAAGGGAAGAACAAAACATAAAGCACAAAATCCTGAGCCATAATCATTAGGAAATGATCTCTGGAAAATTTAAGTTTTAAGTTTTTTTTGTCAATCGGTAAACATATGATGTCCATGTGACACAATATAGTTTGTGACAATGTACAAATGTATAATATATGCTTATAGAAACACTTCATTTTAACATATAAAATCATTAATTTATCCCTTTACTAAGAATACCTGTCTTTAGGAAATGCCTCTCCAAAATGTAATACCAGCATTTATTTTGTTCATGTTTACTTCACCTTCACACATTTTCGGTTTAATCCAGTCAAATATCTTATCATAGCAGAGAACACTTATAACTGAAGTAAAAAAGTAATCATCTGCCATTTCTAAAATACTCATCCTTTGGTTAAGCTGTATATAAAATGCATTGTGCTGAGGCTTGGATTTCAGAATTGACAGTTCCAATTAAAATTCATAGGGGCTGGATTTGCCAAGCCAGTCTTTGTGGGAACAATAGGAAATTACTGTTTAATCCTATTAAGATAACACTGTGATTTTGGCCTGGTCTCTATCTGCCTCTCAACAGAGAGCCTGTGATAAATTGAATCTCCTCTGTGACAAGCACAGCCTCCAACTTCCCTCAAGTCATCATCAAACCACTGACCACACCACACATGCAACATTGTTATGATAGACCATTTATCGGATTTCCAAAATAAAATCATGTGTGAATGGAATCAGTTTAGCTAACAGCAGCGACGGATGGCATTAAAGGGCTTTGCCTGGCGGTGCTAAACGAAAATGGAAATTTGTTTCGTTGACATCTCTACCTTTTGTGATACTGTCAATATTACATAAAAACAACATGTCAGGCTTTAGCTGCTCCTCTATTTCCAGGAGGTTACAATAGGCTGGATTTCCCCTATGGCTACACAGGCAGAGATTGTTTTGCTGGCCTTTTGTCCCCACAATTGCTGTTCAACGCGAGAAGCCATTAACACATGTAGAAAACAACTCCAAGTGGTATACACTGCTTTTTTTTTTCAAACTGTTGTGTTAAAACAATCAGTGTTTCATTCACATAACCTCAGAATGTGATATAATAAATCTGCAACAGATTTAAAGAGTGTTCTGTTTGCACATGCAGGTCGGAAACAGGATATAGCAATTCAGTGACAGTGCTGAAAAGGAATTGGCACAAAATTTAGTGAAGCCACAATACGATCTCAGTGTTTGTGTAGACTTTTGTGCTATCACAGCAATTAATGCGGGAGAAACACATCAGCAGAATCCCAAGGTGGACTTTTCTTTCATTGTTCTACATTCAGCTCAATAAATCAGCTCAGTGCTGCTCGAAGCTCTGCTCTTCTGATCTCCAAGTCTCCATCACAATCTGCTCCATGAAACGCTGATGCAATTATGACCATCCTACCATCCTATAATTAAAAACCAACGGTACAATTTATCTTTCCTTCTAGAGGATAAATACAGGTTTTTCTACTTTTTTTGGCCCGGCAGTGTTGTGTACTCTAAAACAGATCCATGTGTAGATTGTGGATGCTGACGTGATTTCACTATGCAGCATTAGTTTGCTCGGAGAAGCGGTCAAACACACAGTCTGTGTGTTACCAAACATATTATCGAACAATGTAAAGTCAGCCGCGTGTTTATACAGAGAGCAGCAGGACTCTTATCATGGTCTGGAGGTTTCAGTGCTCCACTGCACCACCCCAGGAACCAGCTGTGGTCCATTACAACAGCAGTAGCCTAGATAACATGTTCTGTTTTACAGAAAGTAAAACAGATGTAATGCAAGTCAAACATACACTGCAAAGAATATTATCCAAAGCTATGCGGATTGCATACCTTGTCATTTCCCATTTTTACCCAGGGCTGGGGAAAAAGGAGAGAAGATCAAAGCTTTCCATATTGTGTATTGCCTTTATCCATACCTTTCTGTTTTCCCACTGTATAAATTTAAGGTCAAATTTGCGTGGCCTTTCTCACCTGTCACACTTTGTCACTGACTAAATCTGCACCTTAAGTCAACCAGGGAAAGAAACCGACCTCCCTCTGTAGAATACATTAACAACTTGAGCAACTCGGCTAAATGCCACCGGGGCCAAAATCTGCTGTGGCTTGGCGTGACTTATTGAAATGTAGTCCAGCATGAAATACCACCCACAATGCGTTTCCCTCTGTGCAGGACAGCTTCTGTTATTCTTCACAGAAAGCACTGTGTGACCACACTTATGCATCGTGGAGAGGAATGCACAATCAAGGATGGTCACTAATGGGACCCATCTAGCATGCAGGCTTGTGTGTGCATCTCTTTTTACGTGCAAGCTCATTTAGTGCATTGTTTACTCAGCCCTGGTCAAGCCGTGCCAGTGCTCAGCCACAGAGCCTTGGAGGGTCTGGGGGTTGGGGGGATTGGTTGGTGAGCTAATGCCACGGTGGAAATGATCTGGATCTTGGTGTCGTCCTGAATAGATTAAGGAATCCATCAGAGCAAATGGGGCCCGTTCTCTGTGGGCCTTGATGTGGGCAGATCTCAGCAGAACCCAGTTGACCTCCTCTGGGGCAGTCCTACCTCCTGTTTACCCACAACCTTGGCCTCTGCTGGCCATCAGCGCTGGGCTGACCTGCCAGCACCAGTTGACTTCTACCCAATTAAACCAATTTGTGTCAGGGAGCCGTGGTGATCTGTCAACATCCGGAATCAAAGCAGTGGGAGAGAACATCAGCTTGAGGAGAGTGCCCTGAAGCGTGTGAATGCCTAGGGAACAGCTAGGTTTCCTGCTGCTGAATGTTCTTCAGAAACTGGATGCACTGCCCAAAGAGCTCAAATCTATTCGGTATGTACACACAACATGATGGTTCTGTCATGTAATGGATTTTGAAGTTTTATTTGAGGAATTTGCTGTCACATTCCAAAATAATCACAACTAATTATGAAAGTAAGTCATAAACATAATGAAGTTCACAGAGGGAACAAGTGACAGAGTTGCAAGAAACAAATAATTCTTTAGTTAATAAGAGCAAGTCATAAGTTGGGTTCTAAATCCAGACTGAAGAAATGTTACATCCTGAACAAGTCAGCATGCATTTCTTTATCAATACTGAACACCAAAATAATAGAATCAATAATGATAATCCATCAGTGTTCTTCTTCTACTTCTTCTTGTTCTAACAACAACAACAACAATAATAGAAATAATAATAATAATAATAATAATAATAATAAATAATAACCATCCAAAACGACAAAATCAATTATACAAGTATTACTAGCTTTAAGTAATGTTAGTGCAATTATACTAAAAAGCTAAACATCTTTTTAAGCATACTACTGAACTTAAATAAACTCTTCAGCTGGAAAGTAATTGTCAGACATCCCATCAGAATATCTTTGGTTGTTAGATGATAAATGTGGCTGACAAGGAATTTAGCTTGTCAGTATTTTTTAGTGATGTCTATCTGGACAAGCAATACAGAGACTCACTTCAGTGACTTTTAATACATTGAAACAAATCATTATTGCAAACATACTCATATTTTCAAATAACAACACTAACTAACTAACCTGGTACATTAAATATTTCTCTTTTCAAGTTATAAAGGCTGAATCATTGGTTTTTAAGTCAAAGTCAAGCTGCGTGTCTTTTTGGTTTTGTCAAATTCGTGACTGCAAGCTCCTCCTTCTTTTTCATGATTTTCTTTCAACTGGAATGCTTTGAGAAAAAGCCTTCTCACTTATCAAGTCGTACACTACCTTGCCATGAATGTCTATATATCAACCCCAACATGAGTCCATTCACCAGCAATTGACTCCCTCTGAGCTGTGCACTGCTGTCTCAACATCTCTTATTTCCTAAATCCAGCAGACACACGAACGAACAGCCGAGGCCTCAGCCAAGCATTTTATTCTTAACCAGTTTGCCAGTGGAAAAACATCAATAAAGAGTAGCGCATAATCCCAGTTGTTTATATCTTAAGGGAAACAATCGTTTACAGGGCTACAGGATCACTTTGTCATGATGATAAAGCACTCAGGTGCTGTGTAAATGCTGGGCTGTACAATGGCCTCTGCTGACTGATGAGAAAACCCACAACTGTAATTTAAAAGACCTGGGCTGATGCCGGGCTTCTAATGGAGGGAATACTTAGTCATTTGAATGGAGCAGAGGAGCAAATGGAACAGTAAAGGTGTGAAAGTCCTGTTCAGGTGGAGGCACCGTGAGTGGATATCAGTGCTGCATAGTGGGGAGATATATCAAACTGCCAGGTGATAAAGAGACCGCAGCTAAGTAATTTTTCATAGAGGGCCGTTGCTTAGAATTAAGAAACTGGGCACATTACAGTGAAAAATGAATGGGTTTTGGTTGGGCTTCATCTGAAAAGAGGTAAGTTTGGCCTGGAATTATATAAAAAACCTATAGGAAAGAGAAGAGAAAGTGCATTTTAGTGTTCAGAGAACTGCACATATTGTTAAAAATATTGTTAAAAATAATAGCCACTATATTATAAAGATGTATTTGTAGGGTTTGCCCATTTCCCTTTAGTATGAATAATATTTTCAAATTTCCTTTATAAGTCCATCTGTTTTTAATCACTTTGCAGTGCAAAAAGGACCAAGTATCTACACAGTAGCCAAAGACTCTGTAATGTTTAGTGCATTTTACATTGACTCATAGTCCTATAATATTCCCTATATATTTATGCAGTACTAAAATATAACTACTTTATTGTTCAATAAGTGATAGTTTAAGATGATACCATCGTATTCAGTTGTAAAGATGTCAGGTTTTCTATACGTCTCATACAAATTAAATCACTTATGGGTTCCTATAACCACACAGCCATTCTTTAACCGCAAGGCTAGAGTCCAAATGTGCGAGAGGAAACTGAGCATGTGCAGGACAGCAGGCAGAGCATTTCAGCTTGCGCTTAAAATAAAGAGAAAGACATTCTCATTTCAAGGACATATTAATACATGCACATAAATCTGCAAATATATCACTTCACAATTTCTTTTTGAGTGCTCAAAGTGATATGACAACCTAGTCTGGCAATATTTGATTGCCAGTTTTAGGAATCTGGGTATTTATTTCATGCAATATGTCAAGAAAAACAACAACAAAATGGCATTTACTGTTTACTGAGAGCTGACTTCAGATCCTGTAAACACATAGGGTACTGTGACTATTACTGGCAATCCTTCCAGAAATGCTGTTCCTGTTTAACTGGCTTAATTATGCTGCATTGCTCAACTGTATCGCTGCAGAACAAAATCCGCTGCAGTTATTAACTAAATGATGGTTAATACTGGGTGTCTTATGAAGAGCAGATTGCATGACCTACGAAGATGTTTCCAGCAGAAACCAAGTCTCTCTCTTTCTCTTCTCCCGCTCTCCCTTTATCCTCTCGTCAGTCTCCTCTTGTTTGGGCTCTGCTTGGCTTTGTTTATGACAGAGCTCTTCTGCTGTCCATACTGAACAATGGCCAGTTGCTCAGCTTATCAGAAACACCTGTCCCGTTTGAGGCCGCTGAATGAAAGCTCTGTTCAAGCTCTCCGCTCACTCAGTCTTAGGCGCAGATCCTCCGCTGCGTTCTCCATTGTTCTGACTGACACCAGGGTCAGGCAAGCATGAAAACGTCTGGCTAAGGTTTACTATCTTCAGTGAGGAAGCACCCATAGTATGTGACTATGTAACATCAAAGCAACAATGCATCCATATGAAACATAAATCAAACATATCCTTCTGATCTATCGCTAACATTAGTTTCTTGTTTTAATTATGCTGCTTCAAGCAATAACATTCAAAGGGCGGCAGCAGAACCAATACACTGGATGAACATGCTGCTGAAACATCTACCAGATGAACAAACAAATGGGATCTGCTTTTTCTGAACATGTTTGCTTTGGACAAAATTACAGTCTAATTAACAGGCGTGTCAACACAGACTAATGAATGTCTTCTTTTATCTAGAGTACGCAAGTCTGCCAAATTAGTAGTGTTTACACAAACTTTTGTCCTATACTTCCTTAACTGATTTTATTTGAAAAGCCTAATACGCCACAAAATACAGACGATGCAATAAAGTGGAACAAATGACACAACAAGAAATGGCCTTAGAAACTCTCTCAGATGTTAATTCTGCTATTACAAAGCCTAGATACTAGATCCATTTGTGGATTATCAAGTCTGTAAACATTTACCACAGAGGCATAAGCCATATGAACACAAAAAGGAACAAAGTATGACTAGACTCATTAAAGTGACTAGGAAAAAATGACTGTGCAGAATACCCCATGCACACACACCTCAGAAAGGAGTATAATGCTCCATTCTAGTGATTTCTAAATGATTACATAAAGAACATCCAAAGAAAACTGTACACGTTGTTTAAAACGAGGGTGCACAAAATCATTCATTCATTCACTTGGCTAGACTTTTTTTTCCAAAGTGACTTGCTCACTCTGGAATCAATCTTTCAGTTGAAAGCAAACAGCAAGTTCCAAAGGTAAGAATTTTGTCTACATCAGGATCAGGCCTGTCTAAATTGAAAAGACATCTGCTACTTCATGCCATAGAAGTAGAAGGAAAACATCTGCATGCTGAAGTGTGCCAGGATTACATTTACATTGTCTAGCAGTTACTGGCAGTCCAGCAATTAGACTATGCTGCTATATCCAAAAGTGATTAGGGACTCAAATGCTAATGATTTTTACATGAATCTGGTGGTAATAATAATACATTTATTTTCTTTAAATACCCTTCATTATTAACATTTTTGAAGGGAGATCAATCAGGAGTGACACAGTAAATAAATAAAGACCACTGACTTAATCCAGTGTCCAAAAACAGCCTTGTTTATTTCTGTTTGTCTGATCCACTCTCTGCTACTCTGGTACTCTCTTGCTCTTTGGAATAAATGAGCTTTAGTATGCAGGTGCAGAAGTGCTGGCTCTATGGAGTGAGTGCTAGTATTCGCTACCCTCTTAGTTGCCATCTCTCTCTCTCATCTTACTGTGTGTGTGAGAGAGCAGACGCAAGCATAGGAGCTCACACGCTAATCAGTCACACAACACCTTGGAGAAAGACTTCCATCTTCAGGCCTTCGGAGTGACACTGTAGACCCGGGTGGTCTGTAGACGTGAGGACGCTGGAGCTGTGTTTTGGTGGTAATAGCTCAAAGTGGGAAGTTAATGTATACTGCAGGATTCCTGCTGGAGAAACCAGAAACCTCTGTCAAAGTCACACTAAGCCGCAGGCTCATATTCCAAACGTAAACTCACATCAAGGGTGAATTGGCCCGGAATTTCCTGTGTCTTCCAAACTGAAAAACAGCACAATGGAAAAGAAGTAGACTCGACCTTAATAAGATCAAGAAGATAAATTCCAAATGCTTCTCTAAAGGGCAGTGTTGTTTTAAATGCAGAGGGACAATCTAGGCATGTGATCGAGGCCTAAACCCAGATCCTGAGCCGTAAGGCGTGTGCTTTAAAAACCCTGTAAACAAAATGGAATTCATACACGGCGCAAAAAGCTCAAGGCAGTTCTTTCAAAGAATGTATCCAGTTTTACGATTGGTTACACTCTAAACCGAATTGACAAACAGAGGATATGATTACAGCGTCAATACCTGCTGTACAGACCATTTGACTTGTTTACATCTTGCGTGAGCGAAGCCTCAAAAACAGTGGTTGTGTTCCAGGCCTGTTTCGCTGCAGTGTTAGTGTTTTAAGAGGGCTCAGATGTGCTTTTGAGCAAAATTTGAGGCCCACACACTGAAGCAATAATGCGTTACAAATTAAAGCCACTGCCAGATCAGATTAGATGGACCTAACATTAAATTGGGATGGTTTAGGATTGCCTTTGTCTAAATATAAAGTCACAGTTGATGAAGTATGCAGTCTATGACTGATAGGAAGCTTAGGTTAGATTAGGCATTGTGACTGGAGCATAATATTAAGAGATCTAGAATTATGTAAACTATGAATACTAACATATGTCTGCAAACCATGATTCCATTTCAGTAATTCACTCTGAGCTTGTTTGGCAGGATGTTTACCAACATGTTTAAGCAATCACAGACTTTAAATATGAACATGGCAATACACTATTTTTATGATTTCTGTGCTGTTATGACAATGACGGCTTCGGGTTTGCCTGAGGAATCCAATCAAGTTTGTACAACCAATGTGCCAGGACTGACCAATTACCAACACTGATAACACTCAATTCATATTAGGATTCCCTACTGGAAATCATGTATCAATTACTTTAGAGTCTGTTGTTGATAAATAATACATATGCTTGTTTTAATATGGTGCTTTTGTTCTTCAAACACTGTAGTCCGATGCTGGCAACTTGCATGCAGAGAAGGAAGGAAAAAAGCAGCAAGGCGCACCTCAAAGTGGAGTCAGGGATATTGTAGCTGAGTGGACCAAGCTCACTCTTATGTCAACATTTTCCATAGGCTGAAGTGTTAGTGGACCATCACATAATTAGTACTGTAATAGCCATACCTCCTTTCAAAGAGAAAGAGGCAGCATGCTCTGTTTGTTTGAAAGACTCTGCCAAAATAGTCCCCAGATCATCCATGAGAAAGAAACATCTCACTTTAGATAAGTGTCTCTGTAGTGAGTCATAGAAAGAGAATCTGACTGTTGCTGCTGAAAAAAGGAAACAAACAATTCCCCTTATTCTGTCCCCAGCTCTCCCTGCTGAGTTCGACACTGTCATCACTATCCACACCATTTAAAAAGTGTATTTTAACAGATGAACATATACAAGAGGAGACAGTGCATCAGTTCACTCTTCTGTCTTATCTGTGTTTGCATTCAAGCCCAGAGAGGGTTGGGGTTTCAATCCCAACTGCTAGTGTCACCGCTGAGGTACCCTTGAGCAAGGTACCATCCCCACACTGCTCCCTGGGCGCCTCATTGGCAGCAGCCCACTGCTTCACTTGGTGAATGGGTTAAACGCAGAGAAATCATTTCACTGTGTGTTGTACTTGTATGACAATGCATGTGACAAATAAAGAATATCTTAATCTTAATCTTAAAATGTTATTGAGGTTGTAATTTGTTCAATTGTTGAGATGATATGACCCATTTAAGGACTTCTGAAAATAAAAGGTTAAAAAGGGCAATAAAATGACTTTATCCAGTCCTGTCCAGGTTGGACCGGCATTGTTTTTTCTGCCTATGACATTAATAGGAAATGGAGAGTCTTTATCATTTCCCATTTGGAAATGAGCTGCGTCCTGTTCGAATGCCGCAACATGCTTGTAAAAGACCTCCAGTCCATGCACACTGTCCCTATAAAGTTCCCTGTGATCTGAGCACTTCTAACAGTGTTTGACAATCACCGGCACTTGCAAGGGAGTCACTGCCAGAATGGAAAGAGCCAGTAATTGTAAATGTCAGGCAGAATTAAGAGGGGAATAAATAGCTTTACCTTGGTGCAGCAGATCAACAAAGCAAGAAAAGGGGGAAAACACCCACTCTTCCCAATGGGAGGCCTTTGTGCAGCGTTGTACTCTGAATGAGGAGGCCCTGTTGTGACAGGCCCTAATTGGGGAAACATGTTCCATTTAATAAACAATAGCATGATGAGTGATTTATGATTTGTGAATCACTGTGTTATCAACATAAACTATGTTGCATCCCTGAGTACACCCATAAACAAGTGGCCTCTGTTTCCTATTAATTTTAAACAGAGTTATTTAAAGTATTTACTCATTAATTATGGTGCATGCCATTCTTTATAATGATGGGGATTCTGAGGACACAAACCAAACATGGGCTGATTGTTGCTGAGGATTCTTCATTGAAACAAGCTTTTGACCTAAGAATTGAGTTAAAACCCAATGTTCCCATGTTATAATTTTTAGTTCTAGAGATTTTTTCATTGCAAACCTTTGTAAAATGTAAATCTTGTTTTGAATAGAATCAAATGATTTGGAAAGCACAGAGGATTTATTCTAAAAAGATTGATTTGAAATCAGTCCAGAAGTGAGATTAGGGAAGTATAATTTCCACAGAATTAGTGTTTTTGAGGTTGGGACTGGGTTTCATGGTGTAGGGATGGAAAGGATTGGTCATGTCTGAACAGTATGGAAACATTCTGTACACAGAGAGAGGGGTGGATCCAGCTAATGAGAGAAAATAAATTAGTGCAAAAAAAAAAACACAACTGCATTCTTACAATTTTAAGATTTGTGGATTTGGAAGCCATCAAGAATGCAAAGCAATAAAAAATAAAAGCTGGCTTATAGCTGAGGCTGCTAGAAGGGCTGTGTCTGTGGGCCTGAGGTCAGAGCAGTCGTAGCCTCATGTTGTTTTATAAGTGAGTTATGGCAGATTCCTCCTGCTTTCTCTCAGGCTGGTTAAAGATTGGGCTCTTGTGGGCTCTCCTCCCAGCATGCTGCTTCCAGGCGGCTCTGTGGCTTCTTTGTCTGCTGACCGTTGGAGCCCACGGGAAGCTCAACCACCCCATGCCCCTGGTGTCCAGATGTTACCCTGACTCTTCCTTGTCCCCTGCATACCAGCTTAGTGTGTTCTAACAGTGCTTCACTGGAACTTCAAAAATACTTCATCACATTTGTAAACATAAAATCATGAAAATTGATTGTGCATGTATCGCCACAGATCCAAAAACAGAAGAACGGAAGGTCTAAAAGTGAACCATATGAGCAAACATAATTGATAACATGTCTGTTAACAGCATGTCTGATTATGTAGTGTTACTGATTTGGCAAAGAGAAAGCAACCCATGAGTAACTGATCCAACCTGGAGGTCAGAGTGGAGGATCTGAGAGATCATAACAGCAGCAGTCAGAAACGAGAACTCAGCAGGTGCCCAGTGCGTATCATAAAAGTCACAGGCAAAGTTGATGGCTGTTAGGAGTCTGTAAATCTTCAGTATGGGCAATTTAATGGCTTTTGATCTGTGGCAGTGCTGTATGAAATATATGTCCAATATGAGATCAGAGATGGGGAATGAGGAGGCATGCTTCTGTGGACTCACAGCTCTAAGGCCTGGCTGAAATGAAATATCATAATTAGGAGTCCACGCCAAGAGACAAGCCCAAGCTGTGATTGTAGACTCCACATGAAGAGCAGCCCTTCCAAATCACTGAGAGCTTATCAGTGTGAAGAGTGAAGAGGCGAAGCATGACAGACTTACCACACACCCAGCTGTTCTGTCCTGAACTGGTTAACTCTATGACTCAGACAACTCCAGAATCACAGTAAAGACAAACCCCACAAGATGTTAACTGACCATCTGCCACGCTTAAATGAACTTGCAATGAGTTATTCTTGTGATTCAGCTTTGACTTTGATCCCATTGAGTTTATGTCTGCAAGAGCACTGCCAACAGATTGATGATGTCATGCGCCTCGCTACAGTTCTCTGAGCTGCAGGATGTCTGGTTTCAGGCGTGGAAATGGAAAGCGACTGTTTTTCATCCGTACCAAATGTTTGGAATCTAGTCATTGTACCCGATTGGGTTCTACTTGTCCCACTTTACATGACACAGCATAATCTCCCCATTAACTGGCCACAACCTCTCACAAGTACAAAAACCAGGAAGCTTGAAGTACGTCCCATCTAAACATGTTAAGTCTTTAAAAGGAATGAAGATTTAGTTTAAAGCCTTGGATTTAAAGTAGGGGTTTGTGGATTGTGGCAGAAATGTCTTCAGACATTTCTGGAAGAACAATCTGCCAAAGACACAAATTAGTTATGTTAAAAGTGCCACAAAAATGCAGTATTAATTCTTAGAATGCCCTGCTGTGAATGTCAGTACCTTGAGATTTGTATGAAATGGAGATGGAGAGAAAAGATTCAATCTTTCTTCATCCGTGGAGAGGAAAAACACCGTAGTGAGGTATTTGTGATGATAATTTTCCTCTCTCGCATCCGACAGATCATTTGTTACACAGACAGGAACAGAGGAGCGCGTTTAATCCCTGGACCTGTTTCGCACTTGGAGTGACATTGAGTGTTCCCTGGGTTGGCGAGGGAGATTGACGAGCGAGTGCAGCCAGTGGTACTACAGAGACTACGGCCTTTGCAAACTCCTTAACCATCATCCATCCTGGCATGGATGCATACACACCCACACGCAAATTCCGTGAGTATGACAAACGCTGAGACCATACTGTTTCAGCCTTTCGGGGCGTTCAGTCAAGCGTGTCATCAGCAGAAAGATTACATACAGTACATACAGTACTTTAACTCTGAAGACGCTCCTCATTAGTGTGATTGAACATCAGCTATAAACAGCAGAGAAGGTGCAGCAGAGAGCAGTACACCTCTTGTACTTCTTCTTCTTGTGCATCTTCAGGGACAAGAGAGCTGAATAACAGCCTTGAAATGATTAACACATGCCATCTCCAGCTTTATCACTGACCCACGACCCCTCTGAGGAAGTGACTTGTGCGGATGTCAAGCTCAGCGCTGAGGCTGCCAGAGTGAAGGCTTATGGCTTTGCAAGGTGTTTGTCCTGCTTTGTGCTGCAGCTGCAAACAGCTGGAGACTTTTTAAAGGCTTCAAGAGAGGACCTGGTGTGTCTCTGGGTATTTTCTGAAGGAAACTCAGCATTCTTGTGTGTCATATTTGTCATCTGATCCATTGCATGGATCCATTTGAACAGTGGTCTAGCTGTCATTTTGAACTTCAGGTTCACCCGATTCCACTTAAACTCACCAATCTCATTTTGCACTATAAAGGTAAAATCAATTTTTTGACAGAACAAAGTTACTGCATTTTTTATGGGTCTATTAATGATGTTTACCTGGTTTACATATCAAAAATTGTTGTATTTCTTTTCAAATGTATCTCTTAATTAAACAGGCTTTTGTGTTCCAGTGTCTTAAAGATTCATATTAGAAAATGACCTCTGCTCTGATCAGCTGCCTTGTATTGTTCCTTAGTCAAAAAGCAGTCCAGTCTGAACACTTCTTATATGTCAGCGTGAATGGAAAGGTTAACATTCATTAGCCTGAATAGGCAGATGTATGTATATAGGTTAGGTTTTCTTACATCTCAAAAACAGTGAATTTGAAAAAAGCTTTACTTAAAAGTATGTCTTTCCTTTTGAACACCATCATGGTCCTTATTGTCAAATTTTAATAACAATTGAAATAATAATAATAAGTGTAAAATGACCATTCTGTCATCTGTGAACACACCACAGCCCACAATGTGAACAGCACAAAAGTCTTCCTCTACATTTAACCCATTCACCGAGAGAAGCAGCGGGCAGCCAGGAACACAGCGTCCGGGGAGCAGTGTGGGGATGGTATCTTGCTCAAATGTACCTCAGAGCTGCTTAGCAGTCTTGGGAATCGAACCCACAACTTCCTGATCACCGGCTGCCCTAATTTGATGACAATAAACCCAGAAACAATTCAAAGAGTTCCCCATCCTGCTCCATGTGACATATTGACAAGTTCCTAGAAAAATGTACATGGGTTCACAGATCCTCTCTGGTCAAAGTCACATATGTCAGTTTAGAAACGTGTGACAGGTTTTATTTCTTTTATGCTTTGGTTTTCTTCATGTTTTTTCTTTTGCAAGTATTCAGTCTTGAGTCCAGATTGAGTCCTTTAGGGGCGATTCTAAGTCAAGTTCCGTGTCAGTCAACATACTACTGTAATTGAGTCATTGACTCAAATCTCCCTCACTGTATCACAGTCAGATATGGCTGCACTGTGAGTTTACGACTACTAATATCTTGGGATATTAGGCTTAAACAATGCATGTTTTTATTCAAGGTCTACATATATTTATTCCACTAGATCAAGCTATGGTAGGTCGTTGTGTCCTTAAGGTCATTACAGACTTTCTATTGGCTTGGCTTCATCTGTTTGCACATTTTCTAAATCACTCTTCTATAGAGACTCCCCTGTTTATTAAAGCTCAGTATGTGAACGTAACTGTAATCTTTTTTGAAAATCCACAGGGCACAAACCTTAGCAGGCATCCTTGTTTTCATTACTGTTTTACTTGAGAGCAGGAGCTTCTCCAGCCTTTGGTACACACACTGTGTGTTCCCATCATCACCAGAGCCCAGGAGGACTCTCACAATGCAGTTATGTCTGGGGTACCACATAAGGCAGCCCACCTCACAATGTGCCAGGTGAAATTGGTGTTGTTCCCTCTGCATGGCAACATCATCATCGTACACTACACTCCTGTGGCCTTGTTATGTGGGACGGATGCGGTGGGTAAGCCTCAGTACCTGTCGCCCAGTTTTACGTCTCACTTCACAGGAGCTTTGTGAGAGCAGTGGGGGCCATTACATCACCACAAGAACAAATTGAGGAGCATCCTACACACTTTCTTCATTTCTCCTCCGCTGATGGGGGGGTGATGGCGTGAGCTCCACTCTTCCTGTGGCTGTGAACTTCCTGCACATCTGTCCCTCCACATCTGCTTGCTCTCGCGCTCTGTGGGTAGAGCAGCTTTCCCATCACTCTTTTCACAGACAGCCAGGTCTGTCAGCTCTGGAAACCTTAAAGATCAGTTGCATTAAAATCACACAATAAATCTGGCTCCTAACTATGTATGGGAGGATATGAAGTGTCTTGTAGAAGAAGGGCTGCAACATGGCCTTTTTCGACCATCTGTTATATCCTGAGGACACAAAGCACTGAATATAGAAACCACATGTATGATGCAACAATCATAAAACAAACAGTGCTAAAGGGTGCTTGCTTTCAGGTAAGAGTAACATTCAAATGAAGAAAGTCCAGTCGTGATTTGATCAGTCTACCACAGATCACATTTAATGTGCAATCTAAAATGATCTGGATTTATTTTCAGTGTGATTCTGTGATTCTTTAGGTCATTCTACAAAAAACGACATTATCTGAAATGTGGCAAGTAAACTGACCTAAAATATTTCCAATATCCATTATTTCTCACACTCAATTTTATAAGACTATTATAATGATATTATAATATTGCAGTTTGAACACATGCACAGTATAGAACATTAAATATGTTTTAAACATAAAATATCGAATGAAACCTGTTCTTACTTTAAAGCATTTAATAATCTATTTCTATTGTAATTTAAATAATCTTGAAACAACCCAAATTGTAATTTCTTGAAAAAAGCTAAATCATTGTCAATGTAATTTTTGTTATAAATTCTACATGGAAAATATAGGACATAAGACATAGGACATGTACATTAAAAACAGGAGATATATTGAATAGAACAATTTCACTTGCCAAATTAGATTGTTTGCAGTGTGCATTTCCATGGACCAAAATGTATTCATGAAACCAAAGAAAATGTAAAATAATTTAAAAAAGTGCTAAATAGTTCATTATATATATATATATGTATCATATTTTATATATATATATTTTTATGTATGCACTTTTTTTAAATTTCTGTAATAATAGTAAACAGTATTTTAAACTATACCAAGAGCTTCAAACTGTTTCACAACTAAAATTAAAATTACATTTTTTTTAACCTTATATTCTTATTTCTTCCCTTCAGTTAATAAAAAAGGACAGTTATATCTAATGATAAGAAATGCAGATGTGTTATGATTTCAATGTTTCAATTTTTTTGAACATGGTATATTTGCCAATCAAGCACAACACAAAGAAACAATAACAAAAAAACCTTAATAATGCTTGGGAAAGTCTGCATTCTGTTTTGAGAGGTTTCTTGTTGTTGGGGATTTATGATGCACAAAATCTCTTGCAGTAATGTGTCTTGCTGACCACCATGATACACTCGCACAGAAAATATACATCTAACTCATTAGAATCTTGCATGTTTGTATGTGAACATATGGCTTTATTTCCAAGACTTCTCCCAGTGAAATTACAGATTACATATATATATAACAGATGCTAGGATCTGCAAGAAACTTTTTGTCAGGCTGAAACACTGAAACATAACCCAGTTTTTTTTAAAAATACTTTTCAGACTGAATCGAGACAGAAGTCTTTATTCAAGAATATCAACATCAGCACAACTGTAGTTTCACTTTGCCCCGAGGCCAAGCCTCTGAGTCCTCTCACCTGGTAAAGAAGGTAGTTGAGAGTTAGTTTGATCCTTGGCTCAGATAAGACTGAGCCTCTCTATTCCGTCTTGTCCTGAGGGAACACAGCACGGCTGTTCTTCACATGATGCCCAACATTAAAAAGAACACGTTCTCTTAACAGTAGGTGACTAATACGTTTATTAAAATGGATGTCCCAGTGCAAGGCCTACACATAACCACCAGCTGATGCTGCAGAGGCCTGGGTCTCTACAGCAGTGTGTGTTGGACACAGAGAGACTGGTCAAATAAAGCCACTGAGACGCAATCCTCTCCATATTCCTTCTTTAGAAAATATTTTCCGACAGTTTATTATAAAAATATAAATGTCTCCACTACAAATCATTTTACATTAGTAGACAAGGCCATCTACATTTGCACACCCACCCACACCCACACGCGCACACCGGTCTAAAGAAAGAGTGGGGGAGGATGGAGGGGGCAAAACAGTATTGCTCTTTAGAAGTCATGTCTCAGAAAGTAAAATACAAAACACTGATAATGTCATCACGTAACCATGTCATAACTTACTGTATGCTACAGACAAAAACATTCAAATTGGCACGGTGTATTGTTTGTTATCAAATAAATAGGTCATTACCGATGCTTTTTTTTAATGTAAAAAACAATTATGATACAAAATAACATAAAATATAATACAAAGGAGTTTTTTTGCTCTTTTAAAGTTTGCACACATTTTTCTTTCATTCTTTTATACATACAAACATTTGTACAAAGGGATGGCCGGGTAATTGACAGTACCTCTAGGTTCACCATTGCTATTATTACAGGTCCTGTTTACATATGTACATGCTAATAGCTGAGAGAGCAGCAACATTTACAGGCAGATTGAAGAGGAATATAGGAAGAGCTCAAATGTTCCTTCGTGAAGTGATGGATTTTCGAGAGCGCCACTCTCTGCATGGGCAAAATTCATGATGTTTCATGATGTGCCTAACATTGCTCTAGGAACAAAACCTTGTATCTCCAAAAAGTTTGCTTCACAGAGAATTGAAGTAAATGTTTAAAAAGATATTTTGCCAGTATAGTTGGACCACTTTTTATCAGCCCATTCACTGGAATTTTAGAACAGTGTAAAGGGAGGCTGGAGCTTCAAATTTAGCAAAAATAAATGAAGAATAACAGAACTGGGATACAAGGTTTTCATTCCAACAGCGACTGTAAGCCGTATCATGACGCACTAATGAAATGTTCAAAAATGCCAGTGACAGTTATTAGAATATATGACTAAGCATCTACTACTTCACCATCTGTTGGAAGCCAAAAACAAATCAGTGATCAATAGCATAGAGCCTTAATCTGAAGTAGTCGGTTGCATGGCATTCTCTTCTCTCTTTTGCTTCATACAGACTGAACGAGGACTGTGCATCCTGAGCTTTTGCAATAACAATATATTACTTGACACTGTCTCTAAAGCACTTCTCCCATAGACCTTACTGCCATTTAAAGACTTTTTAAAAAGGACCGGACAGGTTGCAGGAAATTATAGGCTATGTTCTTCACAGAAGTCCTTTATTTCACCTGCCACAAGCTTCCTCCTTTACAGTCAGAATGTTATCCTGATCTACTCTCTCACACTGACTGGACATATGCAGATGTTACCAACATGTCTGACCATGTTTCAGAGTTAGTACGGTAAATTATTATTTCACAACAGTTTCTTTAAGCGATCTCTGAATGCTGCTCAGAAATCTAGGAATATAGTTTACAATTGCATTGATTTTTCAAGTTCACTTTTGGTTAATATACATCAGGAGTTTTCTCAACAGAAGAAAAAAGTGCCTGCTTTACTTTTAAAGTGGCATAAACCTTTCAATAATGTAGCGAGTTTACTGTGTTCGTGTTGACTCTCAATGTTTCAGATGTGACTCTTTGATATGCCTGTTCTCTTATAGATTAATTGTTAATCAAACACTCTGTCCATTGTGTCAGATCCTCAGAAGCATTAGTAAATTGCGGGAACATCAATCTTGTCTTTATCGGACAGTCCCGCTTTTATGGGCGACTGTGGTGAAGTTTACTGGAATCCGTTTCCCAATTTCTCTTGTTCTCTAGTGAAATCTGGAAATTAAAGGGGGCTCTCACATATTGGCAGGCTGTTCGTCTCTTGTCAGCCCAGACACACCCAATCCAGCATGACCACAGTTAGAGCAGTGATTCGTGAGGATGGAAGAGGCCTTGAGCTTGAGTTCATTTCTCTCTGAAAGATCTGCCTTCCAACAATGTGAGCTGCTGCTTTTTTAAAAATTATTTTTCTAAAGGCATCTCACCTCTCCTCTGTCATACATTAAGAGCTTTCAGTTATATCCACTTGGAGGAAACTGACCTGGTTCCTGACGGCTCCATCTTGCTCTTTGCACAGTACTTGACTGTTTCGTTGCATATGGAGATCTGACAGGAGCATAGACTCTGACCCAGAGTCACACCCATTCTTCTTTTCTACATAAGGCAACACGTCAATAGCCTGGGAGCCCGGGAGCCTGGGAGGCACACTGTCTGCTTGAGCACCATAATGGTTGCTGGAAAGACAGCCATACTCCAGGAATGACGTTCTACTATTCACCAATTGTAGTTTCTGCTTCCAACTTTTGTCTAATACGTAATTCCTGTCTGTTAAAGCCAAAAGCAGCAACAGTCTCCTCTATGTATGTTTTTCCTCTTTCTCACCCCTCCCTTTTTATTCCTTGACTTATCTATGCTTTTTTTTTTTTTTACACGGGAACTGGGCCGTTCTTCGTGTGAGTTTCAAGTGCTTTGATGCTGCTCACAATCTTCTTCTGAGGTCCAACAATCGTTACGCCAACCTTCTTGAAGTCCCTGGGAGATGAAGGAAAGGGAGAGAAAGTGTGTAAGTGGTGCAGCAGTCACTGAATGACATATGGTGACAGTAATGACAAGCCCTCAGCACTGCTCCGCCTCTACCCTCCTCCAGCAAGCCTCCGCTGTCAATCACAGAGGCTGGAGTATCCCAGAAGGACAGTGTACTGCCACAGCTGTACAGTTGGCTGAGGAGCAGTCATGTCCATGGACATCATGGACCATAAAATTCTGAATTCATGGATTCGTAGGTTGATGAAACATGGGAGCTGCTGCTCCACAGATTCAGAAGCACAACATAACACAAATACAGTTCATCTGCCTTGATTTTGAGGGGAGCAGCACCTGACAGACCAACATTTTTTCATTTTCTTCATTAGTTCCATGCAGCAGAGGACGCAAGCTTAAATTATCACCACATACCGAATCTACAAACTCACCATATGGAAATATGGTAGAAATGATTCACCCCATGCACACAAACTAATGTTAGACAGTCACTGTATATTTGTGGTAAGAAACACTTGGAAACAAGGTGGCATAAACAAATTAGTACAGTATTGGGCAGAAAGAATTTGGCCAGATTTTGGGCACATGGTGCAAAAACATTGCAAGGCTTTGTGAATTTGGACATTATAAAAGCATATTAGTACAAGCAGATCTAGGTTAGAATTTGCTTAGAACTGTTCATATGCGCTCTGTTAGACAGATCTATTAGCATGTGTAGTCAAAGCCTTGTAGGGTCTTCAGAATAAACAGCAGTGCAAGCAGAGGATTTAGGAGGGAGTCAGCACACAGTGAACCACGATCGAAACCCACCATCTAGTCTTTAAGGCCTAAAGGGTTGTAATTCCCATGGACGGCTCCCACTCAGGACAAGTGGCTGCAGGCCTAACCTCAGCCAGGCAGATTCTATGGATAAAGCAAACCTTTAGAGAAGCCCTCAGACTGACTGGCCTAGACGCATCTGATGCCTCAACAAGCAACTGCACATATGACAACAGTGGTTTTAATAGCATCCAGTAGGAACAATAAAAAAAGTTCTTTAAAAAGGTTCTTTAAGTGAACTACTGACAAATAATAAACAAATTCATCTCCATATTGTAAAAGACTAGTACTAATAATACAATCTGGTACTGACTAGGAACGAAAATACAATATACAGGATGAAACAGAATGATAAGCTATTGTTTCTAAACTGCAAAAAGTTGACTGCCATTATTCATTATATAACTTATCAACATTTCTCAATAAAAAGACAACCTAATGAGCTGTTTGGACAGGAAACAGCACAAAGGGCACAGTAGTGCTTAGGAAACACACATACATTCACACATTAATCTGCTCCTACAGCAGACAGGGGTGATATTTAAGAATAATGTCTGAAGATTATGGCAATTACTCTTTCACTCTGCAGTCCATAAGTAATTGTGCAATGACACAGTTGTTGCTTTTGGTCTGTACACCAGCACATTGGATTTGCAATGAAGCAATGACTGTCAGCTTCGAGGTTTTATACAGCCATACTGGCTCAAAAATGTAGGAATTACAGTCATTATGTTATATAGACAATAGTCCGCTTGACTGTTTCTTGGTTATGTGATAATTGCATGATTATTCCATGAACAAGAGAGTTAACACAAAGTCCAGAGATGGTTCTAGACGTGGCATATGGAGCTTTTTCCTGTTGTTTCTCAACATGAAGACCAAAAAAGTGCCAATGCCAAAAAAGCAGGCCATCATGAGGTTGAAAAATCAAAATAAACCAATCTGAGTCAGTCAAACATTAGGTTTTTCAAATTCATTTGTTTTATATATTGTTATGAAGCAAAAACACTGGTGAGCTTAACAATAGCAAACAATTTGGTAGACCAAGGAAGACCACTAGATTGGATGACTGAATGCTTTCAATCATGAAGAAAGACTACTGAACAGATAAAGAGCATTCTCCAGGCCTAGGCATAGATGTGTCAATGCTAACATAAACAGAAGATTGCTCCAGCATAGCCCACAGGATTTAGCACATGATGCAAACCACGGGTAAGCCTCATGAACAGAAAGGCCATAGAAAGGTTACCGTTTGCTAAAAAGTACATGAAGTAAAACAAACTGTAGGAGTCTGAGAAAAGACAATCCTATGCACAGATGAAATGAACATTAACCAGTGCCAAAGTGTCTAAAGAGGGAGACTGTAAAGAAAAAAAAATGCAATGGTTAATGAGCCAGACCATACCAGCATGTTTGCCCAATATACATAGAAATACATTGAAATCAAAGCGGATATTCTGCACTTTAACCTCATAAGCACAGTTTAATTTCAAATCCAAAGTACAGGGAAAAAACAACTAAGAATTATGCTAATGTCTGTTTGCTCATGGACTGCTCAGTTTGCATGCAGACACATTACTGACTGCAAGAATGCACATTTGAAATGAAAGATTATTTTATTAACTTGGTTCTCTTAAAATGTATTACCGGGATCAACATTTCAGAAATGAATAATTCAACAAAATAACAATCAGATTTTATAAGCTTTTTTTCCCCCAACTAATTCCATTTAGAGAGAGCAGAGGATGGTGCACAGACACACCACACTGATCTCCTGGCCAAACAATGTCACAGAAATAAAACTCCACTTGAGCAAGAATTCAGTGTTAGTTATATGCCAGGCCAGTCTAACACTGTGATCCTGACTAAATAAAGCAGAGAAGTGACAGCAGACTACTGGGATGATGTATTAAAGTATGCTTTTTTTCTTCTTCCCCCAATTTGTCAAAAGCTGCCTGTCATTCGGAGGAGCATGAAAAAGTGACCACAAGCTAACTAATACATAGACACATACAAAAGTTCTTCTCCATGTTAACCGAATGTACTGTAAAAGCTTGCTTAAAAGAATAGTTTAGTATTTTTTACATGAATGTGACTTATCCACTGTAATGGCATGCTCCTCTTCAAACCTCTTTGTGTGACTGATGCTGTATAAGTGTGGAAACTGACAGGGCCTCTTCCTTCTGAAGTGTACTAAACTGTATACAGTAAACCCCCAGTTTTACGCGGATCAGGAGTCGCGGATTCAGTCACATGCAGATTTCTTTTGAGAACCGAACTCATAGTTTTACGCGGAAATCCCCACAATAATGCAGAAACTGCACATATTCTCTGCCTTTTTTGCGGCAATAAAAATATTTTTTCTGAATTTTTTTTTACTTAAGGGGACTAAGGGCAGGCTATAGCCGACCTGGAATAACTTTTTTCAAGTTCCACACCAGGGTTGAGCCCCCGCGCTCCAAGCGCAATTTCTCCACGGCGCAAGCACTCTACACAGTTCGATGGATCTCCAGGAGACCTTTCCAACGAGCCCTCATCTGTATTTTTAGCCTGAGTAGATCAGGGGTTATTCCCCAAAAACCATTCACCTCGCCGCAGTATAAAAATAGGCATTTTTAGGCATTTTTTTAACCAAAACACAACAATGCGGTTTTTCACTATACGCAGGTGCTCTTGGAACATAACCCTCACGAAAAGCGAAGCACTGCTGTATTCAATAACTCTTTTCTACATTTACGTATTTCCATGACACTCAGTGGAACGGAAGAGGTGAGTTTTTCATGTCCACACCAGATCATAGGAAAGATTTGCATGCAAACAGAAATTACATAGTTTTTAAATAGTGACAAAAGTATGAATTGAATAGAAGTATGTTCATGTAAAAAAGGGTCTGACCACTTATTTAAGTGTAAGCCTAAATAAGAATGTAAACCACTTTGGATAAGACATAAGTCACTAAAATGAGAGCAGTGCAGATTTGAAACAGATATTTAAGCCATGTGTAATATATTTGAATAATATGTATATACAATCTGGCTGTTTTTTAGTACCAGAGAGTGAAACTGCACAGTGTGCTGTACCAGTGTGCATGTTTATGGCTATATAAAAGAATCTTGCCTCCGTCTGCTTCTGTCATGGCTGGATGCAACCTGACAGATTCTGAATGCATGTAAACAAACAGTTACAGAAATCAAACAGTTAACATCCTAAAGTGAGGAAAGCTTTATTCACAGTATAAGATGACTGATGTATAAAGTATAATCTATGAATTTTGGTGTACACAAATGACAAAAAACGTTCTACTTTTAGATCATATTCTCTGAAACTCTTTAAATTAAGTGTAATAAAAAAGAAAGATTTTTAAATAGAGTGGCTTAGACAGTGGAAGTCGTAATTTTTATGACTGTTCTCAAAGAATTAGCAGCTGTAAGCCTCCTCGTGACACGCGCTGTAGGAAAACTGAGTCAGAGCCGACAGCATGCCATTACTATGAAAAAAAAATTCCACACCAGCCACATACTAACCACGTTCTCAAACATACCAACATTTCTTTACTTTTAGGATACACATTACGAACTTTGTCTGCAGCATGATGACCCGAGATTACGAGTGGAGGCTGACCAGGGTGTCTAATTAACAGAAGTGTTTAGATACTTTGTTATATTATATTAAACAGAGTGCTACACAGAAGTCACTTGAAGGTTTATTTTAATTCACTTAGCAATAGCAAGGATCAGTATCTGTTTTCTCTCTAGTCGGTTATCTCACCCTACAGTGTAGTGCAGTCCACTTTCCATATAAGGCTAAGCTGTGAGGAGACAACCTGCATCTTAAGCTACTCAATCTGGGTCATGGGTGAGGGAGAGAATTTCTCTCGCTATTTGCATGCAATTATTTACCCAGACATCTGAACCAAACATACACATAACATACACTCTCTCAGGCGCTGGCATTTTACTGTTTAGCTGCTTGGTTCAGAGGGTACCGTGCAGTACAACAAAACCACCACTGCAGGGCCATGGCTTTGATCATGTTGATTATGAACGTCACATTATTTACACTGTCAAATACCTTATCAATTGAGTGGAAAAAGTGTCCCTGCAGATGTTATGCAGGCAAGGAGAAGATCACTGGTCAGAAACTAAGCACCCTTTCCCACAGACCCAGATCAAGCCATCCAGAGTTTATTATTTGTAAGTGGAGCGCTGAACTGAGGGATCTGGCTGCTTTCTCACACTAGAGCTGTTCACAAGAAGAACCGACTTTTCCCCTAAAGTCACTCCTCCACATATGTTACAACTGCAAATAGAAGTAAGCGTGACTAAAGCACAGTCATTGCTGGTTAATATCAAAAAGTAGTAACCATGTTTAAAAGATTAACTAAGGCTGGTCTCGATATTTAATGGGAGCAGGTTTGTAAATAGGTTCCTCATTCTGTTGAGTGTTTTTGGGTGGCCGGTGCATTCAGTATACACATAAAAAGAGACCACACTCCTTGTTCCTTGTCTGACTTACTTTAAGATCTCTGAAAGTTTGCCTCTATGTGACAGTCTCATAAAAATGGCAAACAGTCTCTGTGTGTTTGGTTTGTCACTGCAAAAACAATAGCTGCTTGAGTTGCTGGCTCTATTAAACATCTCTTACGCCTGCTGTGTTTAACTCGACTTCACATAAGTCATTACAAAATGCATGGCAGATGTAGGTCTGATATATACCAAATGCATCATTGTATGTGAGCTACAATGTTTTTCAGTAATACTAAAGCAATTTTAAGATGTTTACTGCTTGTGTAAGGGCGGTGAGTGCTGTGTGAAAAGAAGGGGTCTTACTCTGCAGAGGTTTTGGGTAGCGTGTCACACGAGCTGTAGCTGACCCCGCTGAAGGCCTCTTTACAGGGCAGCGTCCTCACACTCTCCAGCCAGTCTCCCATGGTGCTGAAAGAGGCCATGTCTGAGCTGTTCCGGTCCAGGAGCAGGTTGACCGGCCTAGGAGATGGACAACAAGCTCTTTTAGCAGGTCCCTGGATGTTATTTTTCTTGAATAATGCTGAATGAGGGAATAAGTATTCTTGTTGCTACGGCTCTCCACTACAGAACAGATCACCAGACAAGACATTTCATCATATCTTTCCAGTATATACCGTACTTGTTTATCTTGAGGTCAGATTACCACCCCAAAGAAAATGTCAAAGGGTCTGCAATTCCCATCAGGCCTGAACAACGTGACTATTGGGCAAACAACCTCATAAAAGTACAGGCAGCACAGAGCAAATACAAGGGGCAGCAAATCGAAGAGCTGTGCTGGTTTGCAGGTTCTCCATAAGGAAGGAAATACCTGTGGAGAGGAGGGGCTGTTTCCTTCATCCATGTTATGGAAAGCATTTCCTGGTGAAATTCAATACATATTGAATTGTTTATTTGAATGTATGGCCATGTGGCTCTTTTTCTGCCTGTTTTCACTGGTTATGTGCAGCTCTGGAGCACGTTTATGAGAAAAATTGTTAAATAATAAACTGTTTATGGGCATGTTAATAACTTATTTTATAACCTAATTATATTAATATATATTGTACATTTTGCAATCTTCTGGCTCAGTTAAGAAATATTCCAGTACGGTCAAAGTGAATCAAAACAGATTTGGCTGCTCATTCCACCTATAAACACTGAACCTGAAACTTTCATTGGATAAAAACATTTAGTTTGCAGCACTGATCAGCCCAAAACTCTGCTTTCAATATTCAGTGTTCCACTGACATTTGTGTCAGGGTATGTGTATCTGAATATTATGAGCTGTTTAATTTAATTTCATTTTGCCTTATGTATACACAAAGGTCTGTCCCAGACAAGTTCAAATCAGGTCTCAGTGGCTCCAAAGGAACAATGATGGGTGTGCTAACAATTCAGTCCATGTTTTAAATACCAAGGTTGATGCTGGACTAAGGAAAAACAGCATCTGCAATGCACAGCCCAGGGACAAGAACACCTGATCAAAACCAGGGGAATAGAGAGAAGGAAATGAGATTATGGTCCCTCTGGAGATAGCTATTAATAGTAACACAAATAAACAAATTATAATACCAGGAAGTACACCCTCCAGCCACATGTTTCAATGGCGAATTTTCAGACAATTATTTGATGACAGAAAGTCTACACTGTGCTGGCTGCTCATGGAAATCAAATGTAGTCTGTCAGTGGCACAGGAGAAAACAGTGTCCAACAGTGACAAAAAAAAAAAACAGTGTCCAACAGTGACAAAAAAAAAAACAGTCCATGGGCAAAAAGTAGCATTTGGTAAAAGACTTGCTCTCAAACAGTACCATTAAGCCTTATGTGAAAAGCTGTGGAAAACAAACAAACAAACCACCGAACAAGAACATGTAGTTATTTTGCATTGCAGCCGGGAAGTCTAAAGATCTCTGTACAATATGTGTAGACATGACTCCATTGTTTTTAAAAGAGCTGTTTAAAACATGGCCAGCATCAGGTTATCAAAAGACAACAGAACACTGTTCATGTAGGCTCACTAGAAAAGGATTTGTGTGCTGCGCAGATGATCTCATTTTTATCTCCGCAGGCCAAAACTAGAATCGAAGAAGTTTCCAAACCAAGATCTCTCAAAGCTCTGCCCTTAACCTACAGAGGATACAAATAAACTAAAAATGACCTCGGTTTTTTCTGTTTTGTTTTGATGCCGAGGTTTATTTTCAGACACCACACTGAATTCTCAGCAAAACACATAAGGCACTGAGGGAAGGTCGAACATGAAAAGAAACATCTTTGTTGTTGGGAATGTAAGCGATAGCCTAAACCCCTGTGTCTCAAAAACTGCTGGTTCCTTCACTCTGAGTGTTCTCTCTGCATGACTGCTACAGACACGTGGGAGAGGAAGAGGGGTAAACACTCGCTCCTCTGTCTGTTCCCTTTTTTCTTTTTGCTTGCTCTCTTTCCCCCCACTGCTGTAGTGACCTCTAAATAACTAAGGCCGTATAGTATCTTGTTTTTAAAGCTCTCGGGGGAGAGCGTAGAGGAGGGAGGACTTTAGCCCTCTTCTTCACAGGACAGACATCTGGGCAGTTTCGTCATGGACGTGAATACACCTCTGGCTGTGAAGGGGAGCAGGGTGCCTGCGCCATTTCCAAGCCAGGGAGTGCCCACCATTCATTTCCTGCCGTCTGTACTGTGCTGTGGATAACTCTCGTCCCTCCGGCTGAGGGTCAGGCCTCAGGGCCTGGGGTCTGGAGATGGAGCCCCCTGCACTACTGATCTATTAGCACGTACAGCATGTAGATAAATGAGGTGCATGAGATTAGGCGCAGCTGCGGCTGTAGTCCGGCAGCGTCGGCACCTCGGAGCGTGTCTCGCTCGGAGAGCAATAAATCACCCAGGACCGCTGCTTTCTGGCCAGCCATGTTAAAAGCCAATCAGAAAAATTACAGGCAAATTCCCTGGGACCTATTTGCACTTTCTTAAGAAATCATTAGTCACTGTTATTTACTTGGACATCTTCATAATAAAACAGCTTTTTGTTACACTGCACATGTGGACACCACATAGGAAATGACGGGTTCCCCGGGTTATTCTCAGTCCTGCTGTATTAGAGCAAAGGGAAATGTGAGTGGAGGACGCTGGCCATTTCTAAACGTGAAGTAAAAACATTGATGTCATTTGTGGTCGTCTTTGCTTGAGGACATGCATGACACAAACTGAATAACTAAACAACAGTATGGATACTTAAGAAGCAGGAAGCCAATGCCTGTGTTTATTACTTACGCTGTCTGTCTGAAGACAATTACTGTTGGCTCCAAAAACAAACAGGTCTTGTCCAGGAAAAACAATCTCCAGCAAATTCTGATGTTACATATACAGCAGATCGTGGAACACAATATGATTATGAACCAAAAGGATGGACATAAGTCTAACAGAGGAAGGGACCGTTTCCTCCTGATGAGGATCATGTGAATGATGAGTAGGATGTGATACAAAGCAGAACAAGAGTGGGTGGTGGTTTGTAAAGAGCACAGTGTTCAATGTTGAGATACTCCCGCTGGATGTAGTGGGTGGATGAACCATAACCTACCTGGAGGCGGTGTTGGCCGTGATCTTCAAACTGCCAGGGTTACGGATGAGCTTGTCCAGGATGCTGACAATCTGCTCAAACTTGGGCCGGTTGTTTCGGTCTTTCTGCCAGCAGTCCAGCATTAGCTGGTACAGGGCTGCAGGGCAGTCCATGGGTGGGGGAAGACGGTAGCCTTCATCCACTGCTTTGATCACCTGATGCATAGAACAGACATCGCAAAGGTCACTGCAAAGCTGAGATCTAGATTTGAAATGAAAGTTTATGATGTAGAAAAGTGCAGTTTATTGAACTATTTTGTCAATTTCCTGTTTAGCCTTCTTTCACGTTTCTGAGGACAAGTTTCGTCCCAGCTTGCAGGCAAACTGAGCGGAGCTGGATGAAAGCAAAACAGATCTGCTTTCTTCTTAGCAACAACATGAAATCAACTGACTCTTGAAAGCCCCAGAACCTGAAATGTCTAGCAGTGTTGTCCTTTCTTTTTCAACCACGGATCATCAAAGGCGCTGTAATTGAGTCAAAATAAACTCTCATGGTTTTTATTTCTGCAGGTTGAATTCACTCAACTTTAACACTGAGATCACTGCCTTGTGCAAGCGGAGCAATACATGCATGGAACAGTAATCAACAAGTGTTATTTTATGAAATTTAATATCAAAATATGAACTTTTCTTCAGTAAAACCTCTTTATGTTTAGCTTGAGATTCTCCCTCTCCTGTATGACACTGCATGCCTGAAAGCATTCAGGTGACAGCCTCTGTTGAGCCAAGCATCAGTAACAGGTTTTGTTTTTGCCACCTGTCCCCTCCACGCCTCGCCTCCCCTCACAGCAGGAAGTTCATTAGCTTGCCATGCTGACGCTGCTCTACTCACATCCTGATTGGACATCTCCCAATAAGGCCTTTCTCCGTAGGACATGACCTCCCACAGTACAATGCCATAGCTCCACACGTCGCTGGCTGAGGTGAATTTGCGGTAGGCGATGGCCTCTGGTGCCGTCCACCTAATTGGGATTTTGCCACCCTGAAGAAAGACATGCACAAAACAAGGGTCTCACTAGCAATTCTTTCATGTTTTGGGGAGGTTTTGAATCCAGAACCTGCAAAACAAAATGTGTGTAAGGTTAGCATAATCTGTAAAGTGCTAATACCGTGCAAAAGCTGGAAACACTCATTCCAAATTACAGTGCTAAATCTGGGTAATCTGCATGTAGTCACACGTGTTAAACAGCCCACATGTAATGTGTCATAGCATTCGCTGAGGAAGGGGTGAAATGTCAAAGTGTTATGCATGTAATGAATGAAATTATGGTGTTGACGTAATCTGCAGAGATTGTATTAGAGTTTGTTTGCGTTTCAACAGGACCTGGCTGTAGAGCGTCACAGTCTGTGCGAGTGTGGGGCTGAGACACAAAGTTTGAGTTGCACTGATCACTGATCCTGCTCTGGGCTCTTAACACTGGCCGGACTTCTTTCATCTGCAGAGTGGCCTCCCTGAGGAGCTGCGCTGTATTTACCCAGCCCAGCCTGAGCTTGCAGGCAGGCTGCTGGAGTTACTCGGGGCTCAGCCCTTATGGCTGTAGAAATGGTGGAAAGAAAGGGAGTGCTGGGGGAGCCAAAGCCAACTGGTTGTCCAGCCAAGTCACACAACTCCTGCCCTGCTTTCTCCAAACACACAGCCCTCAAAAAATAAACCCACTTGCATTCACTTTTCCCCAGTGAGCACAGACAAACCTTCCCAGCTCCCCAAGCACCAAAATTACAACTAATACCTATAAAATTTTATATGGCCACCATCTGAAGTCCTCTGAGATTAAAAGAAGCAGAAAGTGGTAGCAGCCACCATCCTAGTGGATTTGGAGATCTTGTAGCCAAGCAATGAAGCAACACATTCATGATCGAGAGAAGAGGTGGTGGTGGTGGGGGGTCTCGCTGTTACTCTGAAGTCATATATTTTAAGTAGGGATTGGAATGCTGCTAGCTATAAGTAAATGATGGGGAACATCTTTGGTTTCCTCCGAGTACAAATGCAACGAACTCCCTCTCTTCAACACATGCTGTATATCAGCAAGGTGTGGGGTAAAACCTGCACTTTAAATTAGGTAGTCAAGCTATGGATTTATGTTAGCCTTATCGGCTTCAGAATTTATTTATATGGTGGCTATCTGCCCTGCACCAGTGAGGCTTCTTATGTGTGCGAGAATGACATATATGGTCATTAATTCAGAGAGTTATTCACAGAGGGGGCTGGCTGAGGGGAGATAGTGAGGTGCAAGGTACTTCAGTCTCATAGCAACTAGCCCCAGAAAAGAGCTAAGACAGTAGATGGATCTGGCTGTTTTTATGATCATCTGTCCACTTGTAAACAAAGTTTTTTTAAGGGATTGGTCTGTTTGTGGAACCAAGCCTGCTATAAATCTTTCGTGAACAAAAGGTTTAGGAATTAATGACTCAAAACAAAAAATTGGCCAGTTGGAGAATGTGTTGATGTAAACTATCACTCACTCTTGTCGTATAGGCAGCCTCAGGGTCATCTTCCAGCACTCTAGACAGGCCAAAGTCGGACACTTTGCACACCAGGTTGCTGTTGACCAGGATGTTGCGGGCAGCCAGGTCTCTGTGCACGTAGCCCATGTCTGAGAGGTATTTCATACCTGATGCTATACCACGCAGCATACCCACCAGCTGAATTACTGTGAACTGAGCATCGTGTTTCTGACAGAGAGCAAGAAAGAGAAAGAGAGGGGGGTTTTAAAGAGATAGACAGAATGAGACACAGCAAGAGAGTGAGAAGAAAATACAGAGTGAGGGGGGGATGAGGGATGGGGAGTGAGAAAAATAGAAACAGAAAGGTACATATCTATGTACTATAAAACTACTCTTGGAAAAATATTGGAAAACTGATGAGTTCATATATCAAAACATGTCTGAGCATTCCAGTGACACTTTATGGAGCTTATTGCAGCTGAAGTCTCAGTGGCTTGGGCACATAGACAGCTGTGAAAATTCTTCATCAAGCTGATAATACTGAAATCAAGCATGATCCCTTCAATAGCTGCAGGCAAGTTGTTATAATTTAAAAATTCAAATAAGAGACGTACACAAAAACAGACCAGCGAGAGCATATCCGAACTGTTTTTTCCCCCTTCAAAGGCACACTGGCAGCCTGCTGCTGTTTACATTGGCATGTGTGAAAAGGGCTTTTATATGTGGAGAGGTGTGTTCAGGACTCAGAGAGAGAGCTCTTCAGGAGGAGAGGAGAGACAGACCGGATGAGCAAGATAGTATTGATTTGTCAGCAAGCTCTGGAGAAAGAGCCTCCTTTGCTGAAAACAGACAAACTGTACTCTCAACAGACGGCCAGTGTGAGAGCTGTTCTTTTTCTTTCTCTCCATCTCGCCAGCCTTCTGTATTTATCCCTCTCTTTCTATGTGAATAAGAGAAAGCAGGGAGCTGTGTTTATGCACTGCATACAAAATAAGTTTGGATGAAAATAAATCCTGGACCACCTGGAACCGACTGGAGCTCCGAGAGGTTCAAAGGCTTGCTAATAATAGTGACATGAGCAGTGGCGAGGAAACGCATTCAGGGGAGGATGACAGTTTTCTTTGATAGAGTGCAGGCCATGCTGAAATGAGCAGGAAATTGCTCAGGAATACTGCAACTGTTCTCCCATTTTTTTTTAGAAGTGAGATGCTGTGCAGGCACATATGGAATACAGTTCAGATCGGCCCTGCTAAATTCAGTCTGTCTCTGATCGTGATGTTTTAATGCTATGCTAATTTCAATCATGCAGAGCCTGTATTTAACTACAATTGCAGTGCGTAACTCCAGTGCTCTCCACTCCCTTGCCCAGATGCACAAGTTTTTCATCAAAACTCTGTTGTGCTCTTTTAAATGGACAAGATTAGGCATACAGTAAACCCAAATTTGTTTTATTGCTTCACATAGTGCAATTTACTGTGAGTATGGAGAAAAAGCAACATGTGTGTTATATTTGAGCAAGATCATGCTCAACAAATAGCAGATTGTCTGGCATGGCCCCGGCGATGGTAAACGATTGAAAAATGACAGGAAGAATGGTAAATTCATATGTCAGGTGTAGTAATGCCAAGGCCAGACTGCGGCAGCCAAAGGTTAAGCTGACCCATTTAATGAGCTCATTAGTGTGTTTATCAGCACTTTTCAGATGGGCCGTCCCTCTGCATGGCACGCCTGCTACACAGCCTGTTGTTTGCTTGTTTGTTTTTGCTGTGCTTATGTAGCCATAATGGGAAGTCACTTGAAGGACAGAGCATGCCCAGTCTGTTTAACTGGCATGGCTGGGCAGGCAGGCAGAAGGCCAGCCCCCCCTACGCTGTTACAGCCTGTACATTTACAAATCCATGTCCCGTCTTTTTTTTTTTTTCAACAGAAGCCTAGTTTGTTCTTTGTGAGTGAATGAGGCCATTGTGCAGATGAGCTCAAGTAAACCACTGACACTTGAAAGTGTCTGAAACACAGGTAGTGTCAGGATGGCCTCTTTTTATATGAAAAAAAAAGATACAACAGTTATTCATTTTGGATAGTAACTGCCATCAAAAGAACAAAACAAAACAACCTCTCCAATCAGCTCTCCGAGCAGCAAATAGACACAGGTGAAGCAGCAGACAGCAATTTGCGCCTATTTTTGAGAGTAAAAGTGAAATGTTCTAAGCAACAGAGAGAATTTGGAGCTGGCTGTGATAAGCAGGTACTCTGCAGGGATGTGGGGAAGAAGAAGAGAGAGCGCGCAGGAGAGGGAGACGGGTATTTAAATCAGTTTAAGATGAGACCTCTGCGCCGTTCCTCTGATCATACATAATGGAGGCTCATTAACCGCTCTCAGCTTGTCATACTCACTCGCAGGAAGCTGTCCAAAGATCCATTCTCCATGTACTCTGTCACTATCATCACCGGCTTACCTGTGGAGAGAGAGCATTAGATGGTGACGATCTGAGAGGACTGAATTTGTCTGAAGCTTTGCTGTGTGTTGACAGGAGCTGGATGAGAGCAGGTTTTGCACATTTAAAAACTAATGAACCATTTTGTGACACTTGAAGAAAAAATTACATACGTTTGGATTAGTGGAAACTTGTAATTTCAAGATATATGCCATAGTCATTATGCTGTAACTTTGCAAAGTTATTTCTATAATGACAGTGTTTTAGTTGAGATGAGATTTAGCGCTTTCAGTGCGGCTGCACATGGGTATTATAAAAAAGGCCCAGGTTTAACAGCTGTGCTTTTTACGGGTTGGAGGAGTGAATGGATCAGGTTGGAACGGCAAACCAGGCCAGCCCTGGAGCTTTCAACACGTCTGAGACCCCGTCTGAGCCCCCATGACAATACCAGGGTTCGCAGGGCTTGGGTGCACTTCTTCACATGACACCCCCCGACACGCTAGGGTCAGTCGTCGTAACCATGACTTACTGTGGCCCTGGGTTCAAGAGCGCTTCCTGCAGGATGAAAAGAGCCCCTGGCTGAATTTAGAGGGCCCACAAGGTCAGCTGTCACTGTCTGACAGCTTTATCCCTTCTCTTCTTTGGCCATAAATTACTGCTTTTATCATCTGCACCTTATTCCAGAGCCTGTTGAAGGTTCATGCACAAAAAAGAGTCTTTAGCCTGTTAAACTTCGCCTAGTAGATTGTCCTGTAAGTCTGACAATTAAATAGGAAACACCTATAATACCACAACCACATTCAATATAAAGTGGATCTGTGGAAGAAAGCTGAGACTCATGTGTGTGCTCCTGTATAGAAGGAGAGTGATGCTGCCATCTCTGCTGAATACAGGTCACTTGCTGACCATCTGTGTGCACATTCAGAACAGATAAAACACAACCAGATATACAAAATGGAACAGATTAGGGGGGTTTATTTTTGATATCATAAACATTTGTCCCATCTGAGTAACAATAAGACGCAAGCGAAGTGTGAAGTTTGTTCCATCTGTTGTCTGCTCACAGTGGGAGTTTAAGACAAAAAGCAACAAAGACTGGCTTTGATTCATCGTGTTCATATCAAAACACGCAGTAAGAGATTGTGCCACTGAAAGACAAGACGAGATTTCTGCTCTACTATAAATTAGTTAAAGTCTATATCTATATAAATCTAAATAATGAAAACAAGAATACTGACAAATCTTGTAAATATTGTTAAGGTTTCAAAACCATGCATTCACTCATGCATCAGTTCATATTTGGAAATTAGGTGGTAAAACAGCTTGTTCTGATTTTGTTAATGTGTGGTTTTGTCATGCAAAAGCATTTATATTTCCTCCCCTATTCAGCCTAAAGCAAGTCCTTTACATATATCAGACTTATTATCATAGTGACAAACCAGCATATTTAGTTCTTTGGGACAAATAGACGCAGGAAAATAGTCGTGTGAAAATGAATTATGATTTTTTAGTGAATAAAAACACAAAAACATCTTAAGAAGACTTCATGGACAAAATATGAAATGCAAGAAAAATGCAAGAACAGCCCAGAACAGAGCTGTTTAACAACTTTAGACAGTGCTGATCACTCACTCCACAGTGTTGTGGTCAAACAGAGAAGCACCTTTAGCCACAGAAAATCTTTCTTCCCCACTGCCATCAGACTCTATAATTCCTACCGTTGCCACATATTCACACAATAATCTGTGCAAAAACCTGCTCCTACTCAGATGTGCAATTTCGTATGCTGTGCTAAATCATTATCATTACATATCTTTATTATTATGTGCAATTGTTTATTATGTGCAATAGTCTTCACATGTGCAATATTACTAAATATGTCACTACTTGTGTCACTTATGTTACTACTTATGTGCAATAGTTTTATCTTATGCAATATTACTACTTATGTCACTACTTATGCAATTGTATTATCATGTGCAATATCTCAATATTATGAGTAATAACAGACTTGGTATCAAGTGCAACTCCAAATCACTACAGGGGGTCCTCGAGTTATGACACAGATCTGTTCCTTCGACAGTGATGTGACCTGAATTTTGGTGTACACACCCTATTTTCGAAACACATCCTTGACTAAGCCACTTACTTGTCCTAACACAGTAGTAAAATCATAAAAACACAATTAAGCCACAGAAAAAAGAAAAGGAAAACTCCCAAACAAACTAGTTCACCCACGCCAGTGGTGCAAGTCGAGTGGGAGTGAGCGGTGTAAACTCGAAACGTCATACGTGAAGACTGTTGTAACTCGAGGACACCCTGTATTTGTGTTAACTAGTCATTTACTTCAGCAGTCATTTTCTAGTATTTATTTCCACTTCTCTGACTGACCGCAGCATTTTGTGTTCATAGCATAGTGTATTTAGCACTAAGCATGTTCTGAGTATTTCTGGAGAGTTTTATGTTGACTTGTATTTTGGCTTATACAATATTTTATATTGTTCTTGCCATTGTGTCTCAGTGTGTCTGTGCAGTCGTAGTATAAGCAATTTCCTTTAGGATCAATAAAGTTTTCTGATTCTGATCCTGTAACCACAATATTCTTGGCTGAAAGACGGCCTTATTTCCTCTCTTTACTCTTCCAAACATGTGCATGTAGCAATGTGAATAACACACATGTGGCCACAAAAAATGTGAGCTGGAGCTGACAGCGCAGCGGAGTGATAAACGGTGTTTATAAAATACATACAATCAGTATGTGCAAAGTGAACCAACATGGTCAGCTTAATAAAAGATGTTGAATCATATGTGGCTTGCTATCTCAGTGGGAGCAGTTTAGACCACACGAGTAGACTGTACTCCACAGAGCAGACGAACAGCCCAACCTGTTGCATGTCTGCCCACCACTTTCTCCAAACAGAAGGACCGTTTTTACTGCAAACAGTCAGAGATACTATTAAACACACTCTTCCATTTCACCAAACTGTGATGGAGAGCTTCTTTTATTTCATCTGACAGCTCTTGTGGTTTCTGATGATAATAATAATAATAACTCCCTTTCTGTAAACGTTTGATTTTAAAACCCAGCTCATAATCAGTATTGCAGCCTCTATGTCCCTGTGAAGCACCAACTGCAGCTCCGCAAATATTTTGCCAAACGCAAGGCCAAAAGCAGCAGGTTAAATGGGGTGTGAAAGTCTCTGGATTATTAAGAATTAACAGGGCCGAGTTAATAAATCACGTCATGTCACAGGCTATGGGAGACACATGCCAGCCTCCCCTACAAACACTGCCAAAACCATGTAGCTGCTTTCAATCACACATATGTGCTGAATGTACAGACCTTCCCTCTCTCTCCCTTGCTATCTCTATCTCTCTCTCTCTCTCTCGCACACATATACACCACACATATGTTCAATCCCAACATCAGTAACAATCGATGGTCATTTACACTGACCTTTCTTATTATTTACAAGCCTAATAAGCGAGAGCATTGTAAGATTTATTAGACAAACATAAGCCTCATTTTATGAGGAATAATAGACATGAAAGGCAACTTTTGCATTCCTTTCTGGGCACTGTCTGAAGCAAAATGAATCAAAAACTTGGCCAGAGTTTGAAGTGAGATTTTTTCCATTCGACTTTCCTGTTTAAGTTGTCCAGTTTGGGAAACCTGAATTATAAGAGTCACAACACAACACTACAAATAACAACAATGGAAAAAAATGTAACAAAACAATTAGACAATGGCTAATATAAGTTTGTCAGTTGTTAGTCACAGCTTTTAGGGGTCATAGAACACCATTTAGTCAGATTTTACGTCAGTAGTTTTTAAAAAGTATCCAGCACAACATGTCGAAGCTGACTGCCTCCATTCCAAAATGTTGGATTCTGTTAATGTTAATTTAAAACCAGACAGAGCTGTTTAACAAGCAGATGGGAGTCAAGGTTAGGATGAAGTTTAATTGAAGCCCAGAGTTCAAGCCAATTATTTCCATATTCTGATTCTTCCTGACCGTAACATTCACTCTATTAGAGGAAAAAGCCTAATCTGTGAAAACTATCCCATTAAAGAGACTCCTGAGAGGGATTGTGCTGTGGATTAGGGACACAGGCTTTGATCATTCCAAATAATGGAGACTGATCTGGCAAGATTTACAACACCAGGTGAATTCTGCCTCTTTGGAAATGGGCCTAAGATTACAAGAAACAGGTCAATAAAACAGTGGCTTTCCTGAGGAGGAAATGTGCCAGCGTCATGACATTTACTAATCTATAACTGGAAACGGCTAATATTTAATACAAATTCCTCCCATAAGGGGCCTGCACTTAATGTACAGCTCAAAACGAAAACTCAAAAAGTTAAAGATGATAAACGATTCCTACATGCGGATTAAACACACCATTCTGCACCAGAGAGTCATTATAAGCTATCCTTCCAGGCTTCGTGAAAGTAAAACATTCATCTCACTTCCTTTAGCATGAGAGTGAAAAATGGCATGAGGTCAGAAGAAAAATTGGAATAGTTTAAACATGCACAGTGTAGCGGAAAAGTATGGAAACACACTCACTGCGAGTGACGACGCCTTCAAGTCTGATAATATTGGGGTGGTCGAACTGTCCCATGATGCTGGCCTCGCTCAGGAAGTCCCGTCTCTGCTTCTCTGTGTATCCTGCTTTTAGGGTCTTGATTGCCACACAGATCTCTTTCTTAGAGGGCAACTTCAAACGACCACTGCACACCTCCCCAAATTCACCTGCACACATGCCATTGTAGGGAAAAAAGAGGATTTCTCCTTTATTATGAAGCATTTAGAAGCATAATGTATCTTTTCTGATTGCTGAAATAAACACTTAGCTTAGAGATTAGGATGCTTCTAAAAGCACTGGGGCTTCATGTGAAGCATTAATGTCTTGCTATTCATGGACAATGATGAACAGATTATGCATTCCAATGTCTGTAATTTGATTTTTGGGGCGCATTGCCACGCAGGTGTGATTTTCATAAGCCGCGAGGCTACTTCAAAGCTCTCCACAGGAGGCCAGATATCTCCACAGAGATGAGTGGCGACAGACCCTTGGATACACATTTGGGTAAAGATGATGTCATCAGACAGCCATCCAGGCAAGGATCCTGTTCTGCTAGCGTAATTCAGTGCACAATTATTTCCTATCCTGGATTGGAGAAAGGTTGAAATCCTAGGTTGATATCTGGAAAAACTTAACCGGAATATTTGCAAGCTGTCTAAACAGCGGCTCAGTTAAACATGGAGAGCATGCAGACTATACTGACCGTCCTGACGTTTAGCCTTACTTAATCATCTACAGCGGTCAGGCCGATAAGCTTTACAGATTAAAGAACCTGCACCATCTTCCATTCACAAGAAACAGAATATACATTAAACCTCACCTTCTTACTAATATACTGTTTCCTTTTCTCTTAAAAAAATCACTAAATGTTTAACTTTACATGCACATTACAGCATCAAACACTGTTATGAGGGAGAAAGCACTTATGTGCAAGTCATAAAGCCTGATGTTTGCGTAATGGCTTTACAGTGGCATCTTAAGAGGAAACCTATAGAGCATTGTCCCATTATTTGCCATGTTCTCCTGCACTGGTCTGTGCAGCTATAAATCACCGGGCATTATCTTGATGTGTGCTCTACTGTTTAAGACATCAGGAACGTGGAGTGCCTGTGAGAGAACAAGCTACAGGGGGTGAAAAATAATATCCCAGCTGGAGGTATGCTCCGCTTACTCATACTCCCCTGCTCCAGCAGCAGGTACTCTATTAAAGGCAGTGAGGCGGTGAGGATGAGCACTGGGAGCGATGCTCTCCCCATCTCACCACTCACAATCAGAAGCACACACTTCCAGCTGAGGTGCTAAATGATTCTCATTTACATCGTCTGCCACATCTGTTACAAATGTATCCTGTCCTCTTGCAGGTAACGGTATATTATAGCTCCAGAGACTGAGGGATGACTCTGCATACCTGCACCCACTACTTTGTCGATGGCGATGCAGGACGCATCTAGTTCTTTGGCAAATTCATGTACTGCCTGACTTGGGTCTTCATAAGTGTGGGGATCCACATAAGTCCTGATACCAGGCAGTCGCACTGAAAACAAGAATTGTGGGAAAAAAAATTAATCAGAGGTAACTGAGGAGATTTTTACACTTGTTAAATAATCAAATACAATACAAACATAGGACTTGTACTGATTGATATTCAGAAATGTATTACATGATGGTTAGCGTCAACAATGTCTTGATTATAAATGCTCTCACTAATTAGCCACCGAGTTCTATTTAAATGAGATTATCTTCACAGAGAAGTGAGGTTATGTAATTATTACTGATGTTTCTCTGAGATTTTAGCCCTATCAGTCATGACTATGTAAAGATTCTGATGGCCTTTACATACTAGAGCTACTCAAAAAAGCATCGACTTGTATTTACTGTGGTCCACATAATATACTGTCATATTTCAAGTGTATGACTCTGAACATTAACATGTAAAATAACAAAACAAAGTTTGAATTTATGTTGTCTATTGGCTCACTGTAAATTTCTAAGCTAATGATGGTGTTCATGTGGCTACACATACTGAAACAAGCATCTATGTGGTTATATATATTAGTATATGTATGTATGCACATTTACATTAACATTAACCCCTTTCCCCACATAGCTAGCTCTTTAGAGAAGGATATATACAAAGCTACTTTGGTGATTTGTACTTACAGTGGCCATTTCCAAAGTGAAGCCTCTTTTCATCTGGATGTTTGGATTTGCTGTATCCACAAAACCTGCCAGTGGGAGTGTTGAAGGGCACTCATTAATGACGAAGACATTTGCATGAGCCTTTTAATACTTTGCACTATGAGCTGAGCATCTTATGACTGAGTAGACGAAAGTCAGAGCCAGAAAGGACCTGAGTGTTTTGCTTTGCTATGAGGTAGAACAGTATTTGGGGTTTTATAATAAGTCAGAGATTTATGGACTCTTTCAACAGTGCTGTCTGCCAAGATCAGCCCCTTTGCATGACTTGACACTCTAGCTCTCACAGTGCCCGTTACACTAAGTAAAGCAGAGGCAAGAAAAATAATACAGCTTCTGGCGAGTGAATCATCAAAAACTATATATAGGCAGTTGACATGCAGGGGCATGCTCTTCTATGTGCATCTTCATCCAAGGGACCTGAGGGGTGGGGAAAGGAGGAGTGGGTGGCATAGGAAAGGACACGTATAATGGGGAAGTGACAGCTTCAAGACGGCCACACTTAAGAGCCTGCAAATGTACTGTCTGAGTGACAGACGAACCTGCCAATCACAATGTAGAGCACCACTGTGAGGAGGATGATGGCCACAGCGGAAGAAATTGCAATCAGCACCACCTGACTGTTCTCACTGGAGATAGAGAATGCTGTATGAGAGAGAGAGAGAGAGAGAGAGAGAGAGAGAGAGAGAGAGAGAGAGAGAAAGAAAGAGAAGACCTAGATTAGATCAGGGTACACTAAACACGCAAAATATATATACTTTGGGGGTACTACTGGAATTCATGTGAGCCTTCATTGCTGATAGAACCATCATAAGCAACACTGTTTAAATACTAAATCTAGGGCAACAAGTATAAATCACTTTAGAACAGATTTGTCATCATCATCTATCCTGCCTTTCATCTATTTCTGAAAAGAATCATCATTTTATATAATTATCACATCATATTTACTCCAAAGAAGACAAAAAATTCTTTAAATGACTTTTGACAACCCACTAGACTTGAACTAAAGAGAAGGAAAGATCTGGTGAGTGAGAATCAGGAACCCAAATTTGGAGCGCTTTCTGCCCAGATTAACAGATGAATAATGGGAGCTATCATCTCAGGAGGACTATGCCATCATTTTACATTTTACATTTGCTATGCATATGAAGGTCTGTAGAGGCATGACCAGCTTAGTAACCTGCAGAGAAGAAAGTGCCTGCCGGCTGCACTGTATCATTCCATTTCATGACTGTGCATTGATTTCCTATAAATGTTTCATTAGGAAGAAGGGCATAGAGAAAAGAGGGGTTCTGCTCTGAAAACAGATATACAATATATCAAACCCACATGCTACTCTTTGCGCAGATGGTTTAATGCTGCCATCAACAGTGACACAGCCATGATGGGCGCGCAGTGGTGTACACCTAACAGTACTGTAAAAATAACTATTGATGAAAAGAACTAAAGCTGCATTCGACACAAAATAATATCATTTTTTAAAGACAAAATGTGACAGTAATGGTAAGCCTGTAGCAAACATACAAATAAAGCTCATGCTTCCTACCAGTGCTTCATAAACATCACTGTCAGTATGGGAAAGGAATTTCTACAGGATTCCTACAATATTCTTACAATATTTTCAGATAATTAGCATAAATTACTATAGGTTACTACTATTCAAAATTTTATAGATTACTACAAGTCAACAGGAAAATCATACCGAGGAAAATTATTACAGCATTTTATTATTAAAGTTTTATAGTTTCATGTTGTATTAATACATTATGCTATGAAAGTGGGAAAGATGGAAGTAAATCAAATATTACTGTTATTTTGGTTAGATTTTTTTATAATCAAAGGTTTCAACAATATAAAACCAGTCCGGATTCAGATAAATGTATTCTGTGAATTTTCAAATGTATTCTGTGCATTTTTCATAATTATATTATATATAATAAAATATAATTATATTTAATAATAAATACATAATGCATTTGAATAAATCACTTTTTGGAGCCCAATGCAAAAGGTTATATATATATATATATATTTAACAGTGATTCCAACACTTATTTTGCTCCATACTCAGTTCCCCCCTCCCCTACTCTTCACTTAGGTTTGTGCCATGACTGTTTCTTATGTGTTCCTCCTCATTTAAGCCACCTCTGACATTGCTGGTGTCCATTCACGCTCTCATTCCCTTTTGTGTTGTGAGTGTGTTTTCCTGTTGTTTTCTGGTTGTGTTATGCCTGGCTCATGCTCTGGTGTGAAGGTCCCCTGTGCTGTGGAAGCTACAAGCTGGGGCCTTGTGTGTTTTCTTCATGTCGGCCTCGCTGTTCAGGACCACACGGCCTGCATCTACTGCTAGTAGGGACCTGCTTTCTCCGCTGCCCTCTGGGACCTTGTGTGCTTGCTGTGTGCTAGCCTCTCTTGTCAGGAGCGCATGGCCCGCCTCCACAGCTAACACCGTTATGGGGCTTTGCTTGGAGCCTTGGCTGCTGGGTGTAGGCCTCCTTGTTAAGAGTGTGGTGGGCCCCTCTTGTGAGATCCGACTGCCTTTCCCGTTGGTGAACCCGTTAAGTGGTTGGTTTGTGTAGGCCCCACTTGCCAGGTGTGTGTGCAGCCAGGTCCCTGGTCCTGATACAGCCTCACTAGACATCGTATGTATCCTGAAAAGGCCTTTGCTTGATCCCTGTATGAGTTACTGAGAGGGCTTTTTCCTGTCTGAATCCTATGTGACCCATTGCTACATGAGCCAGTGCTCCATCCTTGTTTTTGCCTTGGGTGTCTGCTGCTTGTTTTTCTGTTTGCACATTAAAACCAGATCTCTAAACTCCTGCATATGCATCCCTGTTACCACATGCACGACACCCATGTGACAGTGATTTGAAGCTTTTTAACAGTGAGGAAAAATAATGTGAATCTTCTTTAAGACAAAACTTCTATAATCTTTGTTTCTGTTCAAAATTTTGGAGGTTGGAAAATATGAGTGCACAAGTGGAAGCCTTAATGTTTGTAAACTGAAAGATTGGGATAGGGAGCTGGGTAGCGCTTACAATCTGGGCTGGTCTCGAACTCAAACTTGCGGCTGCTGCTGCCGTAGCCGGCGGCGGTACGTGCTCTGATCTGCAGCAGGTAGCTGGTGTCAGGTTTCAGTCCATTCAGAGTCACATTGGTGCCCTTGGATCTCAGGATGGTGTAGCTGGTCTCCTGTTCCTGCTTCAGGAAACAAGGCAGACAGAGGAGAGAGAGAGAGTGTGAGCGAGACAGAGATAAAGATGTTAACATTACACAGATAGCTATGCAGACAGGCGAGAGGAACAAATTCAGTCCTAATTAGAGCAGAGCACCTGCCCAGAGACTATTTGTGTGGGTGATAGGGCAGTCAGCAGCATACTGGATCAGTCCCAACTGAAAAAAAGGAAAACTGCTGGGGGACAGTGACAACCCGGCTTGATATATTGCCACCTTTATTTTTATGCCTTTTCTAAAGATCTCTGTGGTACAATGATCCTCTCTACCCTGCTTAAAAAAAAAACTACAGCGGATTTATGGGACGTCTTTGCTTTCAATCCATTGTTTCCAGATGTGTCTCTGATGGGGTAAAGTGGAGAGCAGCAGAATGAACAGGGTGTGGAACATTAAGCCATTGACTGCAGGGATTTCAGCAAAGAAGGATTTCCTGCTAACAACAGGATTACTCAAACTTCATGATTTGTCCTCATCACCTATCATCCTTAGGCCCTTGGTGGTTCTACCAAAAGTCCCATCTTTGACCTTCCACAACTAGCATACTTACCCATTCTTTTGTAATTACCTTACCTCATGTTGAAGTAATTAGCAGCTAATTATATTTACAGCCTTGCTTTTGAAGATTCTACAAGCACTATTGAGTTTCTCATCTAGACAAAATATATGAATTGATAAGTGCTGGTACACACCCCTATTGGCAAGTGTTACCAGATGGTTACCCACTTAGATATTTTTTGAACATTGAAACAAATAATATATATTATCTAAAGAAAACAAAGTGTACATAAACATGTACATTTATCTCCAAAGTGTTAAAAATTGAATAATATTTTCTGTTCACATACATCTATACAGTGGCAAAGGTTATTATGAACTATTACTTAGGGACTTGCATGGCAGGAATTCTCATACAAAAGCATACACATGCCGTATTACTTAGCAGAGTCCGCAGACTAAACCAAACATCATGACCCGGGATTTGACTTCATCCGCCCTCCTTCCTCTTAACAAGGAGAAGAGACCATTTCAAATCACTAGACTTTGTACAGAAAGCACTGCAAAATACACTCCTGACCTGCAAATGGAGTGCATCACGCTTTATGGTTCAACAAGCACTTTAAAATAAATTCACTCTTGAAGTCTGAGAAGATGAAACCAATACCCTGTGTCGTATTGTATGTGTCTTCGTTTAAGTCGTAAATCTTTGCACAGGTTGTCAGTGTTCACTGCTCACGACACCATGCGATCCCCTGGAAATCACACACAGGTGTGTCGAAACTTTTTTTTCTGTTTGAAGTATTCTTACCATATGTCTCAGTTCTATGGCAGCCACCTCCAGACTCTGGAGTTTGACAAGGCATGCGATTGTTACTTTTCGACATGTACTCTATTGGTGGAATTTAATATGCTTGCCCTGTTCTGCTCTGACAATCTAAATACTGCAATCTGGAGTGACTGCTATGGTCTCTGTTGAAAAAGGAAATGTGTAAATATAATGTGCATTTCAACAAGCATTCCTTCCACTTAAGCATTAGGAGAAATAAACACTTCTAAATGAGAGAAAACTTCACTGTTTCTTTTACCATCCGAGATTAATATGATAAAACAGAAAAATAATCACAAATGAGTATTCCCACCATTCTTACTGTCTTTAAAAGCCCTGTCTTCTGCGTGGCCTAAATTTGCAGAAGTTGTACTAGGAAGACTAAAATGTCTGGAAAAAAAATGTTAACTGGAGCCTCCATGTTTAGAGAAGCACAAATTGAAAGGAATTTGACACTAAAAACATTTCATGGCACTTTATATATGATATATACATAGAGATCAGTTTATTGTCTCCCTGTCTAGACGGGACATCTAGAGATTTATTCAAGCAGCACGGCCATCTTTTCTTTGTCTCTCTCTCTCTCTCTCTCATTTTTGGCCATCTATTTAAAGGAGCATTGTGTGATGGTTCCTCACAGGAGCTGCATCATTTCCGTTCCCGTGTATGTTAAATGCCTTTTAGAGAGTCATTTAGCACAGTTTGTTTGATTGTACAATATTCAAAGGCATTTATGGTATACAGTGTGAACATTGTGTTAGTCTGAGGTAGAATCATTGATGCCCTTCCATCTTTGCAAAGTCACTTAGTGAATCTGGGGGCCTTTTATGAGGTTAATGTTTTGGAGTCTTGCTGTTCCTGTGGTCAGTGTGAGTCAGTGAGCCCTGTGAACAGATTTGGGGGCCCCCTTTCTCTCTCAGTGGGTGTGTTTGTGTATTTTCTTGGGAGAGTGGGGGGCACTCTGTTATCCTCTGCCAGCCTGGATCAAGGGGTACCACAGGTCCTACATGGGGTATCCCTGGCTTTTCCACATGGCAGACCCAGTTGTGTAGGATTTGGGAAACTCCTGCTTTGTGTTGTGAAGCAGTGTCTCACATGGATGTATAATTAACAGGGATCAATAGGCAGACCAAGTAGATTTGATTGTGAAAGCAGGATACTGTGCCACCCAGGGTCACACAAAACATGGCAGATTTTAGAGGCCCCAGAGTGTACCTGTGCCAGGCTGAGAAACTAGCCTCAGATGAGCCGCCTTTGCTTGCAAATAAGAAGATTATGGCTGACCCACAGCATTTCACAGGCTGGGATTTGGAGCCTGACTGACCGCAATGAAAAACTTTATACAAAAGCCCTCTGTAGCAAGCACAGGGGTCAACCACACCTCGCTGGCTTTCCTTTCTGCCAGCAGACCCAACTGTGATCTTAGTATAAATCTGAAATCAATATTTCTGAATCTACTGGAGTTAAAAATAGACTTTTCACAAACTTAATTATAACTAAAACGATCACTGAATAAAATCTTTCAGCCATTCCTTGTAGTCAGTCGGCCTTGTTTTACTGGGTAATTTCACCGTTCGTATTTTTTCCTGTCCCTAACGTCGTTCAGTAATAATTTTCACACAATTTAAATGCAGATTTATTAATACAAGGCTCATCCAGAACGTTTTAGAAAGAGCGCCAGAGCAGAGAATATGTCCACCGGATATATCCAGATGATCCCTTGTTAATCTAGAGTATAGAGTGGATTATGTAGGTCAAAACCAAATGTTGGTAAACAGTGATGGAGAAAAGCTTCTGGCAAAGACATTTGAACACAAATTAGACATGGTCAGAACAGCACAGTTTTATCCTTATTATGATAAGCATTGCTGACTTTTTGGAGATGACGGAAGCCTGATACATGTTTATGTGTGTGAATGTGCGTGTGGTCATATACTCAAGCCATTTACCCACCAGACTATGGAATGTTTGTTTCTGTGGAGAGAACTCTGGCTGATTGCCATTGGAGACCAGGCTTTTCTTTCACACCCTCAGATCCCCAGCAAGTTGGGAGAGAAGACTCCCACAATGTCAGAGCCCACTTAAGTGCCAAACCCAGAGCCTAGCTTTTTTTCAGCCGACCCGGCCTGAGGGAAACATTACCCACTTCATGTAGGAGTAAAAGACATCACGGTGCCTGACAGCATGAAAGGGCTCCACTGAACACTGATCCATAGAAGCTCTCATGGCGGGCCAAAAGAGCAGCACTGATGTGGGGCAACAATGCTCACCCGGCTATTCAGCATATTAAGTGAATCAGGACCGAATCCCTGTATGCTTCATTAATCATATGGCAGCTGTAGCAAACCTGGGGAGAGGCTGCCTGAACTGGGTCATTCAAGAGAGCAGGTCTTGTGATTAAAGATTTGTTTTAATATGATCCCAGACGTATATCATACACTTAATAGACAGGTGGTGTTTAGTTCACTACATTTCACTCTAAACATAAACATACCTAAATATTTTCTGGCTTGAATGCATCGTTCTGGAAAAACTATAGTTAATTGGCATAGACACAATAGATTATGTGTGGATTGTTTAAACTTGAAAAAAACTTCTTCAGTATAGAACCAGTCAGTAGAAGGAACCAAAAGAGGTTATTCTGTGATTTTGTTTTAAAAACTTTTTTGCCATCATTAACTAAGTTTGGTGATTTGACCCGTGTTGAATTTATTTGACACTTCTAGTGTGTGGTGAACGGACTACTAAATAAGCTGATTGGTCAGAAAGAGAGAAATCCCAAATTTGATTTTTTTTTGGGTCAAACCAACAGTCGCAGTAGACAGAAACAGACATAATGTTATTAAAGTAAGCCTCTGTGACTTTTACAAGCTGTCTGAACTAATGACTTGAAACATGCTTCCAGTGATGTGTATCTGCACTTTCAATTAAACTCCCTAATAAGGCCATAGAGAGGGATGAAGTCCCAGTTTAAATGCTAATAGTGTTGAATAGCCTGGTTGAGTAAATCTTAAACTGCCCCCACCTTCTCATAGTACTTGACCTCGTAGTCCAGGATGATACCATTGGGTCTTTCTGGCTCCAGCCAGGATAGTGAGATGCTGTTTCGGGATGTTCTGTCCTTCCTGATGACCGTGACTGGGGATGGAGCTGCAGAGAGGGACAAAATGAAAAGGGAGAGAGAGAGAGAGGGAGAGCGAGCGCGAGAGCGAAAAAGAGGATTAGCTTCTTCCACTCTGCCTGTGACTGCATTACATGCACATAGAGCTGAAGTTCACAGGAAGTTCAACGGACATTTTGATTCCACTATTTGCATCCTGTGAATTGGTTCCTCTTGACCTAATTGAGTTTGCTCTCCACTGGGGGCCCAGTTTCAAAGTTGGGAAAATCGAGCATATAAAGACACAATGATGCAGTCGTCTATAATTTGGTTTATCAGTTAATGGGTAATATGGCTTTGTCACAAAAAGGAGGCCACTGACTGTGCAAGCAGACTGCAAGCAAAAAGTTCTTCAGCTCTCTCAATGTTTAAGGGCAATGTGCTTCAAGCAGCAATCTCTCATATGTCTCCCTGCTCCGGCACTTCACATGGTCTCAATCTGTGATCATAATTCAAGTCAGAGATCCTTGCCTCCCTCCTCCTGCCTGGCTTGCTAGCTTTCTTTTTTCAATTTTACAGCTCTATAATTGCAAGGCGGCATGGAGGCCATGAACGCATCTGACTGGCCCGTGTTTTAATTTTATTAGACCACAGGAAAAAACATGTTGTTCTTTGAAATGTTCGAGCTTTTCTTGATTGTGATTATACAGTTCTGAATGCCTCTTTTCTCCTTGGAAACCTTTTTTACTGTTAATGAATCCAGATGGAAACAGTCTGTTGCTGTTTGCACTCCTACACAGCATTCTGATAAGGTATTACTGAAGTTCTGTAGTGACCACAGTTTATAGTAGGTAAGATTTATGGTGTATAGACTATGGGGTATTTGACACTGTATATCCTCAGCTGCTTTCTTCTTGACACTCACGGCATAAAGCACCAGTAAAAAAAAAGAGGCAACATGTGTAAAAAAAAAAAACCTCTGCACGCAATTGAAAGAATATTTGGTTCCAAAATTACCAGAAGGAGGCCACCTCGCCAACTTTTAGCCAGAACCCACAATCTGTAGTGAATTAAAACCAGATTACAAAGTGCTGGCATTTACAGGTGTGGCCAGCAGTAGTGCCCCACCACTTTGTTGCAAAAGAGCCCCAGACATAAACATTTGTAAATGATCTTGGTGAAATGCAGGCGAGGTAATGACAATCTGCAGATCACTTGGTGACCAAATGTCCTCCACATGTCTTGGAGAACTGGTCTGTGGGAGAGAAGCAGTAAGTTTGCAGTAAGTCCTTCTTGCATGGACCCTGCCTTTCTTTCCCCTGCTCCACTTACTCCCTCAAAAGGCCCTCAGTGGTAGGGAGAGGATTTGGCAACCAAAAATAACACTGTATTTGTAAAATTCCTCATCTTCCCACCTAACAGGCAGTTAAGCTTATCTTCCTACACTGTCATGAATCCAGAGAGACTAAATAATTGTAAAAAGGATATAACACTCAGTTCTAACTCTTCTATTGTTATCAGCTTTGTTGAAAATCTTCATCCTGTCCTGGCAGGAATGAACAGGAGGCCGTGGTTTGTCTGACGACACCCTGTCAAAATGGCGGAACACAAATGTTTTAAAGCTGTTAGGGCAGCTTACGTGTGCTGTCTCCCTGGGGCCGCGTTGCATATGCTAGCTGTGTTTAGAGTGGGCTGCGCTGACATCCCCGTGAGCCCCTTGTAAATGCACTCTTTGACAGAAAGTGCAGCTGCGGGGTGAAAGCACCAGGTTTGCTGTTCACACATCTATCTGCTTCCATTTGCATTTTATAGGACGATAAAGGTAGTTGGATTATTTGTCCAAGGTCAAAGGGAGTAGAGCTGTGGAGAAAAGGGGTTGTGATCTCAATTGTTTCGGCCTTCTGAAAGAGTCCAACGATGAAATGGAATACCCATTTAGATCCACTGTTTACAATGAGCTAAGAGAAGCCAAAAAGAAGAGAGCAATTCTGCCAAGGACTGTCTCTGCACTCCATTGCAAATGCAATCACAATGGAATGAAATGGAGACAAGCTTTATAGTGTGAGATATATAGTGTGTGCATGCTTAGTGAGAGTAGGTGGGTACTCAAATATGTGTGTGACTGTGTGTGTGTAAAAACACCATTCAAACTGCAAACTGCATATATGTTGCTCCACACTTCTCTGGAACTTCATGGAATGTCTATGTATAAGCATAAGCTCTTAAACAAACTGACCGCATCATTGATTTGTAATTTTTGGATTGTAGGGCAGTTTAGGACAAACTTAGAGTGCCCTTTGTTCTTCACCAAAAAATAAAGGATAAAAGTACATTTTCTGCCTTTTCTCAAAACTGTTTCTCAAAACATCAGTGTCTGGCAATCCCTGCTTTGAATGATCAAAGCTGTGACAACACAAAGAACGCTAAAACCACACAAAAGTACAAATGGAACGCTCAAAAAATGTCATCGTAATCGTGAGGCCAGCACATTCTGAAATCCAAAAGTAAAGTACTCAATTAAACACAATGCAATGTTTGTTTAGAAAAATGGAGCCAACATTAAGTATTCAGGATTTCTACCATTTCATAACTGAAAGCACTCCCCACAAGCTTATTTGTATTATTAACAAAATCGCTATCTACAGAGCAGGAGCCAAAATTGCTTAGATAAAAGTTGAGCTAAGAACATCTCCAGGCTTCGCTCCATGACAGTAGGGATTTTATGAGGTTTAAAGCAAAGTCAACTGCTCCCTATGGTAAGAAGGGTGCAAAACTATCAATCGTTAGCCTTTGATCTACAGTAGTCCTCTGCCTACTATTTTATGACACCGAACTCCAGATCCCATAAGCTCAGCTCTAAAGCCTGTGCTTAAATCACCTAACAGGCCCTGCACCTATAACTTTAAAGACAGAGCAGGACTGACAGAGGAGACAGAAGCCTAGGCCCCACAAGGCCTGAGAAGACATAAGAACTGCTCATCTTTACCAAAGAAACTAGCGGAATAAAAGGCAGATGGTGCTCCATTCAGCCTGTAGAGTAATCTGAGGAGTTTTGGCCTTCAGTCTGCCAGACTGGACAGCACCTGCAGACAGATCTGAGCACAGACAGCTCTGATAGCACTAGAAACATCAGAAGGGGATGATCAAAAATAGGTTTGCTGAGATATTAAATGGCCCTTTTCTTGTCTCCAAATGGAATTTTGAGCTTTGCTGCACATCGCTGCCAAGAAACTGAATCGTCTTCATGAATATGTTGCCACCAATCCAGCAGGGATACACAGACATGACACTGACGCTCCGCAAAGGCTGTGCAGGGCTTCTTGTTTGGGGAAATACCTTTAAAATTGCATCCTATCGTTATTTGTTAGCTCTTTGGTACAGCACTGTATTACACGGTACTAATACAAGATCATTCACTATCACAACTATCACAGGATGCTTCACTATCAGTTGGTTCTTATTCAGTGGCTATTCTTGAGGAGGTAAAGTAGCACGGAGAGCCTCACCTGCTTGGTTGGTAGTTATGGTGACAGCAGCATACTGGCGCAGTGCAGGGGCCAGAGAGGAAACTCCATTTTGCGCCTCGATCTCAAACGTGTAGTTGGTGTGCGCCAGCAGGTCTGCCACGGTCACCGTGGTGTTGATCAGGCCTGTGGCACGGGGCAGGAAGCGCACGGCCCCTCTGCAGGGCTCACACTGTTTGGACCCCGTTAAACATCGCTTACACAGCACACTAAACGTAAGGTCCTTTCTGCCGCCTGTGTCTGCTGGCCAGCTCCAGTCCAGGATCACAGACGTCTCGTTAATGACCGAGATCACGTTCCGAGGGGCAGAGGGAGGACCTGATGAGAAAAGGAGATAGGTGAGGAAAACATACGGATGTGTGGATTTAAAGTGCTGAGTTATTCTTAAGTAGATGCAATTTTGAAATGGGTCTCTTATCCTTCTTATCTCATGCTTTGATATTATTTTGAAACCAGAAGTGCACTTTAAAAATTAAATAGACAAATACCCTCCCTGAATTCCTGTTCTATTAAGAAATAGACTGCATTGTTTTCCATGTAATTACTGAATAATAATCCTTTGGATTAAACAAAAGTCTTAGGAGGGCAGGATTTCCGAAAGCTTCATTATTATTTTAGTTTTAGATAGAGGAGCCTCTCTTAGGATTGCTAGGTAAACTAATTTAAAAAAGAATGTTGTTAAGGAGGTGAGAATAAGGTGCATCCACTAGGCTTTCACTAGACTGCAAAATCTCAGGATCAGGCAAGGAGCAGGTTCTGTCCTCAAAACTAGTCTGACATTTAAATTCAATTAATCCGTTTATTTATATGTGAAATTTTCTTTCCTGACATCAGTATTGAAACCTTACCGATGCTAAAAGAGTATGACATATGCCTGCTCTTCAAGTAGTCATCTAAACGCATGTTATCACAATCAAACAACTCAATCACTCTACCCCCTCTGCTAATATCAGCCCAAAACTTATACATACTGATTTCGATATGCCATCTTAATTTCACTTCTAAAGAGTACATTTGAATGTTCCCAGTACAAATACCAGAGCTTTAGGTGCAAAAAAACAAACCCCTGGCTCTGCTCTGGATAAAAAGTGACTGTGCTGAGGGTCAAAAGGGGATAGCATTAGAAGAAGAAAAAAACAGGGAACTGTTATTTGATTTGACATGAAGAATTTACACCTACAGCCTACAGCGCTATTGTATTGGGTCTTAAATTGGTAACTCCCTAAAATGTCAGACCTCAACGAAAATATATTTTAAAGTTCAAATAAAAAAGCCTCACATCACACAAATAAGCCACCCCACATGAATCAATTTCAGGATGATTCAGTCCATATTTACTCTCTCACTCACTTTGCTTTGAATTTGTCACTGCATTCAATCAGCAATTAAGCTGGGTCAAGTACAGGATGTTGCACATTAACCACTTAATAACTGCTTGCATCAATAATGATTCTTTTGCAACTCTCCTGTGAAAAGTAACACATGACCTCACATATTTAAAATAAAGCAGACGTGTTTCTCATAATCCAGCACTGTGAACCTGTTTGAACATTCCTTTTGCAGAAGAACAGGAATAATAAAACGTGAAGTCGTTTTCAATATCGGAAGGATAAGAAAGACACAAATGGGATTCAGCCCACAGAAGCAAAGCTATAAACCATCCTGTCTGCTTGCAAGTCAGGGTGAAAAAAAAAGTGGAAATGTGTTGAGGGTTAACATCTTTGCCAGAGCAAAGCATCCTTTGATCCGGACTTATAATAGAAATCACAGTGTGCCAGTTAACGTTAACAGACTGGCTGGCCTGCCAGCAGGAGGATGTGAGGTGTGCCGGAGTAAGCCATCCATTACACACACAGCCCCTTCTGACAAGCAGCTCAGCTCCCAGCCCACGGAGGTGTGAATGCGGCATTCAGGACCACTACAGCCTAAAATTAACACCACCGTCTCAACACTGGAACCACAACACAATTTGTGCCCATGACTTTGAGACTATGACATGTAAGTCTGGCTTAGGTGGCGTGATTGATATATATTACAGACACGTAACACATTTATCCCGTCTCCTGTAGACATTTTTCTCACACTGAGGATTTATGCTATTGAATATACAAGCTTTATGGGGTCATAAAACAGAGACAGGTAGAAATAAACAGGTCTATTTATACATACTAAAAGCAGGCATAAATACATGTGCCTTTGAAACGTCTGACAAGTGAGTGAACACTGGATCTGATGGTGCTTTGCAGAATCTAAACTTGTACTTTATATAACCTGGAATATGAACACAAATGACACAAAACAGTTCAAATGTAAATGGAAAGTTACAATCTCTAAAGAATTTTGGATGACCTTCAGAATTAAAACAGATAAAATCACGGAAGGCCTCGTTTTAATTGCAGCACCACTCTCAAAGCTCTGCTAAAAGATAATTTGTTCTAGTCAGAGTACCATCCATGTATCTTGGGAGATTCCATCTAGATAAATGTCTCTGCTTGAGGGCTATGACAGCATGACGCACTGAAATTAAACTCACAGAGACCGTTCCAGAGTTTTCACCATCTTACTTCAACCTTTCTCCTCAGCAGTGGAAACGGGAACAGTGACAAAAACACAGTGACACCTATCAAAGACAGGGATTGGCTGCAAGCGCTTGTGTGGAAATGAAGACTGAGAATAGCTTTTGACAGAACAAATAAACGTGACGTGTGTCAGCAAAGCATGACCTAATATGCTGACCACTTTGGATGTCACGTAAGACACACTTTATTAAACTTGGCCTCAGGATTCAACACGCATGCCGCGGTTTTACGTGATCTGAATCAGCACTGATAGCGAGACCATGATTTATGGATAATGTGTTTCGGAATGCTTGGCAGTGGTTGTGTGCATCTGTGTACCATCTGTATCCTTGTCTATAAAAGAGAATGGGTTAGCTCACTCCGCAGCGCAGGCCCAGGGTGACCCGCTGGGTAACAATAGTTAAAAAGTAAACAAACAAAGCCTATTCCCTAAGGGTCTGCTTGGACTGATTTGTGGAGAATCAGAAGCTTTGTGAGATTGAGCCAACACAAAGTCATCAATCCCAGAACAAACACCATAAACCACAGCTCTTAAAAGAGTAGTTTTAGGATTGCTTCAGAGCAGTGTGCTTGAATAGTCGTCTATAGAATTACATCAAATGTTTTAGGCCCATCTTCACTTGAGATATATTGTGGTGTTCTTCATGCAGCCAAAGGATGGAAAGCGCTACGCTAAAACTGGAGTGAAGTAAGGCAGGCTGCGGCTGCAGGTGCACGATAAGAGAGTAATGAAGAATACGTACGAGTGCAGGCCATTGAAACAGGGTCCCCCTCCGATCGGAAGTAGTTCTTCTCACAGCTGCAGCGCACGGCGCCCTCCTGGTGCGTGTAGCTGTGCGGCGGACACTTGGAACACTTCACATTCCCAGAGGAGGCCTTATAGAAGCCAGGCCGGCAGGCTGCAGAGACAAACAGGAGCGGAAGACAAATTAGGATGCTGGGAGCCTTTAGCCAACAGAGTCATCCATTACCCCATTACCACGCTGCCACCTTTAATGGACTGAATCATTTCACATGACCATATGCATCAGCAGACACACTGCAAAGACTTTTAATCATCTGACTTTAACTCGCCGATACACCCAAGGCACAGAGATTGTCTATGTGTGAACATCCACACTGAATGTGTGAGGAGAATGTAGAGTGCGAGTTTACTCGTTTTTGAAGGTGGGGGAGGGGGAAGCGAGTGCCAAGCCGAAGCCCAGTGATAAAACACATTTAAAAAATGAGTCGCTACTCTCTCCCTTTAGCGACACGTCCAGGGTATGTTGCATGAATTATGCAAATATACCTCTTAAAATGGAAAAAAGCTCTCTTTAAATATCTCTGGTATTAAATTGTACTCAGCAGCTCATCCGTTCCTATTCATGAGAATTCCATTTCATTACCCATAATGAGGGGGGGGGGAATCACGACGAGCCGGCTAATTACAGGGGCTCACACAAATCTGCATTCCATTCCCCTCTTCTTCGCAGGTTCAATACTTGTCACTTGATACAGTTGGTGACTCAAAGCTTTCAAGTCAGCAAAAAAAGATTCTTCTATACCTAATTCAAACACCCTTTATGCCTAGACATGCGTGGGCTTTAAGCTCCTCTCTGGCTTTTCCTCCAGCAGAGCAAGAGGAGCAGCCTAGATTCTACCTCTCTGTGAATGAAGAGAGACCATCGGAACAAATAACACACTGCTCTCCCGAGCCTGCCGGGCTGTCACGAGCAGAAGTGTGATGATCATTATACACTGTCCCTTTGCTTCTTTGTTGCTACCTACTACTGGGCACCTGAAGTGCTCTTGTCTCTTCAAAGTGGCCGTGCTGTTTTCTGCACGGGAAGGGCAGGGAAGGGAATGCCCGTGTGTAATATTTGAGAAATCAGGTTTACATTAACCCGCTGCTCCTCAGAGGCTCCCCCCGGCCACCACAGAAAACCAGGCTGACAAAAAATCAGCAGCGCCTATTAGCCTGAGTTATGGGAAATCAAATGTGACGCAGTGTTTCCTTGGCAAATTGGCAAATGCACAGTCCCAAATGAGATAAACATGCAGCACATAATAGCCAGAAGACACTTTACTGCAGGACTCTGAGTTTCTGAAAGCACCAAACAGGAAGACAAATTTATTTAGTGCTTACCCTGGCATGTTTTCCAGATCACCTCATGAGGTGTTGATTATTTGTAGGATCATTAAATATGTACACATGAAAATAGAAGCAAAAATAGCGTACTAAACAAAGAATTTAAGCTTAAAACTGTTTAGAACCCTAAACTATTCGAAAACTAGGAATGTTCTGATCTGGAAGTCTGGGATCAGAGCTGATCCTGTTATATTTTAATAGATCGGGTGTCCAAATCCCCCTGTGACCGTTTGTTTCCTTGTGCTCTGTTTACACCACTGTCATGGAAGCAGATATTACCATGCAGCATGCAAATAACAAAACAGTTTAAACGTGGACTATTTCAAAGTGGAAAATTAAACCTTGTGATATAAGCAATTCCAATGTTTTGACTACATGTTTGCTGGCTTCACTGTGCCTGTTTCTGCCATTTGACACAAGTGGCACCAAAACCATGTACAACATACATTCCTGCACTGCTTTTCACTAGCAAGTTGAGACGGGTTAAAAATGGACTGTGAAAACATATTGCTTTACTGCTTGAGCAGCTTCTGGTGTTAAACTTATGTTAGATGTAGCAAGGATGGAAAAATATAGAGAAACTAAAATCAAGTGAATGTAAGGCTACTGTGTCAAAATACTGTGAACAATAGATTACATTTACCAAAGTTTATAATACAGACCAATTCCCTTAGTTTATGTTGATATAAATTTGGTCGAATTTTTCATAAGGAAATATCAATGCAGTGGAACTCAACTGACTCAGAAAAGTATTTAGAAAAAAGAAACATTTCCAGGACTCAAGATTTGTAGTGTGTACTTTGAGGGTCTTGAAAATAATGAGTATAGGCTTTATTCATCAGGAAATGATAAAATAGTAAAAGCACTAGTATTTAGTTTAAGTGATAGGGCTAATTAAGTAATGTCCAAATGTTCAAAATAATACTAATAATAAAGTACAATTAAGTATTTTTCAAGCCTAATAATGATGAGAATTTACAGAAGAATCTTAAACCAAAATCATCAATACATTCAGGTTAACTGAATTATTAATCAATACTAAATGCACCATAAATCCATTTAGCAGTAATTATTTATTAAAATAATAATTAGTAATTAGCTAGGCAAGGACATTATGATTAGGCAAATATACAGTTAACCAGTATAAACGCCCCCCCCCCCAAAAAAAAAACAGATGATAAGCAAAATATACTGGTCATGTAAAGTCGTTCACCCCAGCCATGCTAGTAGTTGTCCTGGACGGCACTTTAATGAAAGAGGCAATCATTTCTGGTGACACCTCGCTCTCATCTCTCACAGCCTTTCTGTGTACTGAATGATAGGCTATGAATGACATTAACCAGCGGTCTACCTCCACTTCCTCTACATCGCACACACTACTCAGCTGCTCCGGAGGCTCTTGTCTAGAGTGTGTGATGATATAAAAGCAAGTGTGTTTCTAACAAGTCTCGTCGGCCAGGAAGTGTCTAACCTATCCTGGCAATGGGTACATGCCTGAATGAGTATGACTGTGAGTGTGTGCTGTGTGTGCTTGTGTGTGTGTGTGTGTGTGTGTGTGTGTGAGCATGTGTGAGGGAGAGCGAAAGATTGGGTGCTGTTATTGATTGTGCGTGTGTTGTGAGGAGACACTGGAGCTGACTCTCAGGCTAACAGGCAGAGAGAGGGAGCGAGGCGGCTGTGCAGAGCCACAGAGGTGATTTTTCATCCAGGCCTTTCCCAGCACACTCTGCACACACACTCGGTCTTCATATGGACCCTCAGACACTCTCTCAGGAGTCGTGCTTAATCAGGACATGACAGATGATCTTATTATTTTGTCGATCTCCTCTTTGTTATTTTGAAAGTGTTTGATGGCGGAGCACCGAAGGACCACCAGGACTCTGACGAGTGAAAATACAGCATTTTGTAACACACACTGGACACACTGTACTACATCGTATACTGTCAGTTTATTTTAAGTTGTCCTATATACAATCATATGTGTAAAAAATTCTGAAAGTAGTCCCTTGAAAACAATGCTGTAGTGCACACATTTACCCCCTCGCTGTGATGTCAACACTCATCAGCAAAAATATTATTTGGCTTGCTTCAAAGCACAGAAGACGCTGATCCTGAGTATAGCAAAATATACCCATACTATTTGTTTTGTTATTTTTTAAATAAAGAAGAAGAGAGACATTCACATATTCTAAAAAAAGGAAAGAAAGAACGGAAGGTTTGATAGCCATGTATGCCTCACTATTGTATATACCTGTATGTTGGCCTGTACTGATTACTCTTCAGTTCAGAGATCAAATAAAAATTAATTACACTGCAGATGCACTTGTACAGGTTTCGTATAACAAACAAATCTCTTGAAGCCTTGGAACAAAAGCTGAGAAGCTCTACTGATATCATCAGCTGCTGATGTGACAGAGGCATCTCCCAGCAGACTGCTACTCAACAGCTCCAAGTCGATAGGAGTATAGTACGGACATGGCAGAAGGTGCTGGCTGGTTTAGTTTACCGTAACGTCCTTAAAGTAGCTTGCAGTGACTGAGAGGCTGCAGGGAACAAATGCATTCATTCAGCAGCTCCTGTTCAGACTAATTGCCTGTGAAACTGAATCCCACTGTCTGTCTCAGAAGAGGGCCTGCTGTAGACACTCTTCCTCTGGGGAGGGGAGAATAAAAGCCTGGTCACAATCCCACTCCAAGTGGCGCTTGGAAAGTGCAAATGTCTGCCCTATAATAAGTGAACTTTATTTAAAAGACTTTTTTCCAATGCGGCTCTTTCAGTTTGTCAAGGCACAATATAAGCAATGATGGCATATATTTGACAAATCAGCACGTCACAAAATACTTTCATTTATAATGAAAGCTTCAACTAATTGTCTCCTTGTTTGTACAGGAACACTCTACACAGATATTTTTGTCTTTAGAGAAATAGAGCTAAAAGCTTGTAAAATTAAAGTATACTAGAAACCTGAATACCCGAGACTATTTTAGAGGTTATTTGTGAAAAGTAGCTCAAAGTGAAGGTCATTGCTACACACTGTGCCGTTACCAACTGTGTGCCAGTGTAAAGGGAAAAGCTTCTAACCTAATTAAAGCAAACGCATGGGTTTCATCTCCTGTCTTAATCACATCACAACCAGCACTGACACCTCCGGAGCTCTCTGCTCAGGTGACCTTTGACCGCGATCAATGCCTGCCTGCCGCCGCCACAGCGAATATGCACTTCGCTTTTTGAGAGCTTTTGAATTGCTCATCAAATTTGCTTTGTGCCTTTGCGTTCTGACATTTTTTATACTAAGCTCCATCGGGAATGTTTCGACTAAATCACAAAGTTCCAAGGTTGTTGAGAAAATGAGTAGACTGCCTTGTAAACATGCCAATAAGCCAAGAGGGACTCTGAATGGTAAACAAGCGGAATAGCGTACACAAAAACAACTGCACAAACAGAGAAAAACACACTCGCTAGGAATCACGATCATGAACTCACACACGCACAAGCTCATATGAGAACGCATGCGTGCACCCACAGACGGACACATAAATCATATATCCAAATGCTTAGCCTTGCATTCACGTGAGCTATGTTGCACTCAGAGGTCCATTTGTAACCGCGGGCACTTAGGAGAGCCCAGCTGTAGCGCAGAGAGAGCAAGCTGAAATGTGATCAGAGCGCCTCAGTGAGCCTCTGTTTGTCCTGGAGCCTGTACAATGGCGCTCTCAGAGGAGAATGAGACTACCTCACACTGAATCAATACATTCTGCCTTGTAAACAACTCCAGTGACACCCCCACGTAACCAGAACACCCTGACCCCCTTTAACAGGGCCTGTTTTCGGATGGAAGACACCTAGAAGTGCAAATTTTAGGGCTGAAAATCGGAAAACTCCTACGAATGTTTAAATCATATAATCCTCTAATTGCTTGTTTGATTCCATTCTTACAAAAAAAAAAAATACAGAGAGGAATAAAACTCCTAACAGGACTCCAAGGGTAGTGCAAAGAAACCAAACAGTCTTGTTTGAAGAGCATGTTTGAGAGTGAGAGAGCAGTGCTCCATCAGCTCTCTTACTCTCCCTCATGGTGAAAGGAGAGGTCAGCGAGGTTTCGCTTCACTGCAGCCCTGCCAGCAGTAAACAGAGCGAGCAGTCCAGAGTGTTCACTAAACAAATGATTTCCTGGTTCCAAAGACTGGCTCCCTCCCCTTCTATTCTACAAGGTCAGAGAGACGTCCACCCCTCCTCTCCTCTTTCGTCCCCTCTTCTCCTCTCCCCCTACATCTCCTTTTCCCCCACCCTCCCCAGCAGCGAGTAAAATTAGATTTGATCAGGCGTCCGGCAGGAGAGGCATTCTTCAGCGTTAGGAATGGCAGGCAGAGCCATGAACGGCTGAGCCACCGCGGCCAACGTGCTGGAGAAGAATATTAGCATTGTAAAGCGCTTCGTGCCTCAGGAACTGTTTACAGCTCCTAAACATGTGTTCCTCCCCATTTTCTCCTGCACGCTACAATGGCACCACTGTGCCCACACCTTCCCGAGTCGCTCATCAGATGCCTTTCTCATTCAAATCAGGCTCCAGATCAGATCACTTAATTACGCCGTCCTGAACGCACGGTGCCAATTTTCCCAAAGTGAAACTCCAAATGTGAAGAGGCTCTTTGAGGCCCTTTTGAAATGAATGAGCCTCCACTCCAGTGCCATTACCTTGTAGTTACCAGCACAAACACCAATCTAGGGCCTGAAGAGGCTGATATGAATTAGCGCAGCAGAAAGCGCCTGCTCGACAGCTCTCTCATTCACTGCCTGGCATGGTAACAGAGCGCATGTGTAATATGTTTTTGGGTGTTTAGTTCTGATTAGTTTTGGCTATGGTGTATGCGCTCCAGCGAGGACAACAATAAACACTTTTATCATATCAATGAGGTCGCAAAGCACTTGCGCTGGCTCCAAATGGTTACTATTGGAGCTGGAACTCTGATCTACGATATCTTACAACTGAAATCCTGTGCATTGCTAATGAATAGCTTAGTAGCCACTTTGCTCAGAATGTGCAACAGAGGTGCTGCTTTATTATAATTATCACACATCAAGTGACTGAATCCCTTGAAGTATTTGTCTTTAAAGATCCTTACAAATTAATTACAGGCCTCTGTGGTCTATCCTGCTTCATAAATGTGTCAAAGTGAGTTGCAATAATGTGCCTGTGCAGTAATTAAGATTCAGTAATGACACAAATGCAGGGACATTAGAGCAGGTAGGTCAGACAGAGGGGTTTAGACAATGTAAAAAGCATATTTCATCATTAGAGACCACAGCAAGAGGAGATTAGAAAGCAGTGCTGACATATGTAGCTCAAGAGAAAAGCTCTGTCACTCTTCCACCTCATTAAAAGCAAGATTCCCCTTCCATTCAGTAGCATACTTATGTCAACCATGGACAACAGTGTACTTAAGCTATGCAAATGTTTTGCTTCATTAATGGGGATATCTTCCTCTCTCTTTCTCTCTGTTTCTATTGTGACATCTCTGTTAGGCAGCAATTCCCATTTACACACTGCCACTGCAGCCGCTGGCCTTGCCTCAGGATAGACACACACTTGCAGACAGACACACACACTGACAGAGACACACATACACACTGAAGCCTGTAAGAAACTTCACCATGGCCCTAAATGTGATGCAACGATTGCACTAGAAACTAAATTTGAATCAAGTCATCAAATGCAAGAATGTGTGCTGAATAAATTTGTTGGATGCTTAGACTCATTTATTCGAGTCGTCTGTGTGGCCAAAGGTGAGGGCTAGATGTAGACGCTAATGCTTGAAGGCTGGGGGGTGGGGGCTCTGTTCACTTGTATAGTGTTGCAGCTATGCAATATATCTGCTAGAGAAATGCCCCAGCAGGCTTAAAGGGCACAAAGTGCTCCAGTGTTTGGTAATGGGCCAGTACAGCACACAGTTTCCAACGCTTAGCTTGCCTTTCGGTGCCATTGTCAGCAGTTAAGGTCAAGAGTGTGTGCTCTGTGTGTGCAGAGCTTAGTTGCGTCCTCACAGCTGGCTGTGTGTGTATGGACTATAAACTAGCTGGGGGGGCAGCTGTGGGCTCGGTTGGCAACTACGCTTGGCAAAATACGTGAGGATGCTGGGGCTATCCAAACAGCACCCACACACAGAGAGTAACAGACAATTATACACACATGCACACACAGAACAGAAGCACACTAATGCACATGTCCATACATGCCAGCAGACACACGCCAAAATACAGATTGGGAGTGGGATGCAATATAATATTTATTAATTATTTTATTTTCATCATTTCATTACAACCCGTAAGTGCTCATGCACGTGCTGATAAAATGATCACTTACCACTGATAAGACCACTAGTAATAATGTAATAGTTTACATTAACGATTATGTCCAATGTCAAATTTGTGAATGATCCATTCTTAGAACCCATTTACACTCATTGCATACCATTTATGGATTAGACTGTACAAAAGCATTCATTGTTGGTTATTGTTAAAGTTCCACACAGATATTTAATTGTGACAGAACAGAGCTAAAAAAGGATGCTGCAACCATTTTCCGCATCATTTTCCCCCAAGCTGCCGGATGTGACTGGGTCAATCAGTAATTTTAGGACACCATTTCACTAAAATCCCCCTGACACGTCTCAATAAGCCACCATGATGCCTACAGCAAATTGAGCAGATGGGGGAGGGGGGAGGTGTTAAAGAAAAAGAGAATGTAGCTTTGAAACAACTAAGCCTATTAGCATAATTTTCAAAGCCTCTTGGAATGTGATTCCCCCTGCCTGGGCCGGTCCTTCTTCTTGGCTCTATTGTACAGCATGTACAGCTCTCAGACAGAAGGGAGCACAATAGGAGCCCTGCATTGGCCACTACCAAATCCCCTATTGTGGCAGGTTTATAGCCACCCCTTTCTGTGCCGAGCAGGTCCCTCCATTCCTCCGGAGGTGCCGGACCACACGGAATTCTCTGCCACTGATAAATCTCTCCCGCAGACAAAGGGAGAACGGGGTCAGCCAAGGGTTCAGGGATTGTGCTGGTCACTTTTAATGTACGCCGACTGTCAGCGGTGGCCATGACTGATAACAGAGGTATTATTTTCACAAAGAAGCAGTACCCAAACACCAGGCATAAAACTTTCCATTTGAATCCAAATGACCTGTTTCTGGCTATTGTGGCACTTCCATACCGAGTCCAACCACGATAACCAGGCCCAGCACAGTCATGTGTGTGGGAGGGATCTATCAGCCTGTGAATTAATGTCTATCTCTCTATTGTGTCCCAAAGTGAGAACAATGGCTGCCAACAGCAATGGGAGGTGCTCCATATGTCCATTACCACACTGATGATGGGACATAAAAATTCAGGCAGCCGATCTGCTCTGACTCGATTATTCATCCTCCAGATCTCTCTCCAGGGCGACACAAAAGGAAGAAGAAGAGATGATGAAAAACAGGTGAAAATGCAAAAGGGCAGAAGTAATTATTTGAATTCCTTATGCTTCACTCAGCTCCACACATTTTATAACTGGATTTATGCATGTGAAATGAATGTCTGTGTCCATATGTGTATGTGTGCGTGTGTGAGTGTGTGTGTGTGTGTATGTGTCTGTGTGCGTGCGTCCATGTGAGTGTGTGTATGTGTTTGTGAGAGTGCGTGCGTGTGTGTGTCTGTGTGCGTGCGTCCGTGTGAGTGTGTGTATGTGTGTGTGAGAGTGTGTGTGTGCATGTGGTTGTATTCAGAGGGCAGCTGAAGAAGGAGCATCATGAACAAAGGCTTGCCTGAATGACAGCGATAGTGAGTTGGAAGTGTCCTCCTTTCAGGAGCCCTGAAATAGGTCAGCTAGAACACTCCACAGCAACAACACTGAACCCTTACTGAGGATGGCCCACTTCCCCTATCACCAGCACCTCTCCAGCCATCTATTCACACTTCACAATAATATAATCACTGCACACTCACATGCACGCATGCACATTTAAAAGAATGTGTTATACTTCTCCTGAATACACACACGCATACACACACACACACATTGTCCAGATGCTTGTTTGGATAAACATCTGGGAAATCTGAAAGACCAAATCAAGACATCAGCCTTTTTCATGTTTCTTAAACCATTTCTTAACTATTTTTGCAGTGTGGCAGAGCACATTATCAGAAGGGAAAGTGCATCCTGGTACCATCCATTCCCAGGTAAGCAATGCATGCATACTCAGTTGACCACATGATGTAAAAGAATTCATCAGACCAGGGCACCTTCCTTCAATGGTCTAGCTATCACAGTATGCTTCTTGTCACAGTAGCTCAGATACTTTTGCTTAACCATTTTTCCAACACATAAGTCTGCTGCCTAACATATTCCACCCCTTCTGAATTGGTTTCTGAAATCCTGATGTGTATTATTACTGGAGAAGAGTTATACACACACACACACACACACACACACACACACATACACACACACACACACACACACACACACACACACACATATGCACACACACACACACACACACACACACACACACACACACACACA